>OX463839.1:34828975-34874053 GCA_949825065.1 Odontocerum albicorne | reverse complement strand
AATATATATTGTTTTCTTATCTTTTTAATTTTTTTTTAACCACTTCATGGTTTTTCCCGAGCGGGACTCGGGCACGAAGTTTATTTTTATACTGACAAGCTCGAGCCTCGTTCGGGCAAATCTAGTTTCGACTTGTTGAGAGTGTTTCTACCGAGCGTCGTTTGGGCAGATCTTGTTTCAATTTGTTTTCTCTGAACGGAATATATTTTCGTATAGAATTTATTCGTTCACAGTTCGTCATTGTGTTACGTCGCGTGCTAAAAATCCGACTGTTAAGTGGTTAAGGATCCTTTTTATGAATTGTTTTAACAAACATGTAGATATATTGTAATTACACACACACACATATATATATATATATATATATATATATATATATATATATATATATATATATATATATATATATATATATATATATATATATATATATATATATATATATATATATATATATATATATATATATATATATATATATATATATATATATATATATATATATATATATATATATATATATATATATATATATATATATATATATATATATATATATATATATATATATATATATATATATATATATATATATATATATATATAAATATATATATATATATATATATATATATATATATATATATATATATATATATATATATATATATATATATATAATATATATATATATATATATATATATATATATATATATATATATATATATATATATAATATATATATATATATATATATATATATATATATATATATATATATGTCATTTTGGTTTTACGGTTTATCCGCGTAATTTGAGATAATTGTCTCCGAGCTTTCGACAGAATCGCATCTGTCATCTTCTTGGGAGTTATTTGTAAACTGTTTTGTGTAGTGATGTTGACTTTTGTTTTAATTCCTCTTCTTTTTCTTTTCTTTTTTTGAATCGGTTGCTCTGTCTTTCACTAGTTCTTTTAATATTTTCAGGTAAAGGTTTCAAGTAGGAAGTTATTGATTGGTTTTTGGTAGAAGTATTTCTTATTGTTTTGCTGTTATCCGTTGGAATTACAGGATTATACGTTTCTGGTGCATTAGGATTAAAAAGATGAATCCATACATCTGCGAGGCTTCGGGCTTCATCTCTCTGATTTAAGCTGTTTGGTATTTTCATAATCTCTATAGCTTCTCGGAATTGTCTTTCTGAATTTTCATTTATTCTGGCTAAGGTCTTGGATTTCTGTACATCTATTTTATGTCCCTCGGTTAATTTGTGTAAAGCCAGGGTTGAATGAATATTTTTATTTTTTATATCACGATTATGTTCTTCAATTCTAGCCTCTATACGGCGATGTCAAATTTCATTTTCAACGTTTCGTAATTAATATTAAATATTTAATTATTTAGTCTATATAAATAAAATATTAAATAATTTAATTAATAATAATAGAAAATAAACATTTCCTTTTGAACAATAATTCTACGATACATTTATTACAGACGAAAAAAAGGTTAGAATCCAAGATACGTCAAAATAACATTTGTGTTAATAAGGATAAGTTCCATTGTGTCATAACAGCTTGAGAAAATCTTAATATGGCTGAATCTAGACTTTAGAGCGCAAGCACAGGAAATATATTTGGCAGAACTAATACTAAATTTGTAAAAAATATGCAACTAACATTTTATTTGTTTTTAAATATTTCAAGTATCGTTAAAATAAATATAATCGCTAAAATAAATATAGCTTATATGTATAAAAAGATTTAAAATAAATATAACTTATATATATAAAAAGATCGAGGATCGTTAAAATAAATATAACTTACATGTATAAAAAAACAGATGCGTGATACTCTCGCGTGGTAGAAGTGAAACTTCTTAGCTCCTAGGAAAAATTGATTTTATGCATTGCTTTTTTTCCATTTGTTAACGATTTTTTTTAGGATTAGGAAATGGTTCTGTGGGATTTAATTCAAGAAAGTCTCTTTTAATTCAATAAAAAAATATTATTTTTTTATTTTTAATAATAAACAATAATAAATAATAATTTTAATAATAATATAATACACTTAATAAAATTAAATTTATATTTTTTAATGTTAAATATATTAATATTTTTTATATTATTATTAATTATTAAATTAATTATTTTTAAATAATTATTTAATTATTCATAACTTTATTATTTTAATTATATTAGGTCCTTACATATGAAATTGGCGTTTTGCCGTACTGGCAACTTTGATCTCAAATATCTTCTCTTTGGTTAGGAATTCCAAATTAAAATTTATACAGCTATTTACTCAAGTATTTGTGTTTCGAAAATTATAATTCATTTGTTTTTTCCTCAATTGTTTTTTTTCTTTGCGTCACTCAGTTTACAAAATGGAAAACTTGAAATATCGCGTTATTTACGAGTACGAGTTCCACCGTGGCACCAGTGCTGCAGAAACGGCTCGAAGGATTAATGATGTGTATGGCGACGGTGCCGCAAAAGAAAACACAGTGCGTTTTTGGTTCCAACGTTTTCGTTCTGGAAATTTCGACCTGCAGAACAAGCCCTGTGGACGGCCGGAGACCAAAGTTGATAATGAAGAATTGAAGGCTATTGTGGAAGCGGATCCATCGCAAACCACGTCCGAGTTAGCTGCAGGCTGCGGTGTTAGTGATAAAACTGTTTTAATCCACTTGAAGCAAATTGGGAAGGTGAAAAAGCTTGAAAGGTGGGTACCTCACGAATTGAGTGAAGCAAATCAACAAACGCGCGTTGACTGCTGCGTTGCATTACTCAACCGGCACAATAATGAAGGGATTTTGAATCGAATCATTACCTGTGATGAAAAGTGGATCCTGTATGATAATCGGAAGCGCTCATCGCAATGGCTGAACCCTGCCGAACCAGCCAAACCATGCCCCAAGCGAAAATTGACTCCAAAAAAGTTACTTATGAGCGTTTGGTGGACTAGTGCTGGTGTCGTTCACTACAGCTTTCTTAAATCTGGCCAGACGATTACGGCAGATGTCTATTGTCAGCAACTGCAAACCATGATGGAAAAGCTAGCTGCTAAACAACCGAGGCTGGTTAATCGCTCTAGGCCACTGCTGCTTCATGATAACGCTAGACCACACACTGCACAACAGACGGCTACCAAATTAGAAGAGCTTCAATTGGAATGTCTAAGACATCCACCGTACTCTCCGGATCTTGCCCCAACAGATTACTATTTTTTTCGAAATTTGGATAACTTCTTGCAAGGGAAAAAATTCAACTCCGATGGGGCAGTCCAAACCGACTTCAAAGATTTTATTGATTCCCGTCCGAATGGTTTTTTTAGTAAAGGGATCGATGAACTACCTATGAGATGGCAAAAGTGCATAGATAGCAATGGTACATACTTTGATTAAATAAATATATTATATTAAAAAAAAATCAACTTTATGTTCCTCCCAAACAAAACGCCAATTTCATATGTAAGGACCGAATATTATTAATAATATATTATTAAAAATGTTATTTTATTATATAATTTTTTTTGTATAGCGCCATCTGCGCTAATTTATCCGCCATTTTCATTTCGTAATGTGCGTTGTTAACATATCTACCTTTAAGAATATCTTTTTCACTTAGTTTTTTAACTTATTTTTTTATTTTTCTGTTCAATTAGCGGTAAAATTTAATTGTGTTGATTGATTTTTGTTTGAATTCAAATCATATCGTGAATTGATCTCTTGGAGTGACGCGATCATTTGCTTCACAGAGATAACGTGATGCTGGTTTGTACATTTTTGACAAACGTCATATTTATTTTAAACGAACTGACAAATTTTTGCTTATTTGTAACAAGATGTATTAATTTGTCATTATTGTTTGTTTTTCGTAATGTATTTACCTTAATAACTTGCTATTTATTAGAATCGATATTTATTGTTCATTAATGACGCGTCCAAACATGTCACATCCAAATTTAATTCGTGCGTTTTTTGCAATGTCTTTCCTTAACATTTAATTAATTCCAATAATCTCTCTCTTTGCTTAACATTTAATTAGTTCCAATTATCTCTGTATTTCCTTAACAATACTCCTATTGGACAAATATTTGACAAATGCGTGTCCAGCTGCAAAACGACCGATCAGCTGAGATATTCTCACATCAATTGCTGGAAATCGGGAACGGAAAGGTGCAGGTTGATATGACCTCAGGATGAATTTCATTGTCTCATAACTTAATGCTTCACAATTTCACTCATTTTTAAAGTTGCACAATTTTATATGTTTTTGCTTTAACTTTCTTTCTTCTTTTTCAGTGCAATCGATCTGCTTTAGTTCTTAAAAATGTCGAGGAAGCAGCAGAACGACGTGTAGCCAGACTTGAGGATGCACGGTTGCGATCACGGCGATCGCGTTCAGCAGATTCAGACTGGTTCGTTCTCAACAGAATGTACGCGACAGGCTGATAGTGGCTGAAATAGGTCATTAGGAATATCAAAAGTATCTTTTTTATATATAATTTAATTTTATCTCTATGTTTATATTTCAAAATTTATCAAATCGTATGTAGAAATGGAGATTTTTTAAATTAGTTTGATATTCATCCGTTTGAATCAGAGCAAGCTTCGCTCTGAAGAATACGTTCATTTGCGAGATGCAGTTGTAAATGACGGTAATACAACTAACGTTTAAAGACGAACGATTTGGCCATCTTCATATACAGGCAGTCCACGTCATATGCATGAGTACGCTCAATATGCAATTGCGTATGTTCGTCACTACGGGTGTCCAGACCTATTCACTACATTCACATGCGATCCAGCTTGGGACGATATACAACTGCTCATGATAAAACATGAAGTGTTTGGGTCTGTGCGCTGCTGGATATACTCAATGGAATAGCAAAAGAAAGGATGGCCACATGCACATATATAGTACTAATCTGGCTCTATAACAAAATCACTTCAAATGAAATCGACAATGTAATGTGCGCTGAAATATCCTATGCCGACGTCGATAAGGATTTGCATGAAGTTGTGACGAAAAATATGATACATGGACCTTGCGGTACACTGAATCCAAATTCACCATGCATGATAGACGGAAAATGATCTAAGCGATATCCTCGAGCATTAGTATCCAACATAGTTACAGGAAACGATGGATATCCTTTATACAGAAGAAGATCAACAGAATATGGCGGTAAATTAGCAACCATACAAATGTGAAATGGTGACATCGAAGTAGACAACCATTGGGTTGTTGCATATTCGCCTTTGCTATCAAAAACATACAAAGCGCACATAAACGTGGAATACTGTAACCCCGTTAAATCGATCAAATACATTTGTAAGTACAATACGTGAATAAAGGCAGTTACATGGCAGTTTTTGGCGTGCAACCAGAATGCGGGATACACAGTATCAGGCTGGAAGATACATAAGCAGCAATGAAGCTGTATGGCGAATTCTTTCATTTCCCATACATGAACGAAGTCCAGCTGTTGTTCGCTTAGCAGCACATCTAGAAAATAGACAACGCGTTTATTTCACAGCTGCAAATGTGCAACAAATAGCCCTGAATCCACCGGCTACAACGTTAAATGCTTTCTTCACGTTATGTCAAAATGACGCGTTTGCGAAAATACTGCTGTATCACTGATTGTGACGTCAAAAGAAAAATTTGTTGAAAAAGTATTTCCCTATATTCAAATCAATTATAAGAATCACGATTGGCATAGTGAACTAGCTATTTTTTGCCGTCAAGAACAAAGACGTCTATGAACTTAACAATATTATTCAGTTCCTTTTTTAATGTTTCGCAATTTTATATGTTTTTGTTATAACTTTCTTTCTTCTTTTTCAGTGCAATCAATCTTTCATTTGAATTCAAATCATATCGTGAATTGACCTCTTAGAGTGATGCGATCATTTGCGAGCACGGCAATGAACGCGACAGACTGAGAGTGGCTGAAAGACATAAAAAATATTGTATACCCACAAGCATTGTGAAATTAAACATATTAGAAACGTGTGCTTTCTCTTTTCTTTCTTTTCCATTTAACCAGACTGAGCCACAGCAACGCGTGGCCGGGTACAGCTAGTTTATTATAAATACATCATAATACTCGTAATTTTCCAGTAAGTGTGAAGGAGTTTGCAGTCCAACACAAGCCGTATCAAAAATACATAAACATATATGCAATTAAAAAACTGTTAAATCTAATGCGAAATTATAATAAATTATAAAAGTACATCGAATCACTTATCATTAGAAGGATATTATGTGTATCGTATTTTTATCGCGGATTGATATTATAAGTTAACTTCTCTTTGTATTGAATCTTCTTTGCATACGATATACGAGTAGTAAAATAATTCATCTTTTTTTAATATCCCTCAAGGGAGGCCACAGCATCTGCAAAATATTGTTGCGTAAAAAATATAGTTTTATAAATCATCCGATCTCATCACCTACCCCTTTAACATTCTTTCAAACTATACCGAAGTAATAAATATATTTCGCTACATGGAATATGGTATACTATATATCATAGAGGTAACAGTTATTTTTTTTATCAAAGTTTTCGATGTTAACATTGGATCTCCATAGTAAAATATTTAATGATATATTACTTTATTACTCCACTAATTACATAAATCCCCGTAAAACATATTTCTATCTCCTATTTCGAGGCTCTCAAGATGGCCTCAATATATTACAGGCGGTAGAAACACATATCGTGGAGACCAATAATGTATTTTATTTAAAAAAAATTGTTGACTTTATATATTGAAATCACGTTACACAAAATAAAAAAAGAGAATATAGATATTTATACATAATAATCGAATAAAAAAATATTAAATCAAACCATTTCATCATCAGTCTCGACCTTGCACTTTTTCTAAACGCTTTGCACCCTTTTTTGTTTTTTCCTCCCTTTAAAGTTTTTATTATTATTGTAGTTTAACATAATTAAAAATAAGGAAATATTTTCGCATTAAAAATCAATATGGTCTTTAAAACACGATTTAATTTAAATAAGTTCTATTTCACTTAATATTTCATACAACTTTTAATAGTCTCCACATTTCCTTCTTATCCACTGCATTTGACAGCGTGGAATGAATACAGTGTTCGAGACAGCTCAGGATCAAAAGAAAATAAAACGAGTCCTCTACAAAGGCTTAAGATGTTAACATTTTTACCAATATTTACTTTATATGACATACGCAATTACTTTTCTAATAAAATAAAAATTGTTATTTTTTCTTTGACACCCTCCGTAGCCTAGTTGGTAAGTTGCTTTACTTCTGGGGATTTCGGGTTCGATTTACGATGGTACTCATAAAAAAATAATTAAAAGAGGTGCCAGTCTATCCAAAGAGGTCGTTTGATAACAATACTCAGACGCGCAAGAGGTGTGTGCGTGTTTATGATGTGCGTGTTTATGATATTGACAACACATACGTTAACGAACCGCGAGTTAAGTGTTCCGTTCCAGTTTTACTTTAAGTTAAAATGAAATTAAAAAAATCTTTATCATAAAACAAATAAAAAATGGTATGAAATATTGTAATTATTTAAAATAAAATACATTTGTGAAATATTTTGGAATAAAGAATTCTTTTCATTCCGGAAAGAATGTACGAGTATGTATATATATTTTAATGTTTACGAATGAAAACGTTCAATATGTGTATAACTATAAATCTATCGAAATAAGCTTAAACCGATTCGCATTAAAACTGAAATTTACTATAAAATTGTAATGTTAAAAAATGAACTTCAAGGATATATTTTATTGGTCTTCAATCATCAAAGTCTTAATGTTATCGTGTTTTATGTTTTTAAGATATTGTTCTAAACAGAAACCTTTTATTGCGTCACGAAATATAAAAAAACGAGTTTATCAACACGTATCGAGTGTGCTCATGATGCTGTGGTACAATGCAATTGAAAGTATTTTACAACTATGTAGTTGTTACACGCTCCAGATTTCTTCTATTTTCTTACAATGATAAACTATTTCTCACGAAACATACGTGATATAAAATAAGATATTTCTTGAGATGTAGAAAACTGCAGGTCACCTGACATAATTATAATAAGTTTGCAAGTCAGCTTGAAAATCGTGTTAAAGAGCACGAAAAATAAATATTACCCTGAGAACATGAATAAGAACTGTTACAAAACTTATGTTATAATACGATGCTTTATGTCACATAAAAACGGATCATCAATTTCCCAAATGACATATAGCATTAAACACAACAGCTGAATGTCAAAACTATGAAATCATCATTCGCGACATCAGGGCGTGGATAAAAGAAATTAAGTACATCAATATTGTAATTTAATTATTACAGCGCTTGTCTTGTTTTATTGTTTTAATAAAAGTAAAAATAATGCGACATCTGTTATTACAAATCAGAACTATTTAAATTATTATCAACAAAAATGTGCTATTTCCGTCCGGGTACATTGGGTAATAATTACTATAGTAAAAATGTTAATTAAAGACTGATGTGTTAAGTGATGGGAAAAATATCACGTTGAGGTGATTTGAACATGCTGAAAGGTTGGGTGATGAGACATTAAACTAAATAAATTTACGATGCAAGCAAGAGTAGGAGTCGTGGTAGAGGACGACCAAAAATATAGTGAATGAATGAAATTTTTAAAGAAGGAAAGGTAAGTAGGGTGATAAATAAAAAGAACTTTATGAGAAGGTATGGAGGAGCCGAAGGAAGCATGTTGTGATAGAAAAATTGAGCGCTCTTTCCTCTCTGTCGACGGCAACAGGGAAATGTTATGATAGTTTGTATGTATATAGATTTCTGTTTGTGTTTGCCAGCCCGCACAAAGACATGTCAGAATATTCCTTCAGTGCTTGGGATACAAACGCATTTAGTCAAACATTATGGGGCTGTCACAATCACTGCTCCGTTATTATTTTTTTGTTATGCGAAGTTGACCGCTATTGACTATTTTGCTGTATTTTAATTATGCATACTTTTAATATAGATGATGGAACCGTGCGGTTTGATCATAAAACTGGGCCTTGCAGTATCGTTTAATGCTCTCTCTATTGATAAGTTTACGATCTTTGTTCATCATATCCATTTACATGTAGACATATTGAAGAGCGTGACTGGGAGACAAAATTGTGTTCTGCCTCATTAATCAAGCCATCCGGTTTAAGAACCGGCGGAGTAAACACAGACCTTGTAGTTCGACATCGCACGTGTTGGCAATGCTATCGCACGTAAAAATGTATGTTAATAACAGTGGTAGACGTCTAGAGCACGCGAGTTTTGTAACCAGATGAAATCTCACTAGACTGGGACTTTTGTATATTTTTTTTCGGCCACTATTTCGGATACCTAGAATGGTAGTCTAAAGTCTTACCAATTAGGCCACGGAGGCCGTCAACTATCAAATACTAACAAATGCTTCAATGAGACAAAGTACGGAAGTTTTACTGCGAATGCAGGGCACTTTTGTGTGTCGATAGTTAGTTGAAGTTCGGTGAAAAATTCCTGAGAACAATACGCAACTTTTCAAAGCCTTTTGAAACGGTGACGTGCTCAATTACGTATTGTTGAATTACAGGAAATCGAATCGCAACAGATAAGTATTGTTTGTTGAAATTGTAGTCGGTTAAACGCTCGGATGTTAGTCTACCAATCGACTGGTGTAACGAAATAATCCGGGTAACACATATTTAAAATATACAGAAGTGAAGTCGTTGTTGAAAAATATATCGCTCGGACCAACTTCACGAAATTGTGAAAAGTGCTTTGTAGTAAAAATGTAAGCATTAAATTGCACGCATATTTACTACAGTGTTACATTTGATCCACAATAAAACAAATAATTTGTGAATTGAGGAATTCGAAATGTGAATCTATTGTTAAATACTGGGTATTAATTAGCCGGAAACGGGAAGTCGCAGATTCGGAAATCCTAAGACACGTCGAATAGGCATGTGAACTCTTTGGAACCATCAAAAGAAGAAAGGTTGAGTATCTAGAACACATAATCAGACATTAGATATACCAGTTACTGCAACTCATCATGATGGGCAAGATCGCGGGCCGAAGAGGAGTCGGCAGAAGAAGGTAAAACTGACATTGGAATATCCGACAATGGACGAGTATCCGGCTTGGAGAAATTATTTCATCTTGCCAGAAATAAGGAACTGGCTGCCAATCTTTACTAGATGGAGAGGCACGATAAGAAGAAAAAAATACAGTTAAAATAAAAAATAAATACAAGAAAAAAAAACAGTAAGGTCCTTCTTACTTTTTTGTCTTATTACACTAATAAATTGTATTTTTTTCGAAGCATCGTTTTTTGACAAAATTAAACAAACGTTCGACATTTATCCTTAGCTTTCGTGTTATTCGTATGCATGTTTTGACCAAATAAAAGAAGAAGAAAAAAACGCTGTGTTTACCCAATAATTTCTTTAAGATATTTATTGTATAATGCGGTACACACAATTGCTTCTTGATGTATTTCATCACAGTGATTTATACACAATAACTATTTCATTGGAATTTGAATGATCGGTAAACATATGATTTTCAATACGGTGTGTTTTTAATAGCTGTGCAATAGTAACCTTACAGCGTGATCAAGGAAACGATATTTTAGATGAACGATTGACATATTTTGAGGTGACTTGACGAGGTAAGCGCAGAAAGGGGTAAAGATTAGAAGACGTAAGAAGTAACAATTTATCAGGTGCTATCTAGGAAAACATGCACGCACTGGTGAAAAGTGTGTCTAACCTAGATTAGATTAAGTTAGACTAAGGACAGATTCCCTTTTAATCATATCATGAACTCTAGTAAAAAAACAATAGTAAAAAAGATGCTCACGTGCTATTTTAGGATTGACTGTGAGCTTATAGTACGGCTGAATTTGTTTTTTCTAATAATGTGTCAAGTCAAATAGTTTATTTGCTTGCCATTGAAAGTTGGGTGATCGGAGTAAAGTTGGCGTTAATTTGTCGTGTTACGACCAGTCTTACTAATCCGCGAAGAACAAAAACTTTTTTCTTTTTATTAAGGTGCAATATTTTATCAATGGTGTGAGATCATCATGATAATCATTATTTTGTTGAATGCAGACCGAGACAACTCGGTAGAACCGCTCTCAAAACATTCACACAGATTTTTGAACCAAGAAATGTGAGTCTTCCTTTTGGCTTTTATTTTTCCTTAGATGATCAGTTCTATTATACTGAATATCGTGCCTATTGTAATTTTAGAATTTCATAGTTTTAAGTCATTGTTGGGATTTAATCACGGGAGTTAGTACTTCATTTGTAATGTGACCAGTCCAAGGAATCTAGAAGATAATATTTTAAGCCTTGAATAATAAGAAAAAAAAAATGGAAAATACATTTTATCCAGTTCTGAAGTCATCATATGTTACGTTGACATAATATGTCACTCGTGACTTCATCGTGAGGTTGCATAATAATAAAACAATTACTTAAGTTGAATAAGTGTTTTGTAAAAGAGTCTCAATTTCAATTTATATTCCTTTAACGCCAAGATAGTTGAAATGTTTCCAATCATATCAATTAGACGTCCATGACCTAGACGCCTGTCTTCCAGCCCGAGAATTGCGAGTATGATACCCGTTGAAACTCAGATTTTTGAAAAAGGATTCTAATCTGGTTTTCGCTTATTGCCTTCTTAACATATTTCTGTCTTAAAATATTTCCTCATGGCTAAAACTTGACCAGATTGTACTGGATACAATAAAAGTGTAATACAGAACAATAAGATAATTTTTTCTAAGCCCTAATGTTGGCAAACTCGGTAAATCTTTTTTTCCATCTCTTTCTGTTGGCACTATAGTCCAAGTCAAACCCATGCCATTTCCACTCTCCTCCAGTCATGTCGGACTTGCACAGCTACCTCCGAGTTATCCACATCCTCATCCATAAAAAAACTCCCTAGCGTCCTTCCTTATATCATTGACACAACGCGCTTAGTGTTTCGATACTTCTTCCACCTGGGTCTCCGTAGAATGTGCATTTAAGAAGTTGCGGCTTCCGCATCCTTAAACATATCCTGACCTCAAGTCTCTGCTGCTTCACATTTATAATCTGGTCTATAATCGACATGGAGATTAGACATATCCTGACCACAAGTCTCTGCTGCTTCACATGTATAATCTGGTCTATAATCGACATGGAGATTAAACATATCCTGACCACAAGTCTCTGCTGCTTCACATGTATAATCTGGTGTATAATCGACATGGAGATTAGACATATCATTACCACAAGTCTCTGCTGCTTCACATGTATAATCTGGTCTATAATCGACATGGAGATTAAACATATCCTGACCACAAGTCTCTGCTGCTTCACATGTATAATCTGGTGTATAATCGACATGGAGATTAGACATATCATTACCACAAGTCTCTGCTGCTTCACATGTATAATCTGGTATATAATCGACATGGAGATTATACATATCCTGACCACAAGTCTCTGCTGCTTCACATGTATAATCTGGTCTATAATCGACATGGAGATAATACATTTATTCGTTGTGCCTTATTTTTTGGTTCGTTTATAGATATTTCATAAAAAATATTTTTCAAATTTAACCAAGATTTTTGCAGTTTTCATTGGAACATTTTGTAGCCAAATGCAATGACTGTGCAAATTAATGTTTTATACAGTTTGACTTTAGTATTTTGGCGGATATTCCTTGATTTCAGTACTGAGAACAGTGGGAATAATTATATTATTACGTCTTTCTAATACGCATCATGCATACGATAATTTTACAATAGCATGCAAGGTACATACCGAATACAATGCTGTAAGAGGTTGATATTTATTATAAATAACGCACATAATTATAAATAACGCACATAATTGATCTAAAGATCAATAACAAAACAATAAACATTCGTATGGTGCTGCCTCAATATATTCAAATAGCATTCGGTAATGTAGACATGGTGAAAAGCGTGGTCGGGACACAGCATTGTCTTCGGCCCTAATAATAGTGTCTTTGGTTATAGAATCAATGGAATCGACATGTATTTTTTTAAAAATTTATTTGTTTTACACATGACAAGAAATATACATAATTTGCGAAAAAACAACAGGCAATTTAATTTGGACACACAATTTGAATGGATCTGGGTTTGTTGCCTTTCATTTGTGCTCATACAATTTTATTTACACCTATCTAAACCGTGTGCGCATTGTTATGAAATTATATCTGTGGTCTAGTAGGTAAGGTGCTTGTTTTCTATTCGGAGGCTTAGAGTTGAAAAAATTTAAAAATATTCCCAGTCTGCTCCAAGAGAGCTTTAAGTATTACATATTATCAACAAAACTTTAAAAGACTGGCCTGTTTTCAAAAAACGTTTGCATTATACTTCCATTTACAATTATATGAGCACCAAGACATTGTTTAAAGAATTGTATACAGTTGGAAAATGGTAGTCGAATTACGAGCGTACCAAGAAGTTTATACCACCTGCAAAAAGTTTTTCGATGCAAATAGGACTATGTATACTGGACTGTAGCTACTTGGAATATAAGAAAAACAGGTGAGACGAAACGTTCTTATAAGAATCTACGGTCGTCTTCACGCTTTGATGCCAACACCCAAGATTTGAGGTTGTTCAATAATGTCGAGTTATAAAAAAAATATCAAGTCGCACGGAGGTCAGCGTCTCAGTCGTATGAGGCGTATGAAAAACATCACTCCAAGATTTTGAAATTTACACTGATGAGTGAGAATCTCTTGCTTAAGACAAGTGGAGAGAAATATTCTGGATAGGATAGGTGGTACATGATACCAACTGGTAAAGAGAGTTGCAGAGGAGACTGTGCGATCGGTCAGATAATCTTGGAAGTGCGATGTGTGTACTCGACTATGCAGATTGTAGATTGGTCAGCACAATCACAAAAAGAAATGTTGTTTAGAGAAAATGATGCGTCTCCGTTGTCTCTCATTGACGAATGGTTGATATGATAACGTAGTTCAAATTTGTAAGCCTTGACTGAAAACTCTAGAGATCAGAAAAACTAGTTCAGATTTGTAAGCTTTGACTGAAAGCTAGCAGGTTAAGGTGGCTTAGACATATAGAATTAATTGATATTTTGAGCAAATGGATAAATAGGTGTTTACCTTACCTAATAAAAGGGATTTAAATATGCAGTTTGTATCTGATCTGCAGCTTTATTTTGTTAAAATATTACGTAAAACTTACTTAATGAATTATGAATGGAAATAAATGATAAATAATTCGACATCCGGGAGAACCATTCGCTCTGCGACAAATCGATTATTAGACCTACCCACGCTGTTGGAGAGTGTTAAGTTATGTAAACTATCAGTATACATAATCCTACTCGGATTTGGTGACTTTTAAAATAAACTCGTTTTCAATCATTTAGTACAATCAACTCAAGGTTGATAAGATGTCACTCTTTTTGTGATAACATCAGATTTACTTTTGTATAAAACGAATGTTTAATTATATTTTTATTATTTATACACTTTAGTAAAATATTTTTGATACAGATAATTCAATAAATTTACTTGAGTCATTGCAGTTCAAACTTAACAAACTCCAATTTGACGAAAAATTTAATTTTGACGCAGTGTTAAAGAAATTTGCCTTCTCAATATTCTGTATAAATTAAATAAAAAAAATGGTTCCTTAATTATTTTATATCTAAAATTAAAACACCAAGTCCAGATTCAAATTAGATAATTTCAGCGAAAATTATAAAAAAAATGTCAATTCCTTTAGTAAAATATTTTTGATAAAAATAATTCAATAATTCAAATTGTTTTTTTATATATGTTTTTTTTTCTATTTTTTTTTGTAATATGAAGAGGAACGCTTTGAAATGGTTTAGACACATAGAACGAATCAATGAAGAAAGACTAACATAATTCAGAGAAACCGTAGGAATTACATGAGAAGGTGTGTGGATGTGAAAGATACGAAATATGTGTGTCGAGAAGGAAACTCTGGCGCTCTGTCCTCTCTGCTTATCCCGAGAAATGAATGGCATAATGGTATTTATGTATTTGTAACATTCTGTCTACCATGTGTGTGCACTCAATTAATTATCTTTGCTTATTATTTAATTCATTGTAGTCTTTTGTTAATACTTATTTCCTGTATATGTTATTATTTTACAAAAGCTCCTAAAGGGTGCATGAACCAAAAATAAACAAAGAAAATCAATTATAATACGAGTACATTAAATAATATAATCAAATAAATTATTTTTACCATGCTTTTCTAAATTACGAATTCTTTCCATGTAAAGCTTCGCACATATCTTTCACGATTCAAATAAGTGAAAACTACCCATTATATTGAAAACATATCGGATACTATTTGAAATAAAACTGCTAAGCACGTACCGCTAGTCATTTTACTTTTTTCTTATATGAAAGCTATTACCGTTTTTCGATTCAAGAAATTTTCACGGAGATTAAATTTATACTATTGGATGAATCTATCGATGTAATGTCTTACGGTGTTCTCGTCGTACGTGCACTAAGGACCCTGCTATATAAAGTTTTTGTAAATATGTAGTTCTCGTATTTTTGATATTCATTTGAAAAACTGACCTTAAACGAAAAATACATGAAAAATTCAATTTTTTTAAATATTACTACTCTCATAAAACTCAAAATATTTATAAGAAATAAATGCATTTATAAAATGGGTGTTTTAAATAAAATTAAATAATGAGCTTTAAGATGATTTTGGCATGTGGAGATAATTATTGTAATGACGAAATAATGACTAAGCCAGCTTACAAGTCAGAAGTGCAAGGTGTGCGTGGAAGAGGTAGACTGATAAAAACGTCTCTGGACCAAGTGGACCAGATTTTGAAAGAAGATTAAGTGATAAATATGAATATTGAAAGATAGTGCATGAAAACAGGTGTTGAAGGTCACGTGCTTTGATAGAAAAGTTAAGGAATTTGTTATCTCTGCCAAGCGCACAAAGGGCATGACGTGACGATACGTATGTATGCCAAAATGTTTATTTACTTTTTAAAATTATCTATCCAAGCAGACATTGTTAATTGCTAAAATAGTGTTGATTCAGTTAAATGTTATTTCAGAAATTCCGATTAAAAAACATGTATTATGGTTCTTAAAAAAATAAAAGACGTCTAACATAATATGATACTTATAGCGGTAGAATGTAAGCTTCCTTAAAATAACGCTTTTTCGTATTTTGTAAAAGACTGAAAACAATATCATTTAAACAGTTCTGACGAAGAACACGCAGGTTTTGAAGCCAGTTGATTCAGAATAAAACAAGTATGAGTGAAATACAAAATGTGTTTAGTGTAACAAAATATAAAACGACACCATAAAGTAAAGTCGTTATTTTCTAATACATTATTGAAGCAATTACAACCACTCAAACAAAATAAGAAGCCGTTATTTTGGAAAAGAAAATGAGTTAATTTGTTTTCAAATTGTCTAGGGATTTTGAATTTTTATATTTAAACATACTATTATAGATAGGTAAACTCGAAAAGAGAGCCATGTTTCGTGATGTAAATAAAAAAAACACTGTATTCTTAGACATAGCTATATAATGCTTTCTACTTTCTTTTCAGACGGTGCAAGTCATATCAAAATGACCAAACCTCATACCAATGGGTCACCGCACCACGGGTACGTGAACGAAGGCTTCAACGGAATCAACGAGGGTGATTTGGAGACAGTGGACCTCAATGACGATGAAGACTATGTAGAGCAAACGACAAGCACCAATGGATCCGGACTCACCGGGATACGAAGATTTTCCAAAAATTCAAATTACAAACCTAACAGTTTTGCCCTCCAAAAGAGGGGCTATGAAAATGAGAAGGACACTAGTTTTAAATTACAGGTAATTATTGATTATTCTACTTTTTACGCACTATTTAGAGGTACTTGTACATATGCAAATAATATCTAAGAAAACATTATACATTTTTGATTGATTTTAAATATCGAATGTGTACACCTTCAACCTTTACAAGCATGAGCAATAATATTAACTAGTTGCAATCCGTGAAATATTCACAGAAGTAAAACAAATTCTACATTTATGAAAATAGATATTCATAAATATAGAATTTGTTTATTGTATCATTTATTTGTATCATTTATCCATTGTCCCCTTTTACACCGGTTCAAAAAAAAATTATCACGGATCCACCGAGATTCAAATTTCGAATTATTCCTCTCTCGCTCTCTTGTATTCAAAATTCAATTCTCGTATTCTTTCTTTGACGACAACCATCGTATGGGTTTTGGCCTATTTATACTATGATCCATTAAAAATATTAAATGGGGGGTTTGCACTCTACGGGTAAATATATTTTTATTGCATAGCAAATCTGAAATGATAAGAGCTTGTCTCGAATATAAAACTTATGTTTAGTATATGTATTTTTTTTAAATAAATCATTTTTGACCTTATATGAAACCAAAAAGTTACGAAAATATCCCATACCCCGAATGAAGGACGACAGAAATGTTCTGAAATGCATTTCGGCCTTTCGAATATTTTTACATATACTTGAGTCAGAAACATAAACGGGGCTGTTTAGTTCTAAAATGGTCTAAGTTTACGAAATTGGTTTCGAGAAAATTAGCTAATAGATCTTATAAAAATTAGATAAATAAACTGTCTGTGTATTTTTTGGCACAACATTACATATTATTAACTATGAATATTTTAGATAGTACACATTGGAACGAAAATCAATAATCACTTAATGGTTAATTCAAGAATAAAATTTATTGGAACTTAAATATTTCACACTCTCAAATTATTAATCTTAATTAAAATTATATTTTGGAAAAACTGATAATGAAAAATTAGCACGGTAAATTTAATTAAAATGATTATTTATGGTGGCTGAATAACTGACGAAAATTGAATATCCATTGTATCATAAAATAAGATGAGAAAAAAATTTAATTCATCATTGTTTTACTTTAAAATGTCATTACGTTGAATGCGTTTATTTTTTAACTGAATTAATTTATCGAATCAGAGAACAAAAAGTTAACACCATCCCTCTAGAACAG
The DNA here is from genome assembly GCA_949825065.1 of Odontocerum albicorne. Classification (NCBI taxonomy): domain Eukaryota; kingdom Metazoa; phylum Arthropoda; class Insecta; order Trichoptera; family Odontoceridae; genus Odontocerum; species Odontocerum albicorne. Next base: position 34,855,936 of record OX463839.1, on the reverse strand, counting down.
TATGAGTAAGTTTGAAAGCTTGGAAATAACTCATATTATTTTAAATGACTAAAAATTTGAGTGCTGTTAACTTATTTTTGTCTTGGACCATTTTATAACTGATCCTCTTTATCATAATACCGATTTAGATCCTTTGCATTTGAAATACTGTATTGTCTCCGCGATGGTGTCCAAATAACAGCGTGAATTATGACTTAGCCCACGCGTGACGAATATAAAGCGGATATGACATTTGGAAACGGAAGCAAATCAAATCGGCCGGAGGAGAAGTTGAGTTGTCACTCCAAACTACAATTTATTATACCTAATGCTTGCACTAGTAACTATTGTTACTACTTAACTTTCAAACACTGGTATTTCTGATGATTATGAATAAATAATTTTAACCGTTTTGTGATCCCGAGTTGTATATCTTTAAGCAATATTTGCCAATTCCTCACTATATCTTCAGAATTCTTAATGTTTATTCATTATATACCTATTTTAGTGTGGATATTTTTTGTTTGAGACATCTTGCTATTATTGTTTATCATTTCTTTTGCTTAGAAAAAGTCTGAAATTAACACTTAAACAACATAATCTCATCTATGACGAGATTGTTGTTTTAATGTTAATTTCAGTGACGAGAGTATATATATAATTGACACATGTGGGGAACTGGTTTACTCAAAACATGAATTTATAGTTGGTCGGCCAGCATGTATCTAAGTATAAATTAATTAAACATGATGGGGGAAATAAATATATGTTTATATGATCGTTTAAGTTTATCTCTTTAATCTGGTACTTTTAATATTCTAAAATCTTACCTTATTATGTTGAAAAAAATATTTATTAAATAAATACAATTGACAGTCTTATAAAGAAACAAAAAAAAGGAAATCCATGCAAGAAGAAAACGATTTTCGAAGCTCTGAAGAACAACAATGTGGATTTATGCACGAAGACAACGATTTTCGGAGCTCAGTAGGGTATTAATCGAGCTTTCGAATCTTTGAAAATCACTAAACAAATTACTTCATGTTCATATCGTGAATATTTAATAATTGAAAGGAAAAAAATGGATGAGAAATAAAAAAGGATAGAAGACAAATACAATTTATCGACAAAGATAACTTTTTCAAAGCTCAGAAGTTCCAGTCCTACGCCGAATCTTAGAACAGCATTTTATATCTTAAATTAAGTAAAAGATCTTTATTCGGTAGGGATGCTCATACAGTGAGCGTGTGACTCCCTAGTGATCTTTCTTTTGATGACAGTAGGATATCAAATTTTGTTGTTGGACAGTTGATAGGACTCCAAAAAAGTTTTACAAGTAATTACATGATTGTTCACTAACTTGTAAGCATCAAAATCATTGTGGATTAAAAACTTGCATAATTATTCATTTCTTCGGTTTTATTTTAATAGTTCTCATTTCTATGTAGTTTATTTTTCTTTCAGATTTGGTGTTTAATTTTTATTTATACATATATGACTTATTTTTTGCCGATCTATATTTCACTTTCAGTTTTAAAATTGTTCGACTGTGTGAAATATTATTTTGCTAACCGAGTTGTGGAATTTTGAAACAAACAGCTTTGATATTGAACCACTTTAAAAACTGTTTGGACAAGTTCCTACACAAACCCAGAAGTGTGGTTTTAGTAGTGTTTTGTTTCATTTGCTAATTTTCATAAAATAATCTTTCTTTGCTTTTTATAAATGAAAATATGTCAGCTAACTTGATATATACTATAGGTATTATGCATATTTATAATAATAATAATTAGTTTAAAATAAATTGTATAATGGTGGCCGCCGTAGTCAGTAACAGTAAGCATTCATGCTAAGCAAGCGGACACCCAAGGTTCATTCCTGACGAATTCACTTCCGGGCTGGTTTTACTCTATCAGACCATTTTACATCTGAATTTAAGAATCCAGATGGCGCTCTTATTAACGACGTTGGAGTCCTTCAACCTCCCTTATTTCTTTAATAGGTAAAGCTAGTTCGGAAGTGATCCTAATGGTAAAAAAAACAGCACTATACCAAATTATCTTAGAAAAAAAAAATCTTTTTGTGAAAATTCGTTCTTGGAAAAAATACGACAGCCAACAGCGAAAAAATAAGGCAATTATCTTAAATATTATGTGTGTAGATCTTATTTGATTCATACATTAATGTTTACACATGATAGTGATTAGAGAGAACTAGATAATGTACAAGGTCTTTCAATAAGGATGCTCGATTTTTAAATGTAAATAAAACAAGTTGTGTGTGAGATATCCACTCAATTTTTTTTTATTTGAAAGAATATTTATGGCATTAAGTATGGAATATAACGTCGTTCAAATGTCTTCCGCGGCTTTGCTTGGTGGCACGTATTCGGGAGGTTCAATTTTCGATGATTTTGTCGCATAAATCTGGCTGAATTTTCTGGATGGCGTTCGTTATGTTGACTTTGAGGGCATCAATTGTTTGCGGTTTATACGCATAGACCTCCGATTTAAGATAGCCCCAAAGGAAGAATTCTAAAGGCGTTAAATCGCACGATCTCGGTGGCCAGTTCACGTCGCCGCCGCGCGAGATAACCATGCCCTGAAATCGCTCGTGCAGAATGTCCATCGTGGCATGCGCTGTGTGGCACGTAGCGCCGTCCTGTTGGAACCATATGTCGTCGGTATCCATATCATCCAGTTTAGTATTTATATGTAGCGCTTGCCGTTGAGGGTTATGGCAATGCCAGTTTCGTTTTGGAAGAAGTACGCTCCGATGATTCCGACAGAACAAAATCCGCACCAAACAGTGACTTTCTCGGGATGCATTTGGTGCTGGTGTATCTCGTGTGGATTGGTATCGTCCCAAATCTGACAATTTTACTTGTTCACACGTCTATTCATAAAAAAATGGGCCTCGTCGCTAAAGATGATTTTTTTGGCGAAATTTGGGTCAACTTCCAACTGCTCCAGAGCCCAATCAGCGAACGCACAGCGTTGTCTATGGTCGTTTACCTTAATTTCCTGGGTTAGTTGGATTTTATACTGGTGCAAACCCAAGTCTTGACGCAAAATTCGCCAAGTTGAAGTCGCAGAAAGGCCAAGTTCTTGTGAACGACAATAAATTGACCGCTTCGGGTTTTCCCATACACTCTCACGCACAGCAGCAATGTTTTCAGCATACCTTGCGTTTCGCTGACGTAAGAGCGTTGGCTGATTATTTATCGAACTGGTTGACTTGAATTTGGTCTCCAAACGACGAATAGTTGACTCGGCAGGACGGTTGTGGCGAGGATAAAAATCACGTAATGCGCGGAACGTTTCTCGAACGGAGCACTGATTTTGAAAATAAAATTTGATAATTTGCACACGTTGTTCAACGTTAGAACCTTCCATGGTGATTTGCCATACATTATTAAACAATTCTCAATAAATTTGACAGATATTGGTTTAACAACATGGCCGCTATAATTCCCATTGCAAGACCCTGTATAAGTTTCAATGTTTATTCGTTTGAAATGTTTCTACGAGTATTTTAGAAGAATATATTTTGCTCCTTTATTATTTTGGGGGTAAAGATTTTAAATAGAGTGTTTCGCGTAAATGTTGAAATTGTCTTAAAACTGTAAAAAATACAGCAAATGTTCACTGTTTTAATAATTCAGCTGTATCTCAGTCGCTTAAAAAATAAAACGTTAGCTGAATTTTCTACATTGTTTCACAGGTGGTGCATCACGAATGCATGTATTTAAAATTTGATTATTATCTACAAAAATCAAAAGTTAAAGTAATACGTTATATACACACGGGTATCTATTTTATTACGTATTTTTTAAATCAATTAAAACCTCTCGGTTAAGGCTCATTAATTATAAAACCACAAAAATGAACTATAAAACCGACCACAGAATCAATTGATTCAACCTTTTTTTGTTGAGTGTATAGAGTTGAATGAAAGAGCATGATAAATATCCTTCACCTATAACCAATGTCTTTGAGTCTTGTGTACTTAGCCTATTGAGTTGTGTATTGCGTGCTGACCTCGGGAAATGTGGATGCTGATCTCTTATTAGCATCCACATTTTCCAGTAAAATTTTATGCCTTACAATTAAAAAAAATCTGAGACACAAAAAAATTTAAATTAAAAATGTATATCTTCATAGCTAGTTTTAGACGTCCTAACTGATTCACTCTAAGATTTTCTTTAATCTGAATTTACAGTTATACGTGCACATAGTAATTGCCTTTATAAAACATTAAGGGGTAAGAAATTATTTCTATACGATTATTAAAGTGTATCTTTGTTTAACAGTGATTTTTTAATAATCCACAATACTTTATTCGTTCTCCTGGTTTATTGAGAAAAGTAGATTTCATCTAAATTATTTATTTGATGCTAAGGAAATCTCTTCGAACCAACAAGATAGGAGTTCCCCATGTTGTACTAATTGCTGGTTGAGAGGTAACCAAGTTTTTAGGTTACACACCAACAGAACAAATATAAATTACAAATTTAAAGTAGGGGATGAATAGGGAGAGTTTAAGTTTATTTTTCCCAAGGTAGAGGCAATGGTTGCTTAAATGTGAAAATGTGTATGCAGCGTGTGAATGTTTCTGCTGAGTGTTTTAATATTTAAAGCAAATATATGAAATTTGTGACGAAGGAATGAGACCACTTCGTCTCAGACCTTACCAAGTGAAACGGTTCTCAATATTCACAGATGGAGGGTTTTAGTTTGTTATGTGGTTGCACTCTATGGTTCGCTTTTCATTAAAACGAAGTCAATTCGAAATTATGTACTCGTATTATAGATAGTTATAAAATAAAAATATGGCCTGTATTTTTTTTAATATGCGCACTTACATCTCAGACAGTAAAGCCTATGGTAATCAATTTGTATACATAGGTCTTTAGAATAGTGGTTAGTAAAGTTATCAATTTTAAACGTATTATTTATTTTATTTACACATGACAAGAAATCTATTGTATAAATACACAATTTGCAAAAGAGCAACAGATAATTTAATTTGGGCACACAATTGTAATGGATCTGGGTTTGTTGCTTTTCCAATTAGTTTTATTTGTTTAAATAATTCAAGCGTCACTTTGTGTGAATCTATAATTCATAGAATAAAATAAAATACTACTTTGTTTACTTTCACTATATTTTATAAGTATATCACTATTTGCATTTCAACATGCATGCCCTCTTTAGGTCTTAAACTAAATAACATGTGCCTTATACTATCCATGGTATTATATGGAAAAGAGTAAGGAGTGACTATAAAAATTTTATCTATGGTCATATGGTAAATAGAGCAAGGCGAAGTAAAAAAGGTAATTTTAAATATTTATTTATGATAAACGACTCACATGATAAAAGTACAGTGTGTGTTGAAATACGTATAGTTAATTATATACTAATAAATATAGTTGATAGTGGAAGTGAATAAAGTCAAGTGTTTAATTTCAATAAATTAGTCTCAGTTTTATTTATAATACATCGCGTCTAAAAGATTTCATTATTGTATACTTATGAAACAATTAACAACTAAATATCTCTTGAGATTATACCGTATAATGAAGTAACGTTATGCATGCCGTTTATTTGTTTTCAGTCTTTTGCTTCGAATAACATGAGTTTATGTTATGACAAGTGATTTTACCTAACGGAAATAATGTGTGCTTTATTCATTTATTGATAAATAAATATGCTCATAGTTATGCCAGTTTAGAAAACGGTCTTCGACGATACCGTAAATCAACATAAATAAATATTTTATTTATTAAAATGGAATAAATTTTGCAGAACTTCGTTTTTAAAAAAGTGATTTTTGTCAAAACAAGACATTTCTACAAAAGAAAATTTACGATGCCTGATTAGCTTTATTAAAGACAACCTTCGTGGCCTAGTTGGTAAAAGGTGTATTTTCCTACTCGGTTGTTAAAGTTTGGATTCCCGTTGGAATCTAGTTCGTTTTAAAAATGTTCCAGTCCGGTTTTCCCTTGCGTCTTGTTTAAACATATTTCTGGTTGGTTGTTAGAGATTGTTATATGGCAATACACTCGTCAGGCTGCACTGTATATAACAAATGTGTAATACATTACAATACATTTTCAACATGTATATTATTATTTGATGATGTTTTATTTATACATTTTGAAAATATTTTAGTAGGCTTGACAAATAATTGAGTGAATCGTTCCATATTTTGATGAAAAGCATTTAATCATAGATTAACATCTTCATTTTTAAAACTTCAGTGGGAAATTTCCGGTTTTCATTTAAGTCATGCCTGTAGCTTTTAACCTGTAGCTTTTTTATTTATCCATTAGATTTAAAAAATATTGGGATTACGCAAATTGACAAAAAAATGGAATACTTCCTGGAGGCTGACTATCTATTGTTCTAAAATGTAAGAAGATGTATGGCATCAAAACGAAGGTTACCCGTTTTATTTGACTCGAACTTGATGTATTGAACAACTCGGAAATATGATATAATATTTAGTGAAACAATGTGGCATAGTAGATAATAAAATTCTATTGTAAGTTGGCTGCATTTAAACATATTTTTCAAACTAATCTCGTTAATTTTTCTTCTGTAGGGATAGCATCAATTTAAAAGTAAGTTAAGTACAGCAAATATATTAAATTAGCAAATATTAAATTTCATAGTAATATTTGAACCCTATAATTTTCAAATAAATACTGCATTCAAAGAAAAAGGAAATAACACTTTTAATGGCAAATGTAAAGTGATACCAATTTAATAAAACTCCTTGTGGTAGCGCTGCTAATATTAAACTAGTGTTTTTAATAATTTCATGTAATGTTGTATAAATTTGGGTATTTTTTATAAAAATTTTCTTGTATCAGTATCTTTGATGACTGTTGAATAGTTTTGTGTTTATTAAAGTGGATGTCTTGTTGCCTTCCCCGAAATTAATATTCCAACTTCAACGTATATACTTGCAGAACTTACCATTGTGAATAACTAGCATATTATTAATTAGACATGTTTTGAAACGTGAATTGATAAATATTACATCTCCTTTTAATGACAAATCATGTTTTTCTTGGTTTTCAACTATCCTATTTTTCAATCTCCCTTTTCGTCTTCTGGCCATTGATGATGTTGCCAACATTCTATTTGTTTTTTTTTATTATTATTACTTTTTTATAATGTTTCTTCTTCAGCAATAATTAAAATAGTTTTTCATTCAAAACTACTTTGTAAAATAATTGTATGTTTTGTTGAAAGACTCCCCCCATGACCTAGTTGATGACCTTCATGGTCTCGTTGGTAAAACAACTGTCATAAACACATTCCTGGTTGATTGGAGGAAGTTTTAGCATGGTAGTAAACTCATAGGGTTGTACTGTCTACAAAAAAAAATTTGAAACGATTGTTTTGGTCGTTGCAATACCATAGCTACCAGATGGGATTTGATTATTAATAGTGATTTCGAGTACCGAGTTAGAGTGCTCTTGAGAATAGTTTGCTCTCTAAACGGCGCTATTTAAAATTATCCTTTTCTTCTTCGTCTTTCAATATATCCGAAATGATGACTCGGACATGTAGAGCGTGGCCGTAAAACAACACTGTCTTCAGCCCCATTAATCGAACCTTCGGGTTAATAAGTACTGGAGTAGACACGTAACTCGGGGTTTGTCGTCGAACATGTTGGCAATATTACCATTTATGTGAAGAGGCAACAACACTCGTACACATCTAGTGGGTGGAATGATTGTTATCAGACCCTTTCTGTTTTTTTGGGTGCCATCAGGAATCTAACCGAGAACCAAACGTCTTACAAACTAGGTCACAGACGTTATCAATTGCGTAATTTAAATATATATTTGTGATTGAATAAATAAAGTAAGAATTTAAAAAGTAAATAATATATTATACTCTACTCGTAAATAGTATAGACGCGAAAGTCATTGACCCTGCAAGATTATTTTATGCCGTCCTATTTTCATTCCTTTTTGTAAGGACACTTCCGTGCCGGGTATAATGGAAGCTTATTAAATATATCAAGATATTTGAATAAGCCCCTTAGCTTATAATATGGCATTTTATATTTTGTGAGCACACTATGGCTCCATTATAACAAGCTCCATTTTGAGTCACAGAAGCGTTTTACCGTAAAATTGTATGAAACTCAACCTGGGTGTGAAATTTTGCATGATTTACAGCGATCCAAAGCGATTTTCAAATATCGAGTGTGTTTACGTTTCTTAAAACACAACGAACTCCACTATTGAAACTAAAATATAATTTCGATTTCATAAAAACATTACAATTCATCAAAACTTATTTTATTATTGTATTACGCTTTCGTAGTATACAACCCTGATGGGTTTATTGCTATGTGACAATCTCTAACAACCAACCTGAAACTTGTCAAGGAGGCCTGAAGCATAAATGAATATGCTATTCTGTTTTTAGTTGTAATGGGTACTAACGGGTATCCCCAAATTATGGGCCAGAAAACAGGTGTCTAACTAAACTAGGCCACGGAGGCCGTCAAAACTAATAATTACAAAATAAATATTTTTATATTCTTTGAATATATAATTATTTGAAATGTAATTAAGAACACTACACGCATACACTACAATCCACCAAAAGCCGAATATGTTATTATGACATATCGGGAGATCTACTATGTTTTTTTTAAATCGCCTCCCATTATTGCAGGTTTTCGGAGATTTTATTACACACCATATTTTTCTAAACATATCCAGATGCGAGGAAGTTCTTAATCCAATGTCATGTTCTCACACTCAACTTAATCTTATTTGTAATATTTTTGATTTGCCAATAATAATGGATTCGAATCCCGGGTTATAGTGTTCTTGAAGAGAGTCTGCTCTCTAAATGGCGCTATATTAATTATATTTTATTATTATTATTTGAAAAAGTGTAATAGGAAAAACAAAAAAAATATAAACGAAAGCGAATACGAGTAGAAAGAATTTAAAGAAAGTGAATATAAGTATGCTAGCATAAAAACATGCCATACTAGTTGATAAATACAAAAACACAATTATCCAAGTGTTTACATTGATATTGACTATTGCAACTGTCTTAAATTGACATATTGTGGTAACTTTTGCTTTTTTTTCGAACTGATTCATTCATTAGTTCTAACTTTAAAAATTCAATTTATCTTGTAATAAAATTTATAATTTGGATATAAATCAATTAAATGGGGGTAAAGATGGCCAACAATGTTGCAAATACGGGCATATTTTATGAGGGACAGTATCTAGTGTTTTCATTCAACGTGTAACAAGGAATAGCCAGCATTACAGGGGAACGTATAGCGTGATAGTACGTGTCCTTTTGATATAAACAGGGATCCTCCCCATATCATCTCAGTCAGCATTCGCATCTCCTGGCGGCGGGTAGTCCAACTAGATCGCGCGGGAAACGAGAACAGCGGGAAAACTCGAAGTTTAAAATTTTGCAATTGTTCTTTCGTGAAAATAAGTGCTATAAATTTTAAGAAAAAAAAACTGTGTCGTCGAAACTTAATGTTGCCAATTTTTTGGACTACATTTTTGAAATGTATTTTAACAATATTGTTTTTTTTTTACAAAATAATCTTTCTTTATACAAATACTGCTTTTAAATATATTTAAAAACAGGATGACATGTGCTGCAAGTTTTGAAATAAAATATTTTTCTAAATATAAAAATAAAAAGTAAAAGCGCTTTTTTTATGTTTCATTATTTAAAGCATTTTATTTTGAAACTTAACAAACGATTTTCATTTAAAATATTTCTCTCGGACTAAGTCGATATTTAAAAATGAAATAAAAATAAACAAGACATAAATTAGACTTCATGTAAAGGGTTAAAAGATCAAGTTTGTAGAATACGTTTATATTTTCACATTACATGAAGAAATAATGTAGAAATTAATATTAAAAATATTTTTTGGTGAGCTTATTAAAAAGGTGTCAAAAAGATTGAGAGTTTATCATAAAATGATGAAAAATTCGTCATCACAAAATGAAAGAAAAATTTAACTTTTGTCTAAATCAATATTTATTATATTTATGTTAAGAATATTATTGCAATTGTTACCGAGACTTTGACTTCTATTAACTTGAGTATTGTATTACACTTCATTTATACATAGTGCACCCTGGTGGGTTTATTGCCATGTGGTAATCTCATCCAACCAACCAAAAATATGTGAAAGAGGCCTTGAGTCAAAACCACACCGAAATATATGTTTTTATTCGACTTCCAATGGGAACCGAACCCTCGATCCCCGGGTTGGAAGACAGACATCTTATCAACAAGGCCACGGAGTGCGTCAATTATTCTATAACATAAAACTTTAGAATGGTTTAATATTTCTTGACTGTTAATTCATATTGGTTAACGAGTGCTAATAATATACTCTAGTCAAAATATTTATAAAAATATTGTCATTTATACGAATAAGTTTTATACGATTGAGTTTTATACATCTATACAATTGGTCATTTTTACGAGTAAATTTATACATTTACACGTTTGGACATTTATACGATAGAGTTTTACATATACATATACGAGTATATACGATTGGTCATTTTTACAAGTATGTTTATACATTTATACGGTTGGTTATTTATACGGTTGAGTTTTATATACGGTTGATCATTACAAGAGTGAGTTTTTATACATTTATACGATTGAGACTGTAGGTGACCTCGTTTTATCCGATTCAAGATGAAAACAATATACATATTTCTAAAATATTTCCATTATCGTAATGCAATGTGTAAATATAATATTATGAGTTAAAAAGATGCAGAAATTTAAGTATATTGTGCTGTTTCTATATTGATTATTTAAAAGAATAAAATACTTGAAAAATATATTTCTAAAAAAATCATGAATATTATTTAAATTTTGGATAATGTGAGATATTGTTACATAGAAAATTTTAGTAAAATAATTTATTACGAGATTATTTTTTGAGATTTTTCTAGACAAATTTTGAGCCAAAAATGTGAAGAAAAAAAACGTGTAATATGAAAATGTTCTTGAACTGATTGAACTCGGAAGTAGTGGGAGTTTAATCGTAAAAGAAATTTAACTCGTGAATTAATCGGAACCAGCTCAAGTGACAAAAACAATGACCGAGTTAAACAATAAATTACAATATACGTTCATCATCCTATGTCTTGTACGCCACACTTCCATATAATCATCATCATCATCAATGGCACTACAGCCCATTGTGGGCCCCAGCCTCCTCCAGCAGTCGCTGCCATTCCCCCCTATCCTGGGATGCACTCCTCCAGCCCCTGATGCCAATCACGTTTGCATCATTCTGCACCCCATCCATCCACCTAAGCTTTGGTTTGCCCACGCTACGTCTTCCTTGGGGCTTGGAAAAGAGTACTTTGTTAGGCATTTCCTCTTCTCCCATTCTTGCTACATGCCCCGCCCAACGTAGCCTCCCAATTTTGATGTATTTTATAATGTTGGGCTCTTTGTATATGCTGTATAACTCCTCATTATATCTCACTCTCCAAGATCCATTTTCCTGTATGGGTCCGAATATTTTTCTGAGTATTTTCCATATCAGATAAGCTTATTTTCCACTTGTTATTTCTGTCACTAATTCTGTTGATGTATTCTTTTGTCACTGCATTGTGGTTGTCAATAACAGTCATGATTACTTTATAAAAGCAGTGACAAAGTGCACTTTTATTGGGGAGAAATCTGTCGCGTAGTTACTAAATACACTCGACAAATACCCACTGATTTATGAATGGCCTACTGCAACATTTTCAAGTGGAACTTCCGATTAAATGATTTATTATTATATGTGAATTGTCTCTTATTCCATCAATTTATTAAGAGTTTCTGGAGATAGTAACATACACAACGAACTTCAAACATTTTCTACAAACATAAGTTATTTTCAAGATTTGGTAATAAACCTTTTTGAGAAAAATTAATATTAAAAAAGTTACTTAAATGAACATTAACTATGATACACACATGCCATCACGCCGTTTCCCTATCGGGGCAGGCAAACAGACAGAGTACCTTACTTTCCTATCGGGATACACATCCATAAATCTCATATAACTCCTGCGATTTCTCCGAATTTTTTTATTTCCTTATTTCGAAATAACATTCACTTTTATACAAGTCACATTTACACTGTGTAATTGTTTTTTAGACTTCATTCATTTGTTCTACATAAACAAACCACCCAAGAGTGCAGTTATTTCATTAAAATAAATACATCACCCTTAAGTTTATATTCGTCCCTAATCACTTCGTTTCGTATTCATACATTTTTACACCATACATTCTTCTCAGTTCACATATTTCTATAGCATTTATTCAACTCTTAAGTCATTTTGCCATGACCACGTTTCTCTCACATACAAAAATTAAATAATTGATTAAAATATGTATTATTAGAATATCATCAATATATATTTTTAAATTTTCATAAGAATTTTTAATTGAAGATAAGTATTAACAATGTGAAAACTCATATTATCGACTAATATTTTGAATTATGTAATATTAAATGTATTATTTTACTGTATAAAATGAATTTATCACTGCAATATATTTATAATTATAAATTTATTACCGATTGCAAAATATTAATTTATTGCATTGTTTTCTTTGCTTTTATAGCTAATGCAAAAACGTCATAAACTAACGATAAATAACAAAACGTAATATTTAAGTTGTAAAATCGAAATGCCTTTTTTATTACACTTTCGTTGAAGTCAGTACAACCTGGTGGATTTACCTGGTGGATTTACCAAGTGACAATCTCTTCGAACCAATCAGTAAGAGGTAATAAAATACCTTAAGTTTTTAACAAAATTAAAGGATGTTCAATTTCCAACACGATCAACAAGTCTTTTCTGATGCAGCTTTTCGATAGGCTGAGTTTTGTCTCCTTGATATCGGAAATAAATGGTTTGATATGTCAAGACTGTGTGCTTGCTAAAGTGCAACATCTTACACACAATTACCTAATTCATGCAAAGACTTCTTCCATAGACTGGATAGTTGACAATCAAACTCGATTACGAGGGATGTATCGTATCGTAAAATTGGGTACCAACGGGACACGAACCTGTAACCATCGGATACAGCCGTCTTACCATCTAGCCCATTAATGTCGTATGTAAATTGGGTACCAACGGGACACGAACCTGTAACCATCGGATACAGCCGTCTTACCATCTAGCCCATTAATGTCGTATGTAAATTGGGTACCAACGGGACACGAACCTGTAACCATCGGATACAGCCGTCTTACCATCTAGCCCATTAATGTCGTATGTAAATTGGGTACCAACGGGACACGAACCTGTAACCATCGGATACAGCCGTCTTACCATCTAGCCCATTAATGTCGTATGTAAATTGAGGTTGCATTACGATGTGATTTACGTAATATTTATAAAATTCTCATCTGTTTTTTTGAGTTTTCTATTTATTTTATGTTCGTTAGATTGCGTGGCCGAAAGTAAACATTATATTCGGCCCCAACAATCAAGCATTCGGCTAAAAAGAACCACAGGAGTAGGCAAGTAACCCGCAGTTCGACAAGTTATGAATTTGAAACACTATTGCACGTGGACATGTAATTAACTTCTCTCGCACACGCCTACCGTGTTCGAGTATTGTAACCAGGCGATCTCTTAAACCAGAATGGCACCTTCCTTATTATTATATTTTTTTGGTACTATCGGGAATCGAACCCAAACCACCCGGGTGGAAGTCAAGGGTCTTACCAACTAAACCACGGAGATCGTGGATTTTTGATAAACTACATATTTAATTTACTTATTTCTTGAATTAATTTCGTAGGTACTAATTTTTCCTCGAATGTCATTCAGAAAATCTGTCGTGAAAATTGAAAAATTATTATACGAGGCGTATCCAGAAAGTAAGTGTACTGAGGCTCTCACGACCGGATGGATTTTATTTTCGACATGTTGGCTACACTTCCGTGTAGCCTGACCCTTCCCCTCCGCAACGAGACCGGTTCGAGGTCAGTACGTTGAGAAGTGTCGACGCGACAACACGTTTCGTGAAAAATGTAAATCCAATCTCCCGCCAAGTGCGTAATACGCGGCGTCATCCGTTATCTCGTTTGGAAGGGAAAACCTCCGGTTGAGGTTTATAATGAGGTGAAAACTGCATATGGTGATAAAGCTATGAATCGTACGAGTGTGTACAAGTGGTGTCGCGAGTTTAAAAACGGTCGTACGTCTGTGCATGATGATCAGAGGAGCGGAAGACCTTCAATTGTGACTGACGAAATTGACGAAATTGTTTTGGGACTGTCAAGGCATAATTTTAATTGAATATATGCCTCAAGGGGAGACCATGAACTCTGCAAGATACTGTGAGACCCTAAAAAAATTGCGGAGGACGATTCAGAACAAGAGGAGAAGCATGCTGACAAAGGGAGTCTGCCTGCTGCATGACAATGCCAGACCACACACGGCCAACGCCACGAAGGAACTGCTCGCCTCGTTTAAATGGGATGTCCTGAACCATCCCGCGCATTCCCCTGACCTAGCACCTTCAGATTACGATCTCTTTACCTCCTTGAAGCTGCACATGGGTGGGAAAAGGTTTTCAACCGACGAGGAGGTAAAGGAGGAGGTGGAGAAGTGGACGGAGGGGTTGGCGGGAAACTACTTCGAGGAAGGCATCAAAAAGTTGATACCCCGCTTCACCACCTGCATTGCGAGGAATGGCGACTATGTCGAAAAATAGCTTACATATGTACTACGGCAACCACGTATTTTTTTTGTTTAAATAAAAAAAATTGTAACCTACAAAAATTCAGTACACTTACTTTCTGGACTTACCTAGTATTATATTAAGCATTAACTTGAATTCGTGCTTGTTTGTGAATTAATTCGTGACTAAAATAAATATTATAACTGGAACAATCTTATAAATTTTAGATTAATTGATAAGAGATTAGAATAAACAACATTATAACCATCATAAATTAATTATTTATATTTACTCAATTATAAACTAACAATTTTCATCAAAGAAGAAGATAAATAAATATAAACATTAAACATTTTGTAAGGTGTGGACACTCATGTTTGATAACTTTTAAAAACAAAAACTCAGTAATCTAAAACATAAACGCAAGTGTTTTTCTGTAATTTGTGAAGGTGTAATATTTTTTATCAGAATTACGTGTATTTGGTTTATTGAGAGGAGATTGTATTGAAAATGGCTAGTATTTCCACGCAGAGCTTTCTCCCATTGCAGGCAAGCAGTCCGGAGGGCCCGGGGGGCGTGCTCCCTCCCGAGGGGGCTGAGGACACGGATCCCCGCTGTGGTCTGCTCATGTTGCGCCCTGCCTGGCTGCAGAGGTTCCGGACGGCCAAGTGGGCGCTTTTCTGGCTTTGCTGTATTGGAGCTCTACAGGGTAAGAACAATATTTTACTAGATAATCAGTTGGTTTATAATAAAAACTACGTATAATTTATTGCACCATTCCAACGTGAAGTTCTGTAAAATAACATTATGAAGTTAACCGTGCTAGGGAAAAACTCATAGGAATTAGGAAAAATATTGTTTTTCCGTGATTTCCGTGAGGAAGAGTAATTCACAAGACCTATAAACCAATGCATATTGTAAAATTAAAATCGATGAATAAAACATGCATTTTCATTTAATAAAAACAAACCATGAAATAAAATAAGGAATGAAGGAAAAATGGAATACACCCTCATTGCCTTGCAAATAGTAAATTAAACATTTTAAAAATACAACTATGTTCGTTCTGAACGTTAAAAATCTACTTTTGCTGACGAAATAGCAAAAAATCATGTACTCTTTCATTTTTGTTGGTTATACATATATATTTCATGGACAGATTTTTTTTTTATGTCAAGAGTATTTGTATTGTTGTTTACATTTTAGCACTTCAGAACATTTTAGAACAAATATATACCTGAAGCATTTTAGAACAAATACCTTTATATACCTGAAAAATATTCGTTTTTTTATTGGTTAGGCTATGTGGCTTTTAGTCGCGTAACATAGTATGTGAGATTAAAATCGATTTCGATGTTGCTTTTTCTAACCAATGTCATCCATACTTACTCTATGCAGAAAAAGGGTGATACTAATTGTATTTTAAAGATTTTAATATGTTTGATTAATATATACATTTTGCGAGTGATTACCAGGTGTCAATGAACGTCAAATGTCATACGAGCTAAAATGGTTCATATTAGTGCCTCTAACTATCAAAGTTTTAGCAGCTACAGTCGCTAAATTGAGAGCGAGAATAACAAAAGAGATAGGTAGAATCCCGTAAAATCGTCAAGTAGTCCTTGAATAGTCCGATGTCTCGTTGATACCGAAGTCATTCGTCATCGCCTGTTGAGAAATTTTTACAGAGCGAAAATATTGAGAGGTCAACGCACTCCCAGTAGGGCGGAAACTAGTCTGTCTGTACATGCGCAAATACTGAACACAAAAACAGTTTTTTGCTCCATTTTGAATTTAAGATATTTTCTCTATTTTTTTTTATTTAAAAATCTTAATGATGCGATAGAGTCGATGCATCTTAAAATTTATTGACCTATGAAAATTTATTGATGAATCGAATAAATCCTTTTTTATAAACTGAACATTTTTTTAATTAATTTGAAATCAGTATACACATACATAAACTCCCCCAAATATTTTTTATTTTGTTAGTGATAGTTTAAAAATTATTTGATACCATTACCATCAAACGCAAGAAGACATTTCAGTTCTTTCTCGTCTTAAATTTTCCATCAAAATAGCAAAAATATTTTTATTTCGTCCTTTCATTAAATAAGTTATTTTTACATCATAGATATAAACTTCGAATTACATATATGTTATATACGTGACCATTCCCGATTTTCCATTCATTTTCACCATCCCTTCCCTTTTCATTTGATTAATGATATCTTACTTTTAATTTTATTATGTATTTTGTCCATGAACTCGTAAATAATGGTTTGAATAATTTTCTCGATCATGTAACTTTCTTTATTTACTTTTATCTGGTTGGTTGGAAGATATTACCACTTTGCAATAAGCTCGACAAATTTTTAGACAATAAAGTGTTAAATAAATAAATAAAGCATATTGTTGTTAGTTACTTTAATTCGAAAATTATTTTATTAAATTATTCGATTAATCGAATGATAAACAATATTACCAACATGGTGCAGTTTTGTTTTAAAATATTTTTCGCTCCCAATCGTTTTTAAATGTCTTAAGAGTTCAATATTAACTCACCTTAAATACACCTATAAATCAGGGGTGCCTAGCCAGTCGATCGTGTCATTCTTTTAAGTAGATCTTTATGTTTTCTTCCATTTCATATACTAAAATATATTATTTGTAAATTAAATAGTATATAATTTTTTGTTCATAATAAATATTAAATTATAATTATGTATTTTTTTCTGTACACTGGTAGATTGCGACTTCGCCCTTCAGAAAGTAGCTCGCGTATATAAAAAAGTCGGGATAAATCTCTTGTGATCGAATACCGTATCGGATTTGAAATAACTGGACCTACGAGTATACAATAACTGGGAAAACGTGAAGTGACGGGCTGCAGACCGATCTGGATGGAGGCGTTATGAAGTTTCTAATCAATTAAATTGGTAAAAGATAGCTAGATTACCTCCATGACTTAGTAAGTAAACCGGTTCACAAATCCGGAGGTTGTGAGTTCGATTCCCGTTGCAACCCAGAAAAAGAGATAACCGCATGGCAAAAAACCCGCCACTATATACAACAAAGTGCGATACGATACGTAACATAATCATTCTGAAATCTGTTCGTAACGAATACCCTTAGAATATTATTTAATATCTAACTTCTCTTGTTTTTTGACGAAAAAATCTTCTCTTTGTTTTATCTCTTAATTAGTGTGTCGATTATCTCTTCAAAATTTCAACTTGTAATTACTTACCCTTTTTGGGAAGGGAGCAATGTTCGGCACGTTATTACATTATTGCTTTTCGAGCCCGTCAAATATATCCGCTCAAGCACCTATCTTGACGAGTCACTTAATAATCTTCAACAGAGGCGTACTTAGTTCTATTTTGAAAATTTTAGCAAAATTTTTATTTTTTTGGCTTTGCTCGGTAACACTTAAAATAAAAAAGACTTTCACTAAGGTTCAACTTATCTTGACAAGTCACTTAATAATCTTCAACATACTTAGTTCTACTTTTTTGTACATAAATTTGAACATAATTTTTATTTTATTTTTTTCAATGGGTAAAACTGATAAAAATGACTCACTAAGATCTTCATAAGTCAATTAATAATCTTCAACAAACGCGTACCTAATTGTTTTAGGAAATTTGGAAAAAATGGTTCGAATGGGTAACTCTAATAAATCAAGAAGATATGTTAGAAAGGTTTAAAGATTTGGATTTAAAAATTCCAAGTTCAAGTTCTAAACATTGTTTATGTTCAGTTTATTATCTATAATATTATTGCAAGTAAAGGTGGAAGTGTTTTGAGAGGAAGCCCGAGATAAGTATGGTTGAATCAAGTGAACAAAATTTTGAAAGCAGGAAAGGCCAGGAATAAAAGAAATATAATGAGCGGTATGAGAAGATTTATAGATGTGTATGAGGCGAAATAAGTGTCGCGATAGGAAAGTTTGACACTTTATTCTCTTTGTCTACTCCAACAAGGAAATGGCGCAATGGTAGGTATGTATTATTTGAATATTACATTTAATTCTATACGTTTCTTGACGCCTAAAGGACTCTTCAGAGATTGAGACGAGAAAATAATGTTGAAATGAAACAGCAATTAATATTCTCATTTGATTAATATGGTATTATTTCAATTATGAAAACGATAGTTTACTGTGTTACGTATTTTCAATGAACGTATTAAACTCAACATTCCTCACTGACTGGGAACCTGTCTGGTTCCATTCTATTCCAAAAAATAAGTGTTTTGAAAGAGGCTTTTGGATATCGCGCTCATCATATCATATTCGATTTAGAGTAATTTCAACGAATTTCCCTCTAGAGGCCTGTTTTATTAATGCATTGATAAAACGCTGTAAAATAATATTGTTTTCAAAAGATCTTTTGAGCTGTTTTATGAATGCGGTTAGTACGTGTATAAGCCATATTAATAATTTCAGCTTCATTCCCTAATGCGATTTGATTTGTTTGTGCGAGAACCTGGTTAGTGCAATTGAGTTACTTATTTGAATAACTCAAAATGTGGTACTTTGATCCCTCAATGAAGAACTTCTCAATAGTCTAGTTTATAAGTTTGAAGAGGGCTTAAATCGCGACCCGCATAGGCAACTCCACCACCCTTCTCCCTCTCTGCGCCGTCCATCTGGAGGAAGACCAGCGGCGCGGAACACGGCGCAATTCCTGTTCCAATCAAGCAACGCTCCTGGAGTCAGCCAACCCTGCCTCCTGTAATTAACTGCAATTCACTTGGAAAATTTAATTATCCGACGAGTTGCTACTGTAAACATCGAGAAACACCAAATAATATTAGCAACTCCTAACTTTAATTTCTGTTCAACATTTTTCGCTAACATATTTGGTAATTTATAATTGAAAGATATGACTCAAAAAGAAATTTAGTTGGTTTTGAGGCCATTCTATCTTTCTGGTGATATTTGAAAGAATATTAATATCATAGTAAGAAAATAAAAATAAATCCAAAACGTAATATAAAGAAGATGATGAAGTGTTAATGATGATTTAATGAATCTAAAAGAGAGAGGAGCTTGTATACTAAGAGACTATATATGACGAGACGTATGAATACGGAAGAAGAGAAGGATTGTGAACCAGTATAGAAATAAGTCGAGATCAGTTATATCTGCCTATCCTAACAAGGACGTGATGGTGATGATTAAATAATTTTAACTATTATATTTCAATGAACACTGCTTTTTTTATTAATTCGTTTTTTAGAATGGTGTTACAAATTCAGAGGATCTAGTGAATACATTCTAGACGTATTAATCTGTACAATCATATATTTGTAAATTTATTATTTAAAGATATATCTTAAAAATAAATTTAGTAGAATTATTATACCACTTCAGCGTTTTTCACTTAAACATTTGTTGACGCCATAAGCATTAATATTAGTATTATATTGTTATTTGACGTCTATCATACATTTGAGTCAAACAGTATAGCTATACTTATAATGCGGTACAGTCCAATCAGAGCTTTCACTGAAACATTAGTATATGTACTATCAATAATTTATTATATTTTATCGGCGATAACATTCCATTACTTTTTAAATTATAATCTCGGTATCCAAAAAAGTTAAAATTAGTCACACTGTAAAAGCAACGTTCTTTTTTATTTTGCAAAGGAAGTGATATTTTGTCTGTAAACTGAAAACAGAAGGTTTCATGTACATCTAGTTGAAAAGCTATTCAGTAGGAAAAGCCGTCTGTTGTTTTAAGAAACACTCGCTTCGTGTTCCCCGTTCCGTACATAGCACGCTTCCAGGCTGCAGCTTTCAGTTAGATGAAGGCTGCAATGCCTACAGTCGACTTATATGTCTTTCTTTTACATTTACATGTCGTTTTTACCCATTTTATAATAGACACTGTCGTAGAACTCCAAGGGCGTTGTTAATTTATATTTTGTTTTTTTTTTTATGTTTACAGGATTTTACGGGTTTCGATTTACTTAATTTCAAACTTTAATTTGGCTCGAAGTCGAGTTTCGATTTGTTTATGTACAGCATTAAAGAAAATCCAGTTTCACAAATTGTCGAAAAAATTTACATGAAAAATATTCTTCTTCTTTCTGAAATGAGAGTTGAGTTAAGAGTTGTTTTTAAAATAATCCATTAAATTTCTGTTAGATGAAATATAAACGAGTTGCTCTTTTTCTAAAGAAAGGTGTTCAATGTATCACCATCTTTCGTGACGGTGGTTCTCAATCATCTAAAACAGTGGTTCTGAATCAAAGGCACGAGTACCACTGGTTGAGAATCACCGTCTTTGGTTTATTTCTTTATTTTTATGCTTTATTCAAGAATTGAACAGCACAGTAAGATTTATATGTACACTATAATATTTAATAACGACCAGTAATAAAGTTCAATATGATAATTATAAACATAAATAATCGGCGATACAAGGAAAATGTAAACAATACAATTCAGTTCAACGGACAATTTTATAAAGCGCCGTTTAGAAAGCAAACAAATCATGTCTGGCAGCTATAGCAGCGCCCGAGCGTAATGTATGACAATTTTTATATATACAGCACAACTTTGTGGGACTATTGCCATGCGGTAATCTCCTCAAATCAACCTGAAAGATGTTTATGAGGGCTTAAGTGAAAACAAAAAAATTACTTATATAGGGAAAAAAATATTATAATTTTCAATAAGATCGCCTACACAGCTTATTCCTTTCAATCGGGTTAAATCGAATAGGTTTTTAATTAAAAATATATTTTTTTGAATCGTGCGATAGTGAAATCGCGTACAAGGAGGGATATATGTATTCTGCTAAAAACACATACTGTTGGTAGATGTATCAATATGCATTTTATTTAACTAACGAATGTGTTTTTGTTAAAATCAAAAGAAGACATTTAATTGTGATTCGAAGTCCCCGTTTCCACCCGTCCCCGTTTATCTGGCCGGTAATTAATATGCCTCCAGAAAATACCTCTTAAAGTATTACATATTATAATCAGCGGTAAATTATCAATTGACACACTTAGAAGATACCTATAAACTTCTTCACAATTTTTATGTACTAACCTTTTTACAGATACCCAAAGTTATTGAAATATTTATTTCTTTAGTATTTTTTAAATAAGTATTACATAAACGCAAAAAGAGACTTCCCTCCATAATTTCAATTTGATAAATTTGAATCAAACATGAAAACGTAGGTTAAAATGACACGTCGCATGTATTAGTTTTGCCCAAAACTTTCAAGTTTCTCACAGTACGTAGCGGACCACGAGGTGCATTTGAGGAAATGATTTGATTAGTATGGCGCCTGAATGAAGTCCTTTGATTGCTCGGAGTTACAATTTCTCCGATGACTCCTTAACAAGTAAATGTTTTAGTTAAACACTCGCCATTTCATTGATCTTTCTATGGGGCGTTAATTATTATACTTAAATTTAGGGAGACGAATGAACGATTTATCGAACATAGTACCTTCATAATTTTCTTCAATTATTTGTGTACACAAGTGTTTTTTTAATGTAAAGTAAAATTATAACATCATAATAAAATATTGATTAATTTAAGCTAATATTCGTCTTCTACATGACCTCAATAAGGAACGTGGCGTACAGTAAGATTGCTGAAGGTTGCACACATTCTTCTCCAGTCTTCTCGGCATTGCAATGTCTATTAAGCACTTTCACCTGGTCGCTCCAGCGTATAGGTATTCTACATCTGCTCCTGCGACCCCCCATATTGCCAGTGAACATGAGTCATTCACTTTTCCGCTTGAAATGTGACCAAAAAAACTGAACAATGTGACAAGTGTGTATTCTTGACAGCCTATCTAAGATATCAAGTTATTTCAACATATGTGCATGTATTCAATGAAACACCCATTAATCGAATATTAACTATAAATGATTAAATTAACATAATCATTAAAATGCTTACAAATCAATTTTTACAAAAGTCTCTTTTGATTAAAATTCCAGATGTAAAAGACAGTTAAGAACGTTCTACAGAAGTGATAATATATTCAATTTTCTTAAAGAAAAGGCTTGATATACGATACGAGTAGTCGTACATTTTTAGGTTGAAAATGTATGAACAAACATTTTGTATTCGCTAAAGTTTGTTCAGTTGTTCTCCCATAACGTCTTCTTAGAAATTAAAACCGAAA
Organism: Odontocerum albicorne; assembly: GCA_949825065.1. Taxonomy (NCBI): domain Eukaryota; kingdom Metazoa; phylum Arthropoda; class Insecta; order Trichoptera; family Odontoceridae; genus Odontocerum; species Odontocerum albicorne. The sequence continues at coordinate 34,833,028 of OX463839.1, read as the reverse complement.
TATTAGTCTAGTACAATAGTAAATTCCCTTATGTGTTTGTTCCTTTCCTATTTTCCCTCCCATTTCGCAGCAATTAATAGAGTTGTTTTTCTTAAATGTTTGCATATTTAGACTTCCTGCCAACATTTGGCAACTGTTTGAACAATAATTATAATATTGTTAAGAAGTTTATTGATGGTTTGGCCAAATTGAGGGAACGAGTTGTGAAAAATTAAACAAATTCATAGTTATATACTTTGTCTGAAATGAATGGTGAGCAAAAAAGAGGTAGATTGAGGAAAGAGCAGAAGGAGATTCTAAGAGAATTTTTAATTTCGGAAAAGGTAAGAAGTATCAGAAGCAGAAGAACATATGTGAGAAGACACATGGATGTAAATGAGGCGAGAACTGTGGGAATACAAAACAGCGTGTTTCCTCTTTGTCTACCCCAAAAGGGACATATTATGTTGGCTTGTACGAGTATGTATGATAAGATTAAATTTTTACTTCACAATAAACTCACTACGTTGTACAACTGTATAATTGTATTATTTTACTCTTGATGTATACTGTAAAATATGCTGAGGTTAATGCCATTAGGCAATCTATTTCAACCAATCAGAAAGATGTTTAAAAGATATTAAGTGAAAACCGGACTGTATTTTTTTTAAATTTTAGAATCGAACCCGCAATAATCTTACTAATTGGTCATGAAGGTTGTTAAATCAAAGTGGAGTCGTTTAACAGTGCCGAAGTAAGGTCTTTACCTTAAATTAGAATAAAGGAAAAACAAATAAATATAATATGAAATAAAGTTAATATAAATTTAAAAAAAAACTAAATCCAACAAAATAATTGAAATAATAAATAAAAAGAAAATGTGATTACCTTCACTAAAAAGCGAGTAGAGTTTAAACATGTGAAGGCAATTTTATTATGATTTAGTGGCAAATATTTCTCGCTGCAGATGCTCTACTCGCAGGCTGCGGCGCGAAGGCAGTGGAGACAAACCCTGCTGCGCCCTGCATCCCCAACCCATCCCAATCCTTTACTATGCAAGAAGCCCTCCCGGTAGCAGATGCCGGCCGACGCGGCGCGTGCTGGGTGCAGAATCTGCATAATTGTCTATTTTATTTGTAAACACTCCCTGACTTTGTTTCTATTGGATTACATTTAAATCTGAAATTATGAGTTGTTGAGAGAAAATGGAAATTTCTTTAAATATCCAAATATGGATTTTTCTCACTGAATTTTAAATTTATTGTTTTCGAGTAATTGTTATTTTATTTTATTTGATATAGGTGACATACTAAATAGGTTTTCTAAACATATAAATACACGGAAAAGTATCCAACCTAATGGCTGCAGTCACCACATTACTATTCTTACACGTAATATTTTGAAGCTGTAAATAATAGGGAGTTCGAATATCGAGCTAGAACAACCTCGAGGAGAATCTTCTCTATAAACAGTTCTTTATTAATTATTATTACTACTATTATTACCCCATTTATGTGAAATAAAATGCAAAATTTTAATAGATTAAGTGTAAAAATAATAATATGAACAGTGATTACTTTGGTTTCCCAGTGAAGTAACTCAATTATGCCTACAGAGTTTATTAAGGAGCGCAATCCTCTCAAATTATCCACCGAGATATGAAAGATCGTGTGCGAGTGGTGTCACTCTTAATAGCTCAGTTCGTGAATATGACACCGAAAAGAATCTTAACTTACGATGGCGTAAAATGATGATGAAACAAGTTTGTAGGACAAAACTGAAATATTGGCTATATTTTAGATTGAATATGATGAAATCGTATGTTATAAAAAATATAAATTATACAATTTACCTGTGTATTGAAATATGCTATCAATTGATGCCGGATTTTTCTTGTTGAAATCTCTTCTAATTCTTTTAAGTGAGGGTTTAAGTGAAAACCAGAATGGAACCCTTTTTTTTTTCATTGGATACCAATGGGAACCGAATTCACGATCCTCGGATTGGAAGACATGCATTTCACCAACTGGGTTACGTAAGTCGTCTTTCTTTAGATTGTTATGACCACTTATGATACAATAGATCTATTGAAATTTGTGCCAGGCGGAAGCGTCTCTTAAAATGAATTTTTAGTGGTCAATAATATAGTGAATACAATACAAATGTCAATCTCATTATTATTATCCTTTGTATGTGTGATTTCTAAACAATTAGTGTATTTTGAAGTTATCAATAAAATTATTATTATATGATTTTCCTGTTACGGCCTCTGCGGCCTAGTTGATAAGTTTTCCCACACGGAGTGCGGATTCGTTCGCGTTGGTACCCAATTTTATTAAATGGGGTCCATTCTGGTATTCACTTAAGGCCTCTATTGGTTAGTTTGAAGAGATTGTCACATTACAATAAGCCCGCTAGGTTGTATTGTGTACAACGAATGTATAATACGAAATCATGCACTTAAAAAACATTAACAATCTCGAGCAAAGCTTAAAAGTTTTTATGACTCCTCACTAAATTGAGTAAACCATTCAATCTAAAAACTTATAAATTTCTAAAATGTGTCAATCCAATAAAATAAACCCTCCAAGTTGTATTGTACTATACGTCACAGTGGAAGGGGATTGTAGAGTAATTGTAAACTATTACTATTGAATATATACCATCACTAAAATAATTTGTAAATGTGGAAGAAATCGATCGTTTGAAAATAAATCCATATTCACTACTGATTGTATACCCTCTCTCGTGTTTGTTAACTTTTACTAACTGGGGTTGGGAAAAGGAAATTTAAAATAGAACGACAAAAAAACGTTTTTATTTGTTGCATCAAGTCAAAGAGTTATGACATTTCGATGTACGTAAAGTGGCATTATTTTTGAATTTACACTTTGAAATCTTGCATTTGTGTAAAAACACTTAAAAAAATCCTTGTCCTATACCACAAGATTGGGCAGTTGCATACATACAATCGTGCTTAAAGTGACCCTTTTTTTAGGGAACTTCATGTTCAGTAATCAATTTCTCTGGGCAAACCGAAAATTGAGACCTTTGAAAAATTGTTGCAGTTCTAACGACGAACAGTTGAAGTACACTTTTATTGGTGAATGTGAACCGATAACACTGTAGTACACATTCACTGATATATTTAGTGAAGATGTATATTTAATGGTAATAGTTGACGTTCACTGACCAATCGCTACAATTATATACAATGAGAGTGTAGTAACAAAATATATTCAAATTGTCTCATATTTCCAGTTTTTTCTGAGTTTCCATCAAATTCTCTTATAAATGTATATTCTTCTATATATCTCATAAACTTACTCTTAGAATCCATTTTATTGTATTTCTTTATACTAAATCAGATATTGGCTAACAAATTTACGAACCTCCGGAAAATCTGTTTCAGAGAAAATATGGTTCCATTTTTATGGATTCGGCGAATAAAGTCAGTATTCAATATATACGGATAACATTTCATGTAAATATGAGTACATTATTTCCATAGCTTAAAAGTATTCATTGAATTTCTAGATTGAAAAGGGGAGTCGTTTAACAGTGTCGTTCTAAGGTAACATATAAACGTGTAGTAAATTTGCCAAGGGAATCATATCTTGGGAGATTGAAATTCGTACCAAACTGAAAATATTACTAAAGCTAATATTAACTAAATTAAAAGGTAAAATGACAGTAAAAAGATATATGATTACGAGCAAAAATCCATTTGTTGTATTTACTATTATTTGACACAAACATTTTTTCTATGAACTCTCTAACGTTAATAATAATAATTCAGTATCATATAATTCAACATTTGACTAAAACGCCATTCTACAATAATTATTATTCATTCTGATATTTAAAAAAAATATATATAATTTATTGAAACCTTAAATTTTTCAGCACGTTTAAGATTTTCCATACATATGTAATGCCCTTATTTTTATCGAATTCGTTTAATCATATAGTTGTCGATTATGTTAAGAAAACGGTGTCGTCAAGAAATAATTGTATTACCTGGCTTTCTTATTATCACACTGACAATCTCTTACAATACACCAAAAATATGTT
>OX463839.1:34634719-34828775 GCA_949825065.1 Odontocerum albicorne | reverse complement strand
ATATATATATATATATATATATATATATATATATATATATATATATATATATATATATATATATATATATATATATATATATATATATATATATATATATATATATATATATATATATATATATATATATATATATATATATATATATATATATATATATATATATATATATATATATATATATATATATATATTTTTTTTATCTTTCTCAGCGATTATTCAAGAAAAGTGAGAAATCCACGAACGCACTAAATACCCGCCCATGGAGACCTGAATTATGGATAAACCAAATTTTAATAATCGCTTTCCATAAAAAGCAAAGAAAAATTAAATTGTACAAAGTACAAACTTGTATGGCATCAGTTATAGAAAGTCTTTCGGAGTGTTTTTTCACGTGCTTTGACTTATGATGCCGACGTTTTGAAAACATTGCAGTTTTAATTTTCTGGGCTTATTTGTATTCAACTTAACCTTGAATTTCGCCATGGTGAAGTTAACCACAAACATGCCCTGAAGATGAAAACAGCGACGTTTTCGAAACGTCGATATTATAAACCAAATCTCGCGGTATAACACTCCAAAAGACCTTATACAAAGGATACGAAGAACTTCGAAAACCCCAAAACATATTTGTATGGTATCACTGTTCATTTTGATTGTTTTTGTTATTATCTCTGTATAAAAGTCTATCCGTGGCTTATTTTAGTGTTGAAAAGGGTAAATAGGCTTATTGTTGAATATGAGTAGCTGTCTTGATATTTTTTTGTGATGCAATGTAAGTTTTGATTGGCTAAACGGTTGAGCTTAGAACCAAAAAAATTTAAGTCTGTAAAATTGAATTCCTTAAAAAAAACATAACACGTAATTTATACAACATGCCGTAATGTTTTCTCAAACAGGTTGAATGTGGGTTGGACCATTTTTGCATATGTATGTATAATATTGAAGGAAAACAATACATAAGACCTTAAAGTCGTTTTGAATTGGGACAAAAAGAGGAAATAAAAAAGGACGGGAAATTCATCGTACCTTCTAATCTTAATCTCGAAAAACATGAAAAAATATTTGCTTTACAAAGCATTGTGTATATATCTACACATATGTTTATTATTTTTCTTTCTATTCCAACTTATTCTTTTATCGAGGACAAAACAATTTTGCTGTTTCCTACTTCGAGGCTTTGTTTTATTATGAAATATTTTATCTCGCTGAGTAAGAGAAAAGTTGTTTTTCGAGAAGATTCACGTACTTTCACAATATTAGACTATGTTAACCGCCATCTGCCGGCAACTGTTGCTACTGTGTGCCATATTAAATCACTTTGACTTTTTCCTTAATAAAAATAACCAATTTTGAGATGGTTCATCAAGAATATATATTCTCTTCGTTATTATATAAAGGTTATTCAATCAGTGGCCAAAAACATTTTATGAAAATTAAATTTTCTTGCCAGCTCAAAAGTTTCATTAAATTGATTAGCCTACAGAAGCTCTGATAATTGTATTTTTTTAAAACAAAAAACTCATTTGATGGCTCACTAAGTGTGTTTTTAGTTTCTAATTAAATCTCAATAAAAACGAATTAAACAAAATCGAGGACTAAAAAAGAAAATGCGAGCTGAGAACAAAAAAAAATATTCCAACGCATTTTTTCACCTCGATTCTAACACCAAAGTGTCTTTTCAGAATCCGAATAGGTTGAAGTCAGGTGGGACTAAATTCAAGGAATATGAAGGGTGTTATTTTTGAATTTGGGTCTTATTTGTGAATTTTAGTCATTGATTGCACCAACTGCAAGGCTCATCTTCAACGCTCTCTCGACCACTTTAGAATTCAGCTGTTCACTTTTTTAACAGTTGTGTTAGATACACACGATTTCAATATTTATTGCATGTTTATCATCACGATCATTTTCGGATACATCCTTTTTTTGTGGATGAATTTTATAATCGTTCATTGTAGAATTCTGGCAATTTCGCAAAGTTACATTGACAAATACAGCGAAAAGTCCAAAGTAATTAAAACAAATGACAATAAATTATTGACACTTCACACATTTTTCCATCAAACATTTTGTGGAATGGAAATATACTTCTTATTCCCAGGTTCGTACTTTTCTCCCTGTGTAATGACGGCGAGCCCTCTTGGTGGGAAAAGCAACTTTCCCACAACAACTTCAAACATACTTGCCCATCGCACTAAATAATTTATTTCAGCTTTAACAATGACACTACACAGTGAAGACACAGTCGAAGCTTCTATAAAAATAAAAAATCAACCACCCAACACGAAAAAAAAGGATTTTCAATGCATCAATGAAAATATCAATCCGTCCCACAGTGTTCGGATTGACCAATCTAGAGGGACAAAATTATTTTTCATATATGTAATTCGACATTAATTATGTTACATTTTAATAACTAGAGGCTAGGAAATATAAACAAATGGTTTTTAATTTAGGTATATATTTATCAAATACACAATAATGCATTGAGAATAAGACAAATTTAGAAACGTTAAAAACTTAATACTTATAATTATGAAAAAAATATACAAAAATAACTTTTTTTTAATAGCATTAGAAAATCACTTTCATACACATGTTTACCTTTTTTGGGTAATTTTTAATACGACTTATACGCGGATCTGAACAAACTAATAAATATTTAAATAAATCGTAATTTTTCCTAACACGCGAAGTTTTTTAAGTGTGGTGTTCCCTCATTTTTCTAATTTATTTATTTTTGTTTCTGCTGCCTCTTAAGACATTTATCCAATAGGAATCAAACAAGAATCGATGATCTCAGCACCATGCGTCAATATCTTGTGCAAGGCAGGCATATTGTACCACGAGTATAGTGATATGTATAACATATTTGTTTCCTTAGCGTAATTTTCAAATTTTGCTGTTCAAAATATGTTACAATTATGCTCTCTACTTCTGGATAACAATTGTTTTTTTTCTCTTCTAAAACCCGATCATATGATGGATATAAATTGAAACTTCTTTCAGAAGCTTCCTGTTGGATATTTTTATACTACATCACCGTAAATTTGTTTGCAATGAACAATGCTAAAGCTTCTTCTGGGAGTAAGGATTTTGTGTTGGAGTTGTGAAAATTTGTTTCTTGGCCTTTTTATAATTCGTTGCTCTAGTCGGTGATGCAGTCGATATATCTTGTATTGAATTTGCTCCATCACGTCTACCACTGACTCGAACACTAACTGCAGCTATGTCAATTCTTCCTTCTCGTACCTGGTAACCAAATCACGTACTTTTCTCCTTTTTGATTCGAATAAACATTCTCGAAATGTTTTAGCTGTACGGCTTGCCTTATTAATTGTCTGCATTGGAGAAGAAAACTCTAAATCTTCACACAACCAAGGTTGGTAGAATTTTAAAAACAAATCTAAACGTCATTGTTTTTGTACCCATTTTTGACGAATTTTCTCACATTCGGTTTTTACAAAAACTTTTAATCTTATAACTTCTGCTTCTTTATCATTTTGAATATTGTAAAACGTTTTTACAAAATCATAAACACGCTAAATGCGGGGTTTCGAAGAGTTAGAACGTCATACTTCAAAAATACTCATTCTTGTAAGTCTGGTCTCTCTAACAAAAAAGGTGTATTTAAGAAATCGCATAAAATCGCAGTAAATGGTAAAACTTTTTATTTTAATAATATATTAGATTATTTTTAAAACTTAGTTTCATAGCCTTACGCCATCTTACACAGAAATTACATCTTATTAAACATTGAACTCATTAAAATGTGTGGGATGAAATTTCATGAATTTGTTATTGTTATAAAAATAATCTATAGTATAGATAAATTAATATAATTATGACATATGAATAAACGAATACCTGTAGAACACGATGCCGTCCCGAAAATTATCACTTTTTTAAAACACTGTTAACATGACCAAACTTCGGAAGTCAGGAATGTACTAATATACTCGTAAATATTTTATACCTGCGACACAAAGCGTCACTTTGTCCCGTTATAAAAAATAAAACAAGTGTTTCTTGAAAAATCATGCAATTGTATCTTATCAATAGGTTTATATGACACACTAAAACGGCATTTTTTATGTAAAATAATGATTTTAATTTTTAGGATTTTGTCCCTCTAGATTAGTCAATCCGAAAACTGTGCGTCCTACCGATAGGCCCGCCACCTTACATGCTGATAGCTAAATGTTGACAGGAACTTTACCTTTAGGTTGCCAACTTTTCAATTCATCCTCTTATAATAAGCCGTTACTATAAAACTTTGAATGATATGTAACTCTGGAAGCCGTCGGGAATCAAACTAGGGATGCCGGGATGCTACCGCCGCCGAAATTTATCATACATTTTACCCCATTCAATATGAAAATGTATTAGCAAAAAAATACTTTAAAATAATTACCATCAGTATCTTAAACTAAATTTGTAAATCTAAATTCAATTTTTTAATATATTACGAGCGTTTTGTCTATGCAACTTGGTTGCTGGTCCGACCAGCCAAAGAAAATATTTTACAAAAATGAGAAGGGATAAATAACTCCAGTATGCACCCTATTTATATTCATGTTACTGGCGCCTTGTGGGGGCGTGGGAGATTATTTCATTCGTACCATAAAATATTTCTTATATCCTCCTTGTTTTTCTGTATAATATCAAGAAAATATGAGGTTTTTATTACAAATAGTACAATTTAATTTCATTGAACTTAATAAACATCTTAAAAGTTGTGCCATTTTTTTGAAAAGAAATGTCCCATTCTCGTATGTATTGAATATAACGAAATGTCCCATTCTCGTATGTATTGAATATAATGAAAACTTAAATTATTAGATATGTTACTCAGTTTACTACCAAAAATGCGTTTTAATCCGTAAGTACGGGTATGTCTAAAGACAATGAGTTGCACTAGTCGAGGGAATACCGTCCGGGTTTTTGACCATCCATCACGGTGCCGTCACAATCTGCTCTTTACTCGTATTATCGATAATTTTGCTATGTAAAACTGAAGCATATCAAAATAATATAGGCTATAATGATCATTTTCACATCGTAAAGTTGTGATGGTGACAAAATTGTGATATTTAGTAAAAAAAACTGGATCTAAAACATTAATTATTGTGTTGTACTTCATGTCTATTATTAAGAATACAACCTAACAGGATTGCACTGTTAATGACGATATCGGGCTATTGCAATATGGAAATTTCTTTTTACAAAATATGTTATAGAAACTTCATTTTTGGGTTCCAACGCAACAAGAACGCAGTACTTCAAAATTCCATGGCAACATTAAGCATTCGGGGCAGTTATCACATATATTTCATGAGGTCACAATTCTTGCAAAAACTAGCTTCACGAGAATGATGGCCGCATCGAAACTAATCACTCATAAAAAATACTAATATGCGATAGTAACCATAAGTTTTCAATCAATTTGTCAAATATTTGCGAAAATTATATATTTTGTAAATACACCACCTCATAATATCATCTTTTATGTTAAAAATTATTTAGCTAGAAAGTACATTCCATATATGGTAAAAATAATTTTGCTTGAAAGAACACTCGCTCATTTAAAAGTTTCACAAGATGGAAATAGTTCGCCCGTGCCTGTTTGGGGGTTGAATGTTCTTGCCCTCCCAAATCTTCGCCCTGCTCTTGTCTTTATCCACGAGTTGAATAGAAAACTCTTCTATTAAGATATCATTATTGGAAATTTCAATGCGGAAACATTCTTTAGAAAGACGTTTAACTCTTGTAATTTAATCGCTTCAAGTGGATATAAATCATCTTTGTTCAATAGAAAAGGTTTTATCTTAGGATCGTTAAATACTGAAGTTGGGCGAAGCTTCTAGAATTCTGATTAACTTTGATTTATCACATTTTCTTCCTTTATTCGTGCTTTTCGTCATTATTTCAGATTTTCGTGATAAAATAACATTGTTGATGAGAACATTTTCAATGAAGAATGTTCTGCTTCTTTATGTTTCGAATTTTGCTCTGGGAGAACCGTTTAAATGACTCGATCATATTTTTCAAACTTGGTTAATTTTCAATATCCAATCGGTCTATGTAGTTATTATGGTATAAGAATATTGTATGATAAGGACTTTTTTTTAAATTTGGTTTCAGTAACCAACTTTTAACAGTTGTAGTACATGATGACCTCCGTGACCTCGTTAGTAAGAAGCATGCATTCCAACCGGCGTTCGATTCATTTTGGTAATCAGATTTTTTAAAAAGCATTCCCACCTGGTTCTCACTTAAGACTCATTTAACGCGTATACAAGGAAAGTGTAATGCAATACAATACAATGCCAATTTTTGTAAGTAATACATAAATAGTATTTTTAACATCACTAATCACATAAAACAGGTCTTTTTTGTTAATTCCATATTTATGTGGTCTCCTTATTTACTCTTATACCTGCTAGAAATTTTGCTTTATTCCAAACAATTTACCTTTTTGACATCAATTTCATTGCTTGACTGCATAAAAAATATAGGGTCATATTTTGAGATCGAAAACGACGTGAATGAAATACTATAAATAAGCGCACGCTGTACAAAAATGTGCACATTATTTGGGTGAAAGCGATTTTTGGATCGTGTAAAGCAGCTGGTATACTATCATATATTAGAATATCAAAGATAGGATACTCGAAAGTTCCAGCATCTCATATTCGATGTTCGGACTCTCTTGAGTCAAATAAATTTACCATTTCTACATAACAGTCTACGATTAATCGCGAATCAATAAAAACAGTAAAGATGTTCTCCCTAGCTAACTAAAATATCTTAAATACTTGAGATGTATTTGGAGTGACTTATTAAATGATGCCATAGAAATTAATAGATGAATTTTAAAAGTTATCAGGTATAAGGCTGGCATTGATTCGTCAAGTTGATCATTTTTATACTGAAAGCTTGCTAATGCGAATTTCATAACGATTAACAAATTGTTAAAAAAATCTGCAAATAGGTAACCTAATAATCTTGACTTGATACATCCTAGATACATTTTTACGTAAGCCCTGTCATACGGTTATGGTCAGCTCATGGTTAATTTATTACCACTATAGTTTTTGAGGGTACATAGAATCTATTACTTCGGTCAAAACTATTCTATTTTTTTAAACTTTTTTTATTTATTCTTATGGGACTCCTTAAGTTATATGAATTCATCTGATTAAAATTTGAATAGCGTGACATGGAAACAATTATTTAATAACCTCTCGAGTAGGCAAGTTACTTCCTCGTATGCGTTTAGCATGTACGAGTATCATTGTCAGTCGAACTTTATCACAAGACTGACCTTTTTTATTATTTTTTTGGGTATTACCAGGAATCAAACGTGAAACCCCCGTGTTGAAAACTAGTGTCTTACCACCTAGGCCGCGGAGGTCCACGATGTTTTTTTACTTGAAAACGGTCTAAGATGCGATGTAATTTTATATGGTTTTCGTTTTATTTGAATGGGTTTCAAATTTGTTAAAATACTGTTTTTAAAACTTGTCAAATTTTCAAATTTATGTCGTATTGAAAATGATTGCATTTTATACTTGAATTCCAGAAACATGTTCCTGACAGGTAGTTATGTCACAGAATGCACCAACATCTCTCCATATGTGGGGTTGTTATTCATAAAAGTAATATCCTGAGTTGAACAGCCCTCCACAGAGAGGGACGCAGCTTTGTGTTTTGATAGTTTATATCCAGAGGCTGATTGCCTTTATAAAATATTACAAATCACTGAATAATTTTAAACGTAATATGTTTTACCTATGTACTCGTACATTTGATTTTAATCAAATATATCAAACATTTGTTATTGTTTTCTAAGAGATAAATCTTTGGATAACTTAAAATATGCTAATACAAAGATTCTTTAAAAATTTAAATTGTTTGTTTAGAGGTTGGGTAAGAAGTCAGTTCGCTCCTGTTCCCATCCCCTTGACACACCATAATAAAATGACGAAATCCACCTATTGAACATGTCGGATAAATTAGTTTTGCGACCGAATATTTCGTTCCGTTCTTTCTGAAAAGGCTCCCGTGGTGATCCATATTTTCTTTATTGTAGTACTTACATAATATTTTATTTCATGTTGATAAAATGTGCTTTTCATGATATAACATAAAAAGGCTTTTGAGTTCTGACTTCTTCTTCATGAAAAATAAATGTAAATAACTTCTAATGAAATAATATTTGATTCTTATATCCTATAGTACATCGCCCTCTTGTCCCTAGTCCTCCAAACCCTTATCACATAGGCAATAAGGAGATTAATTTGTTGAGATGAGAAGTAATCAAACAAGTGTGATGAATTTGTTGTGATGTTAGATGATCAACTGCTATCCATTACAAATACATTAAAATAATTTGTGCCACACATAGATATTGAGGATGAAAATTAGTATAATTTGACCAGCAGGATAAGACAAGCATACGTGTAAGTGACCACAGGTATCCGCAGTAATATTTTATAAAATAATGCCCATGAAAAATATATAAAAGCGTCATAGTATCAGTAATTTGCATGGCGCTGGGTGTGGGTAACAACTAAATCCTATGAACAGAGATGTTCATACAGCGATGGGTTTCAGGATGAGCAAGAATGACAAAATAAGTAATGATTAAGTGAGGAGTATTTTGAGAGTTGCTCCGAGATGGCTAAACTTCGGTGGTATGGACATGTACAAAGGAAACAACTAGTTGAATATATGGAAAATCAGATATTCAAAGCACTACGGTTTTGAAAAGTTTACACCTTCCTTTTTATTTTAGTGTTTTATCTTGCAACACTTGCTCTTACACTAATGCATCTTTTTGTAGAGTACCTAAGTGTTTCTGCTAGTCTACCTTGACGAGGGTCATCAATCCATTATCTACCCAAGTGAAACTGTTAAGCCCAATCCTTCACTGTGAAATATGACCGAAAAGATTATCTGTAGACAGCATATAAATTTCAATTAATTTTTACTTTTTCATTCTTTTAGAAGAAACTTGATAACCATGCGATATTAAATGTTTAACATTTCAGGATATAACGGAACAAAATGTCTTCTATCGGCTATAGTTGACATATTACTAAAGATAGAGATATCAAGTTTTAACTTTCCATGGGATGAGAGTGATTGGCGTGGTATCTGTCCATATACGCTCTTTGTTCAGATCAGAAACTTTTGGACTATTGTGGTATCTTCCTATGGACACAAATCATGATGCTTTGTAATTGTTTAGGCCTCATTGCAGACATTTTCAATCGTGCGACAAAACATCAAGTGTTGAAGGTGGACTTCACCATGCCTCGGGGCTCGCACCGCCAGCACCTCACGTTTTCTTCAGCATTATTTCTTAGTCATAAGATAATTTAATTTTGTCATCACCAATACTTATCATCATCACTGAGAAATCAAGCGTCATTGATTTGTTTTTCGGCATGTTCCCGGCAGGTTAGGTTTAGATTCAAATCTTATTTAATTTCATAAATAAAGTCCATGATGAGTTGATTATAATAGTACTATATACATTAATTTATTGGAAATAGTCTTTTTTTATCAGACAAACATTTTTTAACATGCGCATTCTTTCTTCACAGGAATGGTGGTAAATGGTTTCGCGAATGTGGTCATCACGACCATAGAGCGCCGTTTTGGGCTCCGCTCCTCGCAGACTGGCCTGGTGGCTGGGGGCTACGACATGGCTTCCTTCCTCTGCCTTGTACCCGTGACCTACCTGGGGGGACGTACCGGTGCCTCTAAGCCGCGCTGGTTGGGCGCGGGGGCGCTCGTCATGGGGATCGGCTCCCTGCTCTTCTCGCTGCCGCACTTTGCCGCGCCGAGGTACATCGCTCCTGGAGACTCCGACGCGACCACTTGTCGAAGAGTTGTTAATATTACTGGATACCAAGTGAGTACATTGAAAATATTTATCTTTTCGTTTATTGAAGTTATCTACGGTGTAACAAAGCTGAAATGGTGTATATTTTATTCAGCGTTTGTCATTAGATCTCGAGTGGTTATTATGATTAGTCAGAACTTCGCCAACAATTTTCTTTAGAACGAGGCACACAATTGAGAGAACGTCATTTATAATTTTCCGAAATTAAATCTCACAGTTATTCAAGAAAACATTTATGCAATTTTGGTACAAACTGCCCATCAGTGTAATGATTTCTGAGACATTGAACCAGTATGATATATGGTCCTGCACATAAATGTAGAAGCGTTGTTTTAGTGGTCTTTTATTTCCTTTGCTTTCTCTTTTCATTATTTTTCTTAGCTTATCCTTTGTTTTTATTTATGAATACATGACAATTAAATTTGATATAGATATTAACAGCAAACATGTTATCTGTCTTTAATGACAATAATAATTTTCAAAAATATTTTACCTTTCCTGAAATGATTCAAATTTGTGCTTTTAAGCTGCTTCTAGATTTTTTTTGTGAACACTAAGTACATTGATGGCAACTCTAAAGTTCTATAATCTGAATTATTAAATAATCTGGATTCCAGGCGATATACGAGTGTATATTACCATAAAAGAAAAAAATACGGGTATTCAAGCGAAACTCAGGCTTGACAAAAAAAAAGCAATGACAGTAAGATAAATGCAGTTGAAATGAGAGCGTTGTGTAGAATGTGTGGAAAAACAATGTATCACGCTATAAGGAATGAAAATATCAGAGTAGAATGCAGATCGAAAGAAGATGCAGTTCTTAAGATAAAAAAATGGGCATTGAAATGGTGCGGTCACGTAGAAAGAATGAATGGTGAAAGATTTTCAAAAATAATAGTATAGAAGGTACGAGAAGTTTAAGAATACCTTAAAAACGTAGCACGACCAAATTAATCAAATTCTGAAAAAAAAAAATGAAAAGCCTTTATAGATGTATGGACGAGGCAGAAGCGAAAGATATCTACCAGAACAGAATAAAGCGGAGATCTATAATGATGATGAGAAATAAATGCCTTAAATCACTATATTTTTCCGTTAATGAAAAATATAAACAATTCTACAGTATTTAAGGGGTTAACATTATATTCTCTCAACATACTTTAGAAATAATAACTTGTTAATAATGGATTCACTCTTAAGTCTCTGAATTTATGTTTTTCTCTATCTTATACGCTAGTTACTAAGTGATTCGTATATCGCTTTTAAGCCATACAATAAATAGCTCTATATAAAAAAACTGTTTGACAAAAGGCTAACCTACGCCGACCTTCTTGGAAGTTTAATCTCTTTACCATCGAACTTGTCAATACTACGAGTATGTGCTTGCCGAAATGCAAGAGTTTTATAGAATTGTCTCATACAAGTGTCTCATATAAGGTCGTCAATATCTTAAAAGTAAATTAGTTAACTCAACCAATTTATGTATTTTTCATGATGGTGACTTTTACAGGATTTCTTTAAAATGCTCTTCTGCAAATGGCTTAATGGTCTGATTTATACTTTACACGACGATATGGGCTAATATTGTCACGTTTACACGTTTCTTAGTTTTTGCTTTTAGTGCTTATGCAGTTTGTGAAGTAATTGTTTGCAAACAAAATCATTTCTCTACAATTTAAAATGATGACATTTTTCCCTATTTTAAAAACTGAAAATCAATACGGATTGAATACATTAATTAAATAAATATTTAACTCCAAGCCGCGCCATTTCAATCTAAAAATAAAAGCCATTTTAAAACTATTTACGTTCGTCAAGTTAAATTATAAATCAGCCAAACAATTCCGAATGTGTCAGGAAAATTCATTGAAATTTGAACATGTTTTCAATTCGATGATTGGATTAAACCAACTTAACTGTTATGTGCATTTTTTGGCAAGTTAGTAAAGCTATTATCATTTTGTATCCTGTCGATTTTTTATATGTTTATTTTGTATGGTACCCATCAACGAATTGGTGATTCTGACATATTCTAAATCATAGTTGGGATATAATATTGCCTTCGGTTGTATAAGCTCTTTCGGAGCGTTGTACTGCATGGTTTGACTTATGATGATGTTGATTAAAAACAAATCTGACGATAAAAACTACGTTTTCGAAATGTCCACATCATAAGTCAGACCACGTTATACGAAAGGTTCGTTCTATCAGAACTACGAAAGCCTTAAAAAAATATTGTCTTCAGCTCCTACAATTAATCCTTTGGGTTTAAAGATGTAACGATATTATCACGCGTACTTAGTGCGTTGGTAAAATTATCGCCCTTGAAGAGGTAGCGATATTTGCACACGTACTTAATGCGTGCGAATATTGTTACCAAACGATCTGTTTTACTTTTGTATTTATTCGTATTTTGAGACACAATCGGAAATTGAACCCTAAACCCTCCGGTTGAAGTCAAGCATCGTACCAACTAGATCACATTATGTTATCAGAGTTTTAGTTAATAATAATTGAATACATTTCAGTCTTATATCTGGGTGGCCCAACGATTAATCACTTGTCGACTAACCAGAAGTTTTCAGGTATGATTTCCGATTGCGATTAAATAATATGTCCCTGTCTGGTCTAACCAGTTACGAAACAGTTTGGAATCTTTCAATTTTTATAAAGATGGGATAATGGGTTCTCTTTACGATATATGCAATTCAAGTTTATAACTTAGATATCAATTTAATTTGATTATGAAAATAAGATTAACGATTTATAACAAAAAGATGCTATAAATAAAGCTGAATTGTAATAAAATCAGCTTATGATGTGTATGCATATATTTAGATGATTTAAAACAGAAAATTACTAGTTAAACCCCGAGGATTTTTTAAAGACCGAAAAACAACAGTATTTTGTATTTTTTAGTCATACAGTTTAAAAGAACATTTTTTTGTTAAGTAAATACGTTCTTCTTGAATAATACTTTCTATATATGGAGTATACGCCAGTGTCAAGTGATGTTCACTTTATAGGATCTCGTTAGTTCTGGTTCTGTTCATATGGGGGACGTATCGGCGCATTTGGCACTTTTGATGGTTTGTGCTCGGAGTATCGGTCCGATTTTGTGACACGTGATAAATATACTCCTTATTTATGAGACGGATGTGGAATATTTGATATAGGCGCATTTGGATTGCCGCTTGTATTTGTTTTTACTGCAGGATATGGTGGCTTGTCTCTAATACAAATATTTTAGGTTATATATTCTCTTCTTACGTTCACGGCTTGGACGCCTTTTGAGTTTGAAACCTCTGAAATAGTGCGTTTCTGTATTTTGTAGGTTCTGTTGTAAGAATCGTGTGCTCAGAAAGCAAGATCCTGTGCCCATTGAAGTTAAACAGCTTGCACGCAATCACTGAGTAATAATATATAATACAATTACACACTATTTGGCATAGAAACTCATTACAGAGAGGTTCTTCAAATTAATATTTTACATGTCTTAAGCCCATATTTTATACCTATATTTTACATGTTTTAAGATAGTTGAAAAATAAGGTATCGCTTTCTATGGGCTTGTATGTTTTTTCTTCAGACAGACTTTTAAGTATGAAATATTCAATATAGTGGCTTGATGTTTGACATACATAAAGTTCAGGTGTTTATTTGATATTTTGAGTAAACTGAAAATGTGTATTGTTGGTTGGTTCTTTTTTTGCACAATTATGTCCTTTTTTCCCTTCCAATTGCGTTTCTTTCCTTATAAATTATCATAATTATTGTCAACCCATACGTCTCATTAGAAATACAGGGATGCTATAAAATACTTTCATCCAAGTCGGTTCACAGCCTGGTACTCTATGTCCTCCTATGTTAGGCCCAGACTGCTTTAACCATATCCGTATTTTAATTTTAAGAACACTCAGTAGTCAATTACAATCATGTATAATAGAGTAAATATTTTCTGTCCAGTCTGAGTGCTCGCTGAGGGAGGCGGAGATGAAACTGGGCGGCGTGCTGGGCAGCTCGGGGGCCGTGTTGGCCGTGTTTCTGGGGGCTCAACTGCTACACGGAGCCGGGGCCTCGCCCCTCTTCACTCTCGGCGTCACCTATATCGACGAGAACGTTTCCAAGAAGATGTCGTCTGTTTATCTTGGTAAGTGTTCAAAATATTAATATTACCTTAAAAGGAAATATTGGAAATCATATTGATACTTCAATATTTATCTTCAACTTAAGAAACTCTTGTAAACTTTCTTTAAGCCTCTCTCCACTCCCTTTTATCCCGTAAAAATATTCAGCTGCTATCCGATCATGGACTTGCGCAACATTCAAACATATATTGTTTATTGATTTTCCCAGTTCAACGTTTTACTTTTTTTAGCAGTCCTCTTCTATCCCTGTTGTGAGGCTCTGGAACCAGTTACCAACTAGATTCACTCTCTCATTGGTATGCTTGATTGAAAAAAATCAAAATTTCAATTTACTAATGTTACGTGTTTCATTCCCGATTTTCATTTCCTATAAAATATCCATTCATTTTTCTGTTGATTGATGATATTTCACATTTATTGTTGTTATTTATAGTGTTCATGAATTTTGTAGAAAATAGCAATAATTTTAATATATTTTACAACCATGTAACGTCCTTTATACTTACCTGATTGGCAGGAATACATATCAACCTGGCAATATGCCCTACATATTGTTATACAATGCATGTTTATGTAATATTTGATTTTTTACGATTACCTGCAGATTTGGTGTCAAATACAGGCATGTACACAAAAATGATAAATCCACGTGTTGCCTTATTTTAGATATTTCAGGAAGCATAACTTCACTTCGTATGGCAACTATCCGTCTACGAAAGATGATGGAGATGCAGTATTCCCTCTGAGTCTCAGGCAGTTGTGCGGAGCTACATTTCCTCCAGTGACTATGCAGACCATTCTCGATTTGAACAGTAAATCACAGATATTAGACCTCCAAGATGTGTCATAGGCCACGTCTAAGATCGACCATTCGCGCTGTCTCCTCACCTCCAGCTCCCTTAACCAGTTGGTATCATGGAGAACAGTTTTCGTTTGAAACATCTATCTGCACTTTCGAGAGCCTTAAGCAAGAGACTCCCACTCGTCAATGCCCATTTCGAAATTCTTGTGATTTGTTTTATATATCATACGTCTTACAAACAGGGACGCCGACTTTCCTGAGATCTCTTTAAATTACAGTGCACTCCGTAGAGAATATTTCTAGGTACTCGACCATCTTCCAAATGCCTCCTTCCATGCGTGTCCTAGCTAGCGCAATGGCTTCTCATTTAAAGGGCAACTGTAGAGGACATATTGGTACGTCTCAAGACACTCACATTAGTGATCCTATCGCGCCAGGTTACACTAAGAGAATTCGTTATGTTGAACCATAAAATACATAGTTGACTTACTTATTTTTGCTCATACGTGATTGAAGTATATTTACTCAATAATTCAAAGAAAGTAAAAAAAATAATTGGATTATTTTTGCAAGTATATGCCCATATTGTGATGAAGCTGAAATGGGAGGCGCGATGAATTAATTGTGTTGGCTTTGGATTAATGGGTCGGTGCGCCGAGCTCAGGTGGGCTTGTAGAATTACCCGCGATTGGCCATTGTTAATTCACATGGTAAATGCACATGTATCTGCTTTTATGTCTCACAAATGTGTATTCAGAGGTGACTTTAGGACGAGAAGAATTATTGTGCATCATCGTGAATATTTTTTGTCGAGTTGGTCACCCAGTGAGATTACGATTAATTTAAGCCACTGCAAAAAGAAGTAAAAGAAAAATAGGGAAGGCAGGTCATATCTTCAAGATGGTAGACTATTTCGTGACTTTCAATGATTATTTCAAAATTTCAGTTGCAGAACAAGGTTGGAATTAAGTTTGAGACATAATTTTAAGTACAGTTTTGTAAATATATTTATTACGACCTCCGTAGTCTAATTAGTAAGACCTCCGTAGTTTAATTTTTCAAGCCGGAAGTTGCAAGTTTGACTCTCGCTGTGCTCGATTTTTTAAGGGGTCTGGTTTACACTTAAATCCTCTGCATTGGTTGATTAAACGATATTGTCGCGTAGCAATAAATCCACCAGTTTGGAAGTGTAATACAGTACAATAATTACATAGTTTTGCAAACCATCACTTTTTTTTATTTCTAATACCTTTTTCACCACCCACTTAATCTAATGCAATACAATCCAGGTCTTGACTATTTTTTCTCCATAAAAAAGCAAAGTCAAGGGAACATACACGTATATGAAGTTATTGATCATTATGGGTTATTTATAAAAGCGGGGTCCATAAATACATTTTTTTTCAATATTTATAGCCCTCATTTCTACATACTCATAGTATTTGAGGTACAATTTGTTTAAAATTATAGCAAAATAAAATTATATATTTTTCTTCTTTATATAACATTACATTCAGGCTAAATCGGGATTACTATAGCTGTAGGAAGTTTACCCATAGACAATTGATGTTATTTCAATAACTCAACCCCCAGACACAAGTAGTGGATATAAAAGTTTATTTAAAGTGGGAAATGATAGCGTTGCGTAAAATGTGTCAAAAAAACAATGTATGATGTTATAACGAATGGGAATATTAGGAAAGAATGTGGATTCAAAGATGATATAGTGCTTAAGATGGAGCATTGAGGAAAAACAATGTATGACGTAATAACGAATGGGAATATTAGGAAAGAATGTGGATTGAAAGATGATATAGTGCTTAAGATGGAGCATTGAGGAAAAACAATGTATGACGTAATAACGAATGGGAATATTAGGAAAGAATGTGGATTGAAAGATGATATAGTGCTTAAGATGGAGCATTGAGGAAAAACAATGTATGACGTAATAACGAATGGGAATATTAGGAAAGAATGTGGATTGAAAGATGATATAGTGCTTAAGATGGAGCATTGAGGAAAAACAATGTATGACGTAATAACGAATGGGAATATTAGGAAAGAATGTGGATTGAAAGATGATATAGTGCTTAAGATGGAGCATTGAGGAAAAACAATGTATGACGTGATAACGAATGGGAATATTAGGAAAGAATGTGGATTGAAAGATGATATAGTGCTTAAGATGGAGCATTGAGGAAAAAACACGAGGAAAAATGATCTATACAAGTAGTATAGAAGTTTGGGAAGACTGAGAAAAACGAGGCAGTTGAAAGTAATCAGTTTCTGAAAAAGGAAAGAGTAAAATACCTTTATAATATAAGAGTATACATTGCGAGGTTTACGGATGTGGTAGAGACAAAATATGTGTATCAGGTAAAAATGAAGTGGACACCTGTTCTTCCTACTAATTACTAAATTCAACAGAAAATTATAAATGGATTTAAATGCTTTTTTTTCTAAAGGTAATTCATATTAATTTATCAAAACTGTCATTCATAATAATTTGATACCCGACGCAATCGATTTATTAAACTTGACAAGTTACGACCCTCCCTGTTTGCATACAATGGAAATATAAACCGTCATGCACTCATTGAGGCAAACAAAAAGGTCATTGATTTTTACATTTCTCTCACAGTTAGGGGCGCCAAATTGTATGTATATTGGCTAGGTGAGGGACACTTGTAGGCTATCTGGTTGCCAGGTACGCAAAATACCGTAGAGGAGAATTGAATTCAATATTACTCTGTGTAAGACTTCCTTAAGAAATTGAGTTCTTGTGATGTTAAAAAAGAAATTTTCGTACCGACTATTCCATATTTTATTGCTGGGTTAATAATCACATTTTCACCATAACGCCGCCATTAGGTTAAACAGAGGGAACAGATATCCTATTCGTTTAATCTTGGCAAAAATATTTCACGTTTGCTATGCCCATACATCTCGTCATGCATATTATTAAATTATAAAGGCTGTACGTCCTATCCTCTTTGAGAATTTAATTTATTTTGTCGTGCTATGATTTCCTGAATCTTCCCAAACGTCTTGCACCATCTATACTACATTATACCATAGATTACTTTTGTAAATCTTTCATTTATTATTTCTACGTGAACGAATCATCCATCAGTGCTCCTTTCTTCAGCATCTTCTTTCAAATAAATACATTTCGTCTCTCATAATGTTCTTAAAGAACTGGATTGTTTCTGTGTGAACTTTGAATGTAATCTCAAGATTCTGGACAAAAGTTGAATTCCAAACCATCATAATGAGTTAAGACTCTTTTTTTACTTTTCCGTGTACAAAACTTTTTAATGGTTAAAAATATTTAACAGTGGGTTTTAATGATTCTAATATTTTCGTTTAGTAACTTTTATATACGGGGAAATTTATTAAAATAAATATTAGCACAGTTTACTTTTCGTATACATATATACTCGTACAAGTTAGTGATGTAGTAAAGGTGTTGCCAGTACTCATAAATAAATCGCGTCATTAAGGTTAAGTACGAGTATTTTGACTAAACCCTGAATGACGAAATTCGTATTCCCTTTTCGATGTATTGTACCATATACAGTATAACTTGGTACTTTTATGGTCATATTGCAATCTCTTCTAATCTACCACAAAGGTCTTAAACTAGTCTTAAGTGAAACACAGACTGGAATCCTTTTAAAAAATATACAGGTATGCACGGGAATTGAACCCCCAAATTGAAAGGTAGTTGTCTTATCAACTACGTCACGGAATTCGTTCCGACGATGAAGACGATTAAAGAGGAGATACATGAGCATTAATTATTACACTGATATCACAAATGAAGCAAATATGCTTAAAGTATAATACATTTTCTGTTCAATGCAAACCAATTACAGAAAAATATTTTTTAAGTTTTTTTTCTTTTGGAATTCCATATTAGAATATTTATAATATTAATATTTATTATTAGCTTTATTTCACAAATTAATTAGTGGAATAACAAAGTTATTAATTAATAAGTCAAATTATGTATATAATAATTTGGTATTTAATTTACAAAACATTCCTAAGGTAGAATGGGGATTTTTTGTGATGTTGCGCCTTCGAATGTTAAAAAAATAAAGTGGATTCTCGAGAGGGGTAGAGCGAGGAGTGAGGAACTTTTGGAGGTTTTCACAAAAATATGCCAGTGAATGACTGGTACAAACGTAGGACATGTGCTGAGGAGTTTTTGGATACGCTATTAGTGTGGTTGTTGAGATTATGGTACGATTGGAATTTTGTATGTTTTATCGTGGGTTTCGTGAGTATGTGTAAAAATGTGAATATTTCAGCTGAGTTTATTATTATTTCAGAATGAGACCATCTCGTCACTTGTACTCTTCTTTTCACCTACTTATTAAAACGATTTTAAAATGTAAATGTTAGAAATAAATAAATATTAAAGAAAAAAAAAACACGAATTAAAATTCAAATAAGTACTTTTTTAAACTAAGATGGGCAGCTGCCCATTTGAGTTCGATAAAAGTTTTTTTTATGACAAAATAAAGGCATAGGTTTACTTTTCCGAGTAAAACCTTCCACGGGTAATAATACCTCTTATGTACACCCAACGTCCAATACAAGTTTGAAATTGATATGCTTAAGATTTCCGTGTTGTTTTCCAACAAGTTTCACACTCCAACGCGTGGCGCAATGGCGGGACACGTGACCAACAACGTGGGTCCATCATATCTCCCCTTCCACCCTTATAAGCCAGGGGTGTCCAACGTGCGGCTGCCTGGCAACCTGGAGAGCTGTTTTCAGACGCCCACCAACCTAACCATATTGATTGTTTTAAGTACGTAAACAATTTCGCTGTAAACAAACGGAAATTAATTAAATGGTTTGAGCACATTTCTCTTGATTTCGGCTGAAACAAAGATTACTTAATTTTTGTTACTGGCAAGGATTTTTCATTTAAGATTGGTATCTTTTCATTGTTGCGTACATTTATACCAACACATATATAAATATAATGTACCTACATGTCTCTTTTGAGGTAGGTAGATATGACAGATCTTCATGCCTTTTCTATCCATGCACACAGCTATCGTCTCGTTGACATTCATACATCATGTTACACATGCTTTCCTTTTACGTTTCTCATACTTTTAGCCTTTCCCTCAGTTAAAATTTCTCTAATTACCTCCTAACTACCTACCTATTTCCATTTATTTCACACATATATATTCATATCGTAAGTATTTCGGCCAAACCATGTGCTAATATCAAATGAAAAAGGTTTTCTACTGCATTTTTTTGTTCCTACCTCTTCCTTTCAATACCCAGTCGTCGCTTCCAGATATCAAACTTGCCATTGAATTTAGTATTTCAAATTTTGATTTCAGAAAAAAACGTTAATTTTATTTAATCAAGAGTTTGATTTATTGTTTCTAGGTTTCATGATATTGTTTTAGGATAAAATTATTGAATAGGAAAATGTTCAGAAAAAAAATGTGTCACAGTGAACGGCAAAAAATGTGCCGTAGTGCTATACGGCACTCAACCTAATCAAAAGCTGGCTATGCATATACTTCTTACTCCTAGCCTTATCCCAAATCTTGAGTTAAACTCTATCGGGGTCGGTTGTTCTTGACCGTAAGCTGTAGTTTCTTTTGTTTTGGATATCATTTTCTGACAGCCTGTTCACTTGTAGCATTATTTTCCCGTTAGACATCTACGTTGTTTTATATCAATGGTTGATATGATGGTTCATGAAGGTTTTGACAATCTCATCAAATTTCTATACAATTGAAGTAACTTTTCATGTATTTTTTCGTCTATGGTGGTAACACTTAGATACCCTGGAATGTGTAAACTCTTAATTTTATCTCTTAGCATGACTTTCACAAACCATCGAAGCATTCGCATTTCTATAACTTCTTATATGATATTACATATGTGTGTTATCTTATATTTTAAGCCATATACAAGAATTATGTACATTTTACACATATAAAAATATTAATAATGTAAAATTTTCCTTTACTTATATATGATTGCTAAGAAATGAATGGTTTAGCGCTGATTTTTACATATAATATAATATTATCTTAAGAACACTTTATTTCTGGAAATTAATAAAGAGAGCTAATCGTCACTAAATAAAGTTAGGTGGATTAAGGTGTTTAAGAAAGATAGCCAAGATGTCAAATATCATAACGAATATAAAGAAATCTGCCCACTAGAACATTGGCGCCGGTAATACTACCACTGATATTTAGGTAGGTATCAATATTCTTATGATTGAAAAATAGCGCAATTTGTCCAATTCGTAGGATATTCCGATGTAGCTTTTAAGATCCGTTGTATATCATCGAAGATAATAAAACTATTCGCAGATCACATGTTGCGGTGCTGCGATGATTATCTACTTCATAATTTCCGAAGGGATTCCCATTCAGCCTTACATCTATAAATCTTCGGACCGATTAGTTACTCCGATCTAGTGGTATCAAAGGATAGTTCTGTTTCATCCGAAGTTTTCTGAAAAAATTTAGACAACTTGCTAGATTATTTGAACTTCAGGCCTTAAGCCGCTTTATAAACATATTTATTGTGAGTCACTGTCCTTCTCCCGTGACGTCAGACCTTAAGTCCGTCGTCGTTATTATGTTTTTTACACTCAGTGTGTCACCGCCAGAGGAGAAAGTACCTGTGATAATACTTTCTTAGTCATTAAACAGCGTCGTGCTCATAATAAATAAAGTATTTTTTTATATTCTAATGTAGATCGCGTTGGATAGGGACTTATTTTGTTTTCAATAACGACGAGAGTGGTCGTGGAATCAAACAGAACTGAAGAGTAATCAAATAAATAATATCTTCTTCAACTATTTTAAGTTATTTTAAATCCAACTATAGTAAAATTATTATTAAGTTTTTTGAAAAATGTTCAAAAAACCTGGAAGGTATCCTGTGTGGGGAAGGCAAAGCGAGATGAATCCAAACTATTTGGTGGGGATAGTTACCTCTGACATCACTATATTTTGTCGCTCACCCTCCGAATAATAGGAAGGCCCGTATGGGGAATGCGACCCTTAACGAGTTTCTGTCTCATACTCAGTTAAGTATATCATTTCAGCTTTTTAGATTTTGTCATTGAAATATTGATTTAGCATTTTTTTAAGATTTAGAAGTCTTTTTATTACAGTATTCGGTACATTTTGATAATATAATCAATATTTTTATGCAACTATACAAACCATCACGCCGTTTCCCTGTCGAGATAGGCAATTAATAAAGAGCGCCAGACTGTCCTATTGTGACATACATTTTTCCCCTCCTCTATATCCATACACCTATTGATACAAGTCCAACGATTTCTCTGACTTTTGCATTTCCTTCTTTCAATATGTTATTCGCTTGATCCAACCATAGCATCATTCCTCTAGCACGCTTTCCACTCACATTTGTACTGCAAATTGGTTCTGTTAACATATCTTCATTCATTCGTTGTAGTACATGCCCAAACTAATACTTTTATCGATTGTGGGTATTTATGGTATTTATATTAACATTTCACATTAATCACTGACATACTTTCAATATCGATATTATTATATAACTGATGGATGATATGATACAAGATACAGCGAGTATAATTGCAATTATAAATAAATATAAAATATCATATAAACTAGGACAAAGAGATATGTTTGGAGATTATCATAGATTTGACCTCTCTGGCCTAGATACTAAGATGTTTATTCCACTCGGGGTTTTTTGGTTTGATGCCCGATGGAAGTCGAAATACATGAAATTTAAAAAAATGGTGCAAGTCTGGTAAAGAGTTTATCTGTTAACAGTACTCACAAGCGATGGCGTGTGCTTCCTCTTCACGTGCGGTGACAAATCGCGAGGTCTGTGCCTACTCAAACGGATCTAAATCCGAAGGCTCGATTAATGACGTCAAAAATAACGTTGTCCCCCGGCCACGCTCTCCAGTATTCATTTATAAATAAACGATACAATGTATCTTATAACAATGATAATAATAAAGTTAAAAATACAGGTATTGTGTGATTCATACATTACAAAAGATAGAATATAAAATAATTAAAATCAAAATTATTTGAAATATTAAAAAATAAATGCTAAGAAACAAATATGATAAAAAAATAAACAATCACGCTAATAAATGTATTCATAGTCACCAACACAATACGGTATTGTCCAAAGGTGGACAGTCCGCACTGCATCAAATTGGGCGTCATTCTTGGAACACATATGAAAAGGGAATACAGATGCATACAAATAAAATATCAATAACATATGTTCACAACACAATCTCAACCAAAAGTCATAATCATATAAAGATGTCAATATTTCATTTTAAAAAGCAGATTGAAAAAATGTCCAAATCTTGAATTCGAATGGGTGAAAAAAATGTCCAAATACCATACGAATAATTAACAGCTATTGTTCATCATTTCGAAAAAAAAACGAAGTTATTAGAGCATTTGTTTAATTTGAAAGATGACCAACGTGTTTGAAATGTCAAACATCAGACATTCCTTCTAAACCAATCAAGCACGACAATAACTCCTGAGTTATTTTTTAAATAATATAACAATAAGAATTAACTAATATAATTAGAGAATATATAATAAATGTAGGAGTACACTTATGTGCTAATATCAAATGAAAATAGAAAGTTTGAATTTACATCTTGTATTTGAATTTATATCTTGAGTTTTGTATCCAGTTTATTGGATGTTCAAGATAAGCTATTATTACATTTGTGTATGCTACTCGTACTTAATTTAATGTGTTAAACTTCTCCATTTTTGTACATTACTAGTGAGGGTTAACACATCTTCTAATGAGAGGGGCTTGAGAATAAATGTATCAAAGACAAAATATATGATTGTTAGTAAAATTAAAATACAGACAAGGTTATTTCTTGATATTATAAATTAAATTGTGAAGCGACTTTAACAATATACATATCTGGGATGCTGGCTGAATCGTCAATGAGACAAGTTACAAGGTAATAAAGTAAGAGTGAAGATGGCACGAAGGTGCTTCTTCAAAAGACAGAAGCTCCTCTTCATCAATGATTTTAATTCTAGACTTACGTATGTGAATTTTGCGTTGCTATATGTTCTCCGTACTTCTCAATGGTGTTGGAGCATGAGCACTTATTCAGACCACCACAAAAAAAATAGAAGCTTTTGAAATGTTGTTCTATCAAGAATACTGAGAGTCTCGTGGGTTGACCAAGTCAGTAATGATGACATCTTAAAACGGATGAATAAATATAGAGAAGAATTATCCACCATCAAAAGGGGAAAGTTAAAGTACTTTGGACACATAATTCGAGGAGAAAAATATGAGATCCTTCAACTTGTATTGCAAGGGAAAATTCAGGGCATAAGTGCGGGAAGAAGACTCGTCACCTGGTTGAAAACCTTACGAAAGTGGTTTCACTATGGTAGCATATCTTTGTTCAGAACTGTTGCTTCAGAATGCAATATTCGATGATTGTCAACCTCCGGAGAGGATAACAACTTTAAGGAAGAAGAAGATACTACTTGTTAGAAATAAATTAACACCAGACAACGTAGTTAATGGTGTTTGAGGTACGTTTTTGTAGCACTTTGTTAGAAATATTGTATTACATAAGGTTTCCATTAATTCTGAAAACATTGTTGAACAATGAGGATTTGGTTGATAGACCCGAAAAAATATAATTTATTAATCAGTATTTTTTTAGTTTAAAATTATGTATTATTTGATTTTTTATAAACTCCTTCATAATGACGATTTTTAATTGCACCAATGAATGAATACTTGTAACAATAAAATATCTTAAGAATATACTCGTAAAAGGTTCGTTTAAGACAATACATTTTTCAGATGAACCCAATCAAGTGAATGCAATTCCGTTTTTTTACAACGCCATTAACGGCAGTAGGAATCAAAGGGAAACAAATTGGTTACAGTTATTTAGTGTCTCCGCATCTCACGGAAATTGTTTTAGTTCAAGTGCACGCTTTTAAAATTGACTGTATCCAATCGTAATGGATTGCAACGAAGAGTTATAAGTAATATAAAATAAGTCTTAAAAGAAATATGATGGAATAGATCGTAGGAGAGTAAAAAATTAAAAGGCAAAAAAGGCACAAAACCTTCTTATTGTTATGCTTCTTACGAGGATCACGTTTATGTATCGTTCGGTTCTAAATTTAGAGCGATCCGATCACAACACTGTAGCACTATAAGAATCCAAGATTTTTTTTATCAAATAGTAATAAAAAATTGATTCAAGTACAATTTTTACATTAGTACAATTATTTTAATCATTTTATTTTCGTGGAAGAGTTGATCTCCATATCACGTTTCTATTAATTCATTTGTATGCTACTCTTCAACATATCAGCATGAATAATTCGGGTATATTGAAGAGCGTAGTCGGGAGATAATTTTACCTTCGCTCCATTGATCGAGCCTTAGAGCCATGGGGGTAGGCACGGAACTCGCGGTACATAATCACACATGTTAGCACTATACTACCATGGCAACAACAGGCAACAACACTCGCACACGTCTAGATAATGCGAGAATTACTACGAGGCGTACTATTTTAGCAGACTAGAACTCTTTTTATATTTGTTTTTTTCGGACACCATTGGAAATCGAACCTAAAACCCCCGGATGGAAGTCAACGGTCTTACAAACTAGGCCACAGAAGACGCAATGACTCGATTTAAAATATAAGATGTTGAGTTACTCGATTAAATATGAAATAATGGTTTATTTGCTGATGTTAAATTTTTACGCTTTCCTCTAATTTTATGCAGTCCAAAAATGCATCAAGATTTCGTAGCAGAAGATAGTAAATTAGTCTAATATTTCTGTAAAAAGTTATCTCTCTCTCTTTCACTTTTAATTTTTTTATACGCAGATCGGATTTAAGTTTTGAAATTAAAAATAATCACTAGGGACCAAGTCCCGACTATAGTGGGTGATTCAATTTTGGGAAACCACAATGTTAAATGGCAGCCTTTGCAGCAACACAAGTGTGCACTGGCGCATTGTCGTGCAATAATCTCACGCCTAATGAAATTTTTCCTTGGCGTTTTGTTTTTATAGCATCCTTTGATTTGTATATTAATGACGCATAGCACTCGTCAGTAATCGTTTTTCCATTTTAAGTCGATTAGTAGGATTCTCTGTGACTCCCATAAAATGTTGCAATAATGCTTTTTGAGCTTGTGCCACCTTGACTTTTTAAGCCGTGGTAATCCCGAACGGTGCCATACCACTAAGTACCTTTTTAACAGAGGATTATGGTGGGAAAACATATAGTTTTATTCCCTGTGGCAATTGGCACGGTTATTTTTATTTTTTTCTATCGTAGAGGGTTAAACATTCAATAGTTTGGCAGAATCTATAGAAGACCCGTTGTTTCGTTATATTCAGATATGTTAATAATTTAATATCGTGCGGTTATCAAATTTCTTTCCAAAAAAGGGGAAAGGCCCGTCAGAAACAAATGCATTATTGCAAAAGCAAATGTTGCAAGATAGAATACTTAAATTAAAATAAATAGAAGCAAGGTGGGAGATTTCCAAAACCACAGTGCTTCGAATTCTGCACGATCATCGTGACATGAATAAGGTAAGCACAAAATGGGTGCCAAAACTTTCGAGTACTGTCCCTGTGTGTTTTTCTTTTTCATATACAAACTATTCCGACTAAGTCACCAGAATAGCTGGTAATAAATCTTTTTACAAGAATATACAATATTACACGACATTACACTCCACGTGGCGGCCACATATGTTTGTTTTTTGCTAAAAGCTTTTGCGGCTGATTACCCCTGCCCATGTGTGCCCCCATTTTCCGCCACTATTTGCGGGACACTCCAACTTATCAGCGCCCCCACATCTCCGCTCTTCCCTCCAGTCAGCTTCATCCCACTTCGTCTCTTCTCGCCACTCGCTACAAGTGCCGCGATGCACCATAAAAGGTTATAAAAGGGGGGGGTCGATAAGGGCATTGCTTCACCCGAACGCGAATCTGAATATGTTAAAGCTTCTCTTGTAGAAATTTTAATTTATTTAAGTGTTTTATACTCGTATAACTGTTTATATTGTGAAGCCGCAGTAGCAATTGCTTCACAATTGAAAGGGGGGAATCATACTCGTAGGTTTAATTATTACACCCAATCTGGCTTTAAAGAAGGCAAATTAATGGGGTATCCCAAAATATGTTAGTCTATACATACTACATTCTTTTTTATTAAACATTTACAAAAATAATATATAAGATGGAACGAAAAATTTAAAAAGTTCGAGAAAAAAGTTACTTGACCAAACGAAGTGAATTCTGAATGAGGGAAGATACTTAATAATAAGAGAGTATGCAAGACGAACTGTATGGACGTGGCAGAAGCGAAAATTGTGACAGGATCGAATGAAGTGGAGATCTATTATTTCTGTCTACCCCAATAAGAACATGACACGATGGTCATGATGATATATTATTGTAATATTTAATATGACTTTTGTATTGATGACCTTCGTGACCTAGTTGGTAAGACTCTTGTCTTCCAACACGGGGCTGTAAGTTCGATTCTCGTTGGAACCCAGAGTTTTAAAAAAAATATAGTCTAGTTTTCACTTAAGGCGTTTTTAATATATTTCTGCCACAAGGCATTAAAGTTGCCAGGTTGTACTGTGTACAACGAAAGTGTAATACAATACAAAAATTATTGCTGTAAAATACAAACAATCGCGCATGAGGTAATTTGAGAGAAATTGTCGCTGCGACATTTATTAGTTTACATCAGCTGTTCAACTCACTAAACGACCTTTGTGTCCTAGTTAGTAGAACGGTTGCCTTCCCTTTGTGTCCTAGTTAGTAGAACGATTGCCTTCCCTCTGAACCCCATTCATCTTCATTATTTTGAGACAGGTATCAATTTATTTATTTCACGCTTCATATTATAACACTGGCGGGTTTATTACCAGATGCCAATCTCGTCCAACCAACCAGACAATATAAAATAAATTATGTTGCATGGTCGCAAATATGATATAAATTAGTATTCATTTTAACAAAATTGATGAACAATAATTAAGTGATATTATTATCAATCATAAGAAAAGTAAATGGATGCTGGCGAGGAAAGAAAAACTAAGAACTAAATACATAACAATATTAACTAGAAAAAGTTTTTATCCTAAAACGTAAGAGAGAGAGTATAAATAAGTTGGTAACTGGTTTCAGAGTTTCCTTGGATGGACATTCCTCAAATATGACGTTAAAATAAAAGTGGTGAACTGGGAAAGCCGATAAATATTATCTGCTTGAACATAGCAACGTAGCGCAAATTCATAATCTTAAAGACACTAAATATTTTTGGAGAGATACAATGGAGCGGTGAGATGATTAAGGATATTATACAATAGAAACCGTGTGGAAATTTCTCACATTCAACCAATAAAGCTCTTTCTGATGTCGCCACTCTCGAGGCGTTTGTTGTCTCTCCACTTGTAGCAGTACTGTCTACAGCTAAGATGAACCGTGAATTATATGTCTAATTCTGTGGTAATATGCCCGATAATTCACTTAATGGGACCAAAGATAATTTTATTTCCAATCCGTACTTTTCGACACATCTGTATCACTATGAAGATATACGAGTATAAATGAGAGTACCATTGGAAAGAGAAAAAATGAGATAAATTAGAGTTGGTTGAGTCGCGCTTGTTAGTGTTTTATGTATTTATTTATTATATTTTAGTTATATACAGTACATCCTGACGGATTTATTGTCATATGACAAACTCTTCAAATTAACTAAAATGTGTTAAAAATACTATAAGTGAAAACCAGACTGGAACACTTTCAATAAAACTGGGTGGGTACCAACAGGAATCGAACGCGTAACTCCCGGGTCGAAATATGTGCGTCTAACTAACTAAGCAACGAAAGGCGTCAAGGTATATGCTATTGCTAAGAAATTCTCAACTAAGAGGAACTCATAATCATTGAAGAGAAGTAAAGAAAATATCTACAAAGACTAACGAAAATTAGTGTAATATTTTTAATAAATCATAATTAAAAGATTCCATTCTGGTTTTCTCTTAAGATTTGCTTAACACTGTGACCTGGATGTTCAAATTGGTGTGACGCCTGTTTACCAGCCCAGGGTTTACTGGTTCGATTCCCGAAGAAACCTAGATTATTTTAAAGAGGATTGTAGTTTAGTTTTCACTTAAGGCCTCGTTTTATCTTTTTCTGAATGGGTGGAAGAGATTGCTACAAGGTAATACCTCCGATAGGTTGTACTGTATACAACGAAAGTGTAATACAATACAATATATTTCTGGTTAATTGGAAGATATTGTCACGCGGTAATAAACCCGCCAGGTTGTACTATATACTATATACTCGTACAATGAAAGGCGTAATAATAAATGTGCAATAATTGTTTTGACGAGTCTATTAAAAACATTACTTATTTATCGACATTAAATATCTAAGCATTTCCAGAATATATTTCGAGTATTTTAAGGAATTGATTTTTTTTATTTATTATGATACATGTACATTCTTTCAAAGTGCTACAATGCATCATTAGATTTTGTCTCAACGATGGTTTCTCTGGACGTTGTTATCTTTTTTAAATATTACGACACGATATTGACGTGGTCTGTTGAACGACCTCAAGGAAAATGATTGCACTGTGCTATATACGCTATTATTATCGTATATCCATCTACTTAATCAGCAATGTCAGTTTTAATAATTAATCTTGTTGAATATAATCACGAAATATTATTAAAAATTGATATGGAAATTGACATATCAGTATTGCTTGGTAATTGGCTTATAATTTTAATGGAATGCTAGTATTTTAAGTAAAATACAATAAGAGAATGAAAGTCATCAATACATGTAGGACCAATGATCTAATAAATATATCTTCCGAAAAATTCGAGAGGAACTTAAATAAAAGTAACCTTCGTTATACGTAAGTAAAAAAGTTACAAAAATCCGACATGAATTTTCTTGATTGAAAGAAAGGAATAAGCTATGCATGTCTTGTGATTGAAACTGAAAATAAAAATAGTTTTTATTTACAATTTTAGGTAACTTTTTTTCGCTTGTAGCCAATATCACCTAATGACAGTTTTTCTAGTTACATGATTTTTCCTAGATACCATTGATGGCGTAAATCGAGGGATTATACTCGTACTTTATTAGACTAACAGATTCCCGGATGCCACATTTAAAAGTAAATAAATTTGACAGGAATACTATACCCGGCAATAAACAATTTTTTTATTTTAAATAATCAGAAAGGAGTTACTCGGCCCAGGTTTTGAATTATTGATCTCCTGCACATGACTCGAGAATGGTAACCTCAGCACTAAAACCATTTCCACAAAGTATATTCCTTTACCAAAACAAAAGCTCAAATTATATTTCTCATTTTCAGAGTATGTGTTTTATTCTTTGCATTAAGACTCGATATTTAATGCATATTCTTTCTGAACCTCTATTCGGATAAAAAAAATTGAAAATTAACCAGAGTATAAAAGTAAATGGAGTGTTCATCAATATACTAAAATATACCGATGATACAATAATTCTGACGGATAACCTATAAGACTTTCAATTTTACTGAATATAATAAAATAAACACAGCAGGTGTCGAGCAAGAACTGAATAATAATGTTTAAAAATACTAAGTTAATGTTCTTAATTCAACAGTCTCAAAGCGATGCATATATGCAGCTGACCGGCAACCTGTAGAACAAGTCGACATTTCCAAATATCTAGTAAGCCTAATTACTCGAGACTCAATCCAGGTAGAGAAGTTAGATGCTGAATTGCATTGACATGTACAGGATTTCTCGTGATAATATCAGTTTTCTGTAATTATAACTTGAATCTTAAACTTTGGCAATGCATGATTAAGTGCTATTATATGGTATTAAAATATAGACCATGAAAATCAGGATGTTAAATAAGCTAGAACCATTCGAAATGTGGATTCATCGGAAAGAAAAAAACAATCCTTTCGTCGTATCTCAAACACCGTGGAGCTGCGTCGAGCAGGTACAGAACAAGAACTAGAACAATACCTAGAAATTTGAAAGATTGCATATCTGAGTCATATATTGAGCAGTGTCGCCAAATACATATTTTCTCAAAAGTGGTCGCCAACGTCATGGGGACCCGACACGGCAAATGAAGTTGAAGAAGATTGAATGCATTTGAAAGACATAGATATTTAAAATATATACTCGTATTATAAAGAAGCTTACTTATAAAGTTTTTATTTTTAGGGAAAAATACTTGAGAGCAAGTGGCTTAGCAAAAACCGTAAACAAACGAAGGAAATTTTTGACTTTTCAATTTAAATTTCGTAACATTGTGTATAAAAATATTATCCTATTTACTACAAAGTCTTTCTCGGAAATAAAATGAAATATATGTAAATCCGAACTGAGAAAACGAGAAGGTAGGGAAATGTGAAATTAAAGTACGGCAGAATCAAATAAACAGGGCACGTAATTTGATATCCGCGTTCATGTAAAAATATTTTATAAATTTAATTTCCTATCCCTAACCTTTTAACAGGAAATGAACGCAATCCTGTATCCCGAACGAAGTAATCCAAGGGTGTTTTCGCTTTCCCTTTAATAACACCAAAATTAGAAAAAAATACCTCAGATTTTGATTAAGTTTTTTCAGTGTTCTCTCGTGATAATCTCGTGCGTAACGTGATAACAATTTACACAGTTAATAAACATCTATTTTTATTGAAGATTATAATACTTTGTTCTGTATTATTTAGAGACGTAAGTCTTTCTTTCAAATATAGGTTTTACTCGATGCACAGATAAATTCTAAAATAATACACACGGTGACGGGTGGAAAAAGCTTTAACCGTCATTTAGCCTGACAGTATTTGAGTACAAGAGTATTTGAGCACACGGTTACATGGCCATGGGGGCAAATAGCTTTAACCGTATTATAGCTTGACAGTTTTTGAATAGTCGATTATCTACCCTCTGAGATAATTTAGAGTTTATTTTATTTGTAGTGCATATTAAAAAAAAGGAGTATGGTATTGTATTGCACTTTTGTTGTATACTGTATATCCTGGCAGATTTATTGCCATGTGGCGATCTATTTATACTAACCACAAATGTATTGAATAAGCATTAAGAGAAAATCAGACAGTAATACTTTTTTTATAAAAATCTGAGTACCTACGGGAATCGAGCTCATGTCCCCCGGATTTAGACAGAACTAGACCATAGAAGTCGTCGTTAGGGGTATATATTGGAATAAACGAACATTTTAGAAACTATTGATATATTATATAATACAGATAAAAACCTTTTTTTTGCGTTTCGCGAAATTGAATATATTTGATATAACAAAACATGAGAGCATCATCAGTCACCACAGAACACAGACTATAGGTATATAGAAACCAACTTACATTTATATATTGTAACATATTAGATTATTAATATTTTATCGAAGATAACTAGTTTCAGTTCACCATTGAAATCCCTTCATGAAAATACTTAATCATTTAAAATGAAAAATAAAATGTAAAAGTATTTTAGAAAAATAGTATATTTTTTTTTAATTGGGGGGATTGAATATATTAAGGATTCAGTTGTTTCTTAATGATAAACATAAATCAGTATCTGACAGACGGTGTGTAATTGTATCATCCGTTTCCCTTAAAATTATATATTTCTAGTGAGCTCTTGCTGAAAATATTTAACAAATGCTAGGTGATTTGCATCTTGAGTCCCACTTCAGGAGGGGTTTAATAAAATGAGACCACTAACACAATACTAAAGGGTGAGGGTTGGGGGACTTGGATATTGCTTCATCCCCACGCCACTAAAATATTACCTCATTTCCTGGTGCCATGAACAAGTGGTTAATTGATTCAATGGCTTTTATTAAAACATCATGATATATTGAATTTGAAAATCCCTGAAATAAGAAATAATGACACGAAAAAAAGTTATTTACAAAATATATATTTATTAACTAAATAATTCATTGTATTGTTTTAAATTACACTTTCGTCGTTTACAGTACAACTTGGCGGTATAATTGCCATGTGGTAATCCCTGCCAATAAGCCAGAAAAATGATAAAGATACCTTAAGTGAAAACCAGACCGGAATCCCTTTTTTTATTTTAATTCCAGTGAGAATTGTTGAGGCCACGACGATCCTTACTGCTATTCTTGCTATTTTTCAGTTTTTAACATTATTTTTTGAGTATTACAATATTTTTAAAAAGATGTAGCTTAAGTTTTTTTCAACTGTTCAGAAGTAATTAGAAAGTGATCAATCATTAATCGAATTTAAATCCCTCCGATCGGAAGTCAAACATTGTACCAAGTAGTCCACGAAGGTTATCGTATTAGATAATAAAACATCCTTATTTATCATATTTTTTTTACAAATTCTTATATTGGTGAATCCTTTAAATTGTTTAATTTTAAATCCAATCACGCCTACTCAGAATATTAATATTATAAAATTTAAACTCACATTACCCCATCTTCATTTACATTAAATTATGAGCTTCCATAGTGTAATCACCCGTATAATAATAAATCAAGTATTTAATTAAATTTTCTTCCTGCCGCCTTATTTTAATGTACGCATACCACCAACTTTTCATTGTTAAATATTGTGTTTCTCAACTTTTCAAATATACGAGCATGAACCCCGTTGAATGGTAATAATATGGATTACAAAATATGAAAATCTCGATGGCTTTTGCCGAAAATTAATTTAATTAGATTAAGTAACTCACAATTTTACACGATATGGAGCAGCTTGTGATATAAGCCTATACCTTTTTATAGCTTCTTTCTTTTAAATGTATTATATTTTCTTTTCAAATGTTTTAATATAATATACTATCTGTATTTTTAAGATATACATATTTACGTACTATATTGCTATCAGGAGACCTATTATTTATTTTAAGAAAAATAAAGATAAAGAAAAAGAATAAAATAAGAAATCTACATGGCAAATCTTCGCTTTTCAATTGAATTGACGTTGGAATGGCGAGGGGATCCTCGACTACGAGGCCCAGCAAAGACTGATATATAAAAGAAACTTAAATATAAATGTTATGTCAATAAATTTATTGTCAATGAATAAATAGTAATTGCATTACTTGGATGAAATATTAAAACACAAAGTTAAAAAGTGGAACACATTTGTATTACAAATTTTCTACAGCATCCAGTTTGGAAATCGCTAATATAGGGTAAAAGAAAATATCGTCTTTTCAGCCCCAGTGACAAGGTGTGACAAGGGAAACTGTTTCATTATTCAACAGTTGAGAGCAGGATCCCTTCTTAAAATAAAATTTAATCTTGGCTTTCCACGTTGGCTTGAAATACATTCCTCGTTCCGTTCTCAATTTCTTCGTAAATGTTACGTCTTAAATTTGTTCGAAGACAAAACTTTCTATAAGGCTTGAAACTTGTACATTTTGGTGTATTTATTAAATCTAAAAGTTTTTTATAAATATTATTAGTCTAACCCGTTGGTTTGGAATTATAATGATTTGTGATTATATTATATTACACTTATGAGAACCTGGAGAATTATAATGATTTGTGATTATATTATATTACACTTATGAGAACCTGGAAAATTATAATGATTTGTTATTATATTATATTACACTTATGAGAAACTGGAGAATTATAATGATTTGTGATTATATTATATTACACTTATGAGAACCTGGAAAATTATAATGATTTGTGATTATATCATATTATATTACCATGAGAAACTGGAGAGTATACATGGATGTGTACGAGGTGAGAGCTGTGTGTATAGATAGAAAAGCGTGAAGATCTGCCATATCAGCCCAATCCAAAAGGCGCATGGCGTGATGGTAAACACGTATGTAAGACACTAATTAATTGGGAATCACACCCATGATCAATTTCAAAAAATAATAATGAAAAAGCGTCGTTTAGATAGCAAACTCTCCTCAAGGGCGCTCTAACTCGGGTCTCGAACCCACTATTATTAAACAAATCACGTCTGGTAGCTATAGCAGCCCTCGAGCGAATCCTATAGAACATTTTCTTTGTATACAGTACAACTTTGTGCGATTTTTACCAATTTGTCATTTTTTTCCAATCAACCAGAAAGATTTTTATAAGACCTTCAGTGAAAGCCAGAATGAATTTTTTTTTATATATAATTTGGTTTCCAGCGGGAGTCGAACCCGCGTCCTGCTGAGATAAGAAAGTTATTACTTGTTTAATATCCTTTTAAAACATTTTGTTGTTCAGTAAAGTAAAAAAGTTATCATTTAGAAATATTACGTGGAAATTACCTTATTTGACACATTTTTTTACTTAACTTCAAATAAACCATAAAAATATAGCCTTTTCTTTTTCATACATAGCCTAACAAGATTTTGAATTTCAACTTTCAATTATGCATTTTACTATTGCTTCAGGATAAGTAATGTAGGTGGACATAACAATGTTTTTTACGCAGTAAAATTCCCTTTACAGTAAATGGAGGAGAAAAGAGATAATATTTAAACCTTAACTTAATTGCATTCTTCTACTCACGTTGTTTGCAAGGGGTAAATAAAATAAGTACCTTTGAAGTAGAAAGAAGACTTCAAGTTATTTACAAAATACCCTTTATTCACTTTTAATATGTATTTTGTTATTTACTGTTTGAAATTACGGCTATTAATAAGTCTTTCGCAAAAAAGTGTAAGCGACTGTGTAATTAGGTAACGGAATTTGTACAAAAAGAAACTCATTCTTATTATACATAACATACATGTTTTTTAATTAATTAACAACTTGAATGGATTTGTTTGGTGAGATAAGTAAATAAATACATTTTTAGTTGTTTTGCTCATAATCGCTAATGGGACATAAAATTTGGATCAAGTAAATCTTTTTCATCATTCTTTAACACTAAAAGCTATATCCATTTTTGTTGTGGTGTTTCCACCAAATGCTATGGAAATAAAAAGAGCAGGAAGTTTGCAAAACTATGAACGTTTCAAAGTTGAGCGATGCCAATAAGCAAGGCGGTACAATCCTAGAGTGATCAATACGTTATCTCTAGCTCTCTTTTGATCAAGATTCTGTATGATTTTAGTGGTTTAAAAAACAATGAATATCTCTAATGCTGTACTATTAACCAATAACTAAATATTATATTAATGACAATAAATAATTACGTATAAACGTTATAAAAAATACTTAGAAAAATGAAGAGTTTTGTGAATCATAAAATAACCTAACATACGAAATGTCAAGTTATAGCCATTATTTTTACTTATTATGTTTCAATTCAAAAGAATGCAAAAAAATATATAAAACAATCTTTAAGTCAATAAACCACACACTTGGACCTAAGCATTGTTGTCGTAATATACCGGGATCATTCCGCCTCGAGATATGAGGTAGAAATACAATTAATGTAATTAGTGGAATAAATGTACTATATGATAATTAGTGGAATAAAAGCGCAATTTATTAATTGATGTTAAACAATCTTGTTTGGTTTTTAAGAAAAGAAAAATATATTTTTATTTCACCCATCCATATTCTAGCTTTTGTTCAAGTATCGATCCTTGTAGTACTTTTTTGTTGAAGATTTCATATAATTTATATACTCAAAGCTCCCCTAGAATTCACTGCATCATGAATTCCATATCAACAAGGGATGAGTGTTATTTTTAAGATTATAGGTACTTGTTTATTTTGGAAATATTTCAGATTGATGAAAACAAGGATGAACTTGTTTGTATATACGTAGTAAGGTCGAAACATTTTAAGCTCGATGATATAAACAAGGTGATAGCATGAAACATTTTTTATTATTCAATAAAGTCACCCTAGAGTTAATTCGCTACATTTTATCGATTATCACTTGTTTAGGCCAGAAACTTTTGCACCTTAGTGGTACAAAATTTAATATTTTTATAAGATTATCACTTTAAGGTTGGCTTTTTTATATTGTTTTATTTCAATTACAAAAAAAGGTTTTAATGTTTTATTTCAATGTGAATGTGAGTGAAATCATGTAACAGAAATACCAAGGAATGTATGATATTGTGAAAGAAGGAAACGCTTGTCTGAGAAATCGTAGGAGCTGTATGAGAAGGTGTATGTATGTATGTAAATGAGGAGAAAGATGTGTACCGCAATAGGAAGGTCTGGCAATCTGTCCTCTCTACCTACCTCGATAAGGATATGGCTTGATGGTATGTATGTTACTTCGATACATTCTAAAACAATGTTTATTAAAAAAAAATAACAAAAATCCTAAATCGATTAATTTCCAATTATACCCGATGATACATTTATGCCGGAGTTTGGATTATTGGGGTAAATTGGTTTACTTAAGGACGCTAAATAAATTAATTGAATTTGACAATACAAATTCAACTCCTATTTAA
This sequence comes from Odontocerum albicorne, assembly GCA_949825065.1. Lineage (NCBI taxonomy): Eukaryota > Metazoa > Arthropoda > Insecta > Trichoptera > Odontoceridae > Odontocerum > Odontocerum albicorne. The sequence continues at coordinate 34,791,404 of OX463839.1, read as the reverse complement.
TATTAAGAAATTTTGTTTAATGAGATACTAATTGATTGGGTTTTGTAAGGGTTAATTTACACAGATATTGCGTTAATTATCATCTTGGTTGGTATTATGAATTGGTTTGTAAACATTATGGTTGTATTTGCTTGTTTTACAATAAATGTTTTTCTACCGGCTATGTGTCCGATCGGATTCTATATGTCCGAATTACTAGGTTGGATATGTTGTCGGGTAGCGTACAAATGAAAAAAAAACTGAAAATTTCGACTTTATTTAAACGTTTTTTTTGTCATTATTGCAAGTGCTCGCAGTTATTCCATAAAACGAAGAATTACTTACTTCGTTATGGTTAAGAATTAATATAAACTTTCTTGTTTGTATTATCTCCTTCCAATCCCCACTTCAATGTGACGCATCAATTAAAAGTCATGCTGTATAAATCAAGTCGTTTTCTGCCAACCCTTGAAAAAAAATATAAGAAATCGGCACAAAATCAAAGCAAGATTTCACCCTACAAACATCACGTAAGTATTTTTCTTACCGATACGCGTTATGAGATGAATACGAAGGCTTATTTATCTTTTTTCGGTCTTTGAACTCGACTTTTTTACCTTCCGTTTCTTGAAGAAGAATAGGAATATTACTGAAGTTTATCATATTGGAATCATTTCTTATGTATTGAGAAACGCGCGCTGGATTTAAAATAAATTCATGTACATGTATTACAACTTTTGTATTCTTTATCACCATAAAGTATTTATCTTAAAAAATACTAGGAATAACCTGTTAATAATGACGCAGTATTTTTTTTACTAAGACGCTATGCTGCTTAACCTTTAAGTCGGTATGCCCGTACCGGTACGGTCTGCAAACCATTGCAAATCGGAGTGTGCCCGTACCCGTACGGTTAGGTATATAGCGATGTAATTTGAAAGTAAACACCAAAAAAGGACATTCTGGTGACATCTTTGGAATATTATCTATAAGATTTACAAGCAAATTTGCAGTTTACTATATTATCAACCTTTCGGGAATGATTTCAAAATTTGTATGACGTCACATTCATCTTACACTTGTCTTTTGTGAGGTTGTCAACTAATCGTGCGCGCGCCAATTTCTCCACGTGGTAATAACGCAAACAAATTGTGGTTTTGTGAAATTTATCTCAATTTGTGCATTTGTTTATCAATTTCGAACTTTTTTTTATAATTTTTTTGTGTGAGGAGGTATTTAGTGACAAATTTATGTGTTGTATATGAAATATTTAGTAAATTTTATGACGATTTCGTACAAAATTGTGTAGTGAAATTTCGTTTCTTTATTAGAAAGTGACAGTTATAATTTTTGAAGTGACTTTTTTCTTTGACGTTCTTTTGTGTACTTTGTTTTTATATTATTTGATAGTGACAATAATTTATTATAGTTATAATTAAAAGTGACTTTTTTATACCGTAATTGTGATTCAGAGTGACAATTTATTTTTTACTTCGATTTGGTAATAATTTAGTAAAGTTTTTTTATATCATCATTATGTCGCATTACTTGAATGAAAAAGAAATTTATGATGCTTTAGTTGAAAGTGAAGATGAGGAAGTATTTGAAAATATCGATGGCATTGAAGTGGAACGACAAGAGGGAGATAGTTATGTTGACAACAAGGCATACAAACAATATGATCACAACAAATAAAATAGACTACAGTACGGGACAAAATAAAATAAAACCTGAAGCTGTCGTGGAATATACCAAAAATATGGGAGCAGTTGACAAAGTAGACCGAATCTTGGGTTTTGTTGACTGCTCTCGTAAATCATTCAAATGGTATAAAAAATATTTTTTAGGTTAGTGGACTGCTGCACACTAAACGCTTTTTTCTTATTTAAGCAGATAACGAAACAAAAAATATCATTTGGCGATTTTAGGGAGAGTCTCATAGCTCAAATAACCAAAAAATACCACAGACCGAGACCTTCCACATCGAGGGGAAGAAGAGTCGAAGATATCCCTACACGACTAATAGAGAAACACTTCCCTTCCCCTGTTCCTCAAACAAAAGCACAAGGAAGCAGAACTCAAAGAACGTGTCATGTCTGCAGCCACCCAACAAAGCGTCCAAAATGTCGGAAAGACACTAAATTTATGTGTAAAGAATGCGATGTTGCTCTTTGTGTTTATCCGTGTTTTACTGACTATCATTCAAAAAAATATTATTAGATTGTTTATTGTTGAATTTGTTTATGTGCTGTGGCTTGTTTCTTTGTTTTATTATTTTTTATTATGTGAAACTTTTATTTGTTGTGATTTTGTTCAAACGTTTTATACTGGTACCAATGGTTGGTGACACCTGAACACCTCGTATGTATTTTATTGGAAAACCTTGGAAAATTGTAAGTTTTTCATATTTTTTTTCATATATTCATCATTATTTTACTAAATTCCACTAAACACTACTAAATCTAACACTTTTATTTATTTTTTATAAACCTTAAAAACCTCACTCCAACTGGCACGCGCATACTAAAATATCTCACTAACTTAAAGGTTAATGATGTCGTCATATTGCTGTTTCTTTAGCTCGCTTGCCCGTTTAATTGACGTGATCGTCTCTTCCTCTCAGCATCTGCAGTTCTTTTATAATCAATCTTATCATTTCGATAGATAATGTCTCACAGAAACAATAAAAAAATATACATTACAGGGTTATTTTTAATAAAATGATGAATTAAATCCATTTCTGTAATGAAACTGGAAATATTTATTAATGTAGAATTTGAATGAAACGAAACTCAGAACACTATATATATATCTTATTGACAAAGAACTTTACATATTTTTTAAACAATCAAATTCACGTATTTACAAAGCAACAATATAAAGTTAATGAGAGTGATATGTGAATCTAATATTTGACTGTTAATTTTATAAATGTTAGAAGAATCAAGCATTCTCCCTGATTACAAACTGATTTCTCGCTTTAATATTTTAATTTTACTGTTTAATAGTAAAGTCATCTCTTCTCAATAAACGCATTATTGTACGTTGTTATTTTATGTCTTATAATCATATCAAGAAGGGACAGCTGTCACGTAATATTTGAAAAATAAAAAAATCTGACTATGGCACTAAATAATAACTATTGAACACTGACAACGCCTTTTTTAACACACGGGCGTAAATTCAACAAATTTGGATTGATGGAAGAGTTAAGAGGAATATCGAAAGTCATGTAATGATAGGAAAGGTCAATAGGACACTAAAACATTTATACTCAAACCGGACAGTATCAAAATCTGCTGAGATGATAGTCCACAACAGTAATTTAGTATCGATTTTGATGTATGAGAGGAAAATGGGAACGTGGAAAAACACTGAAAGAAATCGAAAAATTAAGTAAAGATACGTGTACTGAGAAGAATATCATACATAGAGTGACAATTTTTGATAGAATACGGAATGAATATGAACGTAAGATCGATGTGTTAAGTAAGAGGAAGAATAACATTTTCAGATGGTTTAGGCATAATATATATTTCAAACAAGAGATAATTTTCATGTTTACTTTGTTTCAGGAATATTTTATACCATGTCAATTATCGGTCCAGCAGTTGGCTACGTTCTTGGGGGACAGTTACTGAAAATTTACACAGATTTTGTTTTCGTTGACCCGGCTGAGTGAGTATACATTTTTTTCATTATTTCAAGTTGTATAATATATTGTGTTTTTGAGTTTTCAAAACAGTATTTTTCTACCATCTTTGATGTATGGGAGTGAAACGAAAAGTAGACGTGAAAAAATATTGAAAAGAGTCGAATAAATGCTGTAGAAATGCGTGCACTAAGAATAAAATTATGGGTAACAATGTATGATAGGATACGGAATGAAGTGATTAAAGATGAATGTGAATTTAAAGCTATGTATTGAACAAGGTGAAAAAGAGTACGTTGAGATGGATTGGACACGTCGAACGAGTGAATGAAGACAGACTAACAAAACATGTACAGTGCAGACTGGAAGGCGTGATAGAGGATAATCAAGGAAAGTGTGGTTGAATCAAAATAATGATATTTTGAAAGAACGGATGAGAAGGTGCATGACTGTGGAAAAGGCAAAATACAAGGCATATCCAGAAAGTAAGTGTACTGAATTTTTGTAGGTTACAATTTTTTTTATTTAAACAAAAAAATTACGTGGTTACCGTAGTACATATGTAAGCTATTTTTCAAAATAGTCGCCATTCCTCTCAATGCAGGTGGTGAAGCGGGGTATCAACTTTTTGATGCCTTCCTCGAAGTAGTTTCCCGCCAACCCCTCCGTCCACTTCTCCACCTCCTCCTTTACCTCCTCGTCGGTTGAAAACCTTTTTCCACCCATGTGCAGCTTCAGGGAGGTAAAGAGATAGTAATCTGAAGGTGCTAGGTCAGGGGAATGCGCGGGATGGTTCAGGACATCCCATTTAAACGAGGCGAGCAGTTCCTTCGTTGCGTTGGCCGTTGTGGTCTGGCATTGTTGTGCAGCAGGCAGACTCCCTTTGTCAGCATGCCTCTCCTCTTGTTCTGAATCGCCCTCCGCAATTTTTTTAGGGTCTCACAGTATCTTGCAGAGTTGATGGTCTCCCCTTGAGGCATATATTCAATTAAAATTATGCCTTGACAGTCCCAAAACACGGATGCCATGATTTTCTTGGCTGAAATTGTGGTTTTGAACTTTTTGGCGGAGGGTGAAGAGGTGTGACGTGACCGTTTTTAAACTCGCGACACCACTTGTTCACACTCGTACGATTCATAGCTCTATCACCATATGCAGTTTTCACCTCATTATAAACCTCAACCGGAGGTTTTCCCTTCCAAACGAGATAACGGATTTCGCCGCGTATTTCGCACTTGGCGGGAGATTGGATTGACATTTTTTACGAAACGTGTTGTCGCGTCGACACTTCTCAACGTACTGACCTCGAACCGGTCTCGTTGCGGAGGGGAAGGGTCAGGCTACACGGAAGTGTAGCCAACATGTCGAAAATAAAATCCATCCGGTCGTGAGAGCCTCAGTACACTTACTTTCTGGATACGCATAGTATATATGTCGAGTTCTGAAAGTCTAGCGCTCTGTCCTCTCTGCCTGCACCAGCAGGGAAATGGCGTAATGATATGTATGTTTGCATGAAACATTTTCCATGATTACATTGATGGATCTACTGCGTCGATTATGATTATTTTTTTAATCTGTTGAATAATTAAAAGCAGCCCAATAAAGTTCCATCCTAAAATTTTCAGAATTTGGAAGAAAAAGGATCTGATTATTATTTAGCGTAATCGGCATTAATTATTTCATCGACCTAACGGGTTATTTTTAAAGACAAGTGTTTTTAATATTCTTTTTGAGTATTTATTAGTTAACTACATCTCAATAAGATCTTGAATATTAGTAAAAATGTCAATGTGATCAAAAATATTTTCAAATGTCACATTTCATGATTTTAAACATTTTTCATTCGCTTTTTTCAAAAATAAAGAATTAAAAAAAACTTCTTCACTGACTAGTAGCAACAGCAATCTAAAAAGTCAAAATCAATAATATAAACCATCAAAGCTTTGAAAAATCATCGAGGTCTTAGATTTGTTGTAAAAGAATAACCGTAGATTCATATTTTTTATACTTGAATATCCAGTACCAAATTACACGTTGATACTCGTAGATTCATCACAACACGAGTAGTACGAGTATTAAATTATTATTTAGCGTGACGCACCAACTTTTAGATACGAGAACATATAAAACCATATAAAAAAGATAATATTATACAATTTGGGATTCTGTATTTTCAGGAATGCCAAAATAACCGTGATATTAATATTGAAAATAAATGTATTTATATCGCAATATTATTATTGCAAAAGCAAAAGCCTCAAAATATTTATAAACACTCTTGAGATTTCCAAATCAAGATGACTTTCTCCAAATACACGTTTTAACAAAAATAATTGTTACGGAATACCAGATGCATTAATGAATTCGTAAAGAAATCGTTCTCAAACTTTAGCTGAAATATGTGTCATTTGAATGCAAATCTAAATATCAACAGAACAAAAAAACAGTTTCTATTTAATATTTAACAAAACTCTTATCTCTGGAACAATTGAGAAAACAAATAAGAAAATGTATATTGTATATATCTTACAAATAATGAGATGGATGGGTTAGAAGAACTGCCGACAATTTATGGGAAAACGCTAAATTTTAAGTAGAGATTGGTTAGAATGTTACAGAAAACTAATAAAGTCTAACAGTACAAAGTAAGTCTTGGTTTATTAAACTTTATAAAAAATTTGTATGTGATGTGTGGGGGTTTGTGTTGGTGTGTGTTGGTTATGTGTTGAAGTGTGTTGGTGTGTGTTGGTATGTGTTGATATGTGTTGGTGTATGTTGGTGTGTGTTGGTTTGTGTTGATGTGTGTAAGTTTGTGTTGGTGTGTTGGCATGCGTTGGTGTGTTGGTATGCGTTGGTGTGTTGGTATGTTAGTATGTATTGGTTTGTGTTGGTGTGTTGGTATGCGTTGGTGTGTTGGTATGTTAGTATGTGTTGGTGTGTTGATTTGTGTTGGTGCATATTGGTATGTGTCAGTGTGTGTTGCTGTGTGTTGATGTATTTTGGCGTATGTATGTTGGCGTGTGTTGGTGTGCGTTGGAGTGCACACTACCACACACCAACACACTATAAAAATGTGTAAGACATTACAACAAGAACTTTGATGATGACATCCGTAGCCTTGTTAATAAGACGTCTGTTTTCGAGGTATGCGAGTTTGATTCCCGTTGATAAGCATTTTTTTAATGGTTCCAGTCTGGTGTTTACTTAACACCTCTAACATGTATCATCATGGTTCACAAATATTGTCATATGGCAAGAAACTCGACAGGTTGTACTATGTACATTGAAAATGTAATATAGACGAAGTAAGAGCACTTTCAGGAAGGGAAGCGGAGTATTATAAATTGTTCGTGTAGAACAAGAGCCACTGGTTTTGAGGATCATTGCCACAGATCCCCGCCATCCCCTGATAAAGCTCTTCCGAACGTGTCGAGGAATAAGCTCAACTAATCAACAGGCGCCCATGTCTTGAGGGTTCCCTCGCGATGAATGTGATGCTCTGCCGTACGAACATGGAATGGAGATTATCAACTGAACGACAGACCGTAACAAAGAAAAGGTTCTCGTTCGCATTGTAATAATACTATTTATTCCATATAAACTCGTAATAAAACTGCGTTACACTCGGAATCATTTTTTTACAAACTCCTTTCACGTGTGCTTTTCAGACTGTTCATTTTCAAATCTATAATATGTATCACAATTTTCAATTATTTTAACTATAAATTTTTATCATACATTTTGTATAAAGGTGAATTTATGTGTTTTAAGTCTCCTTTATAAAAACCAGGCAACTGTTTAAAATCTATGTTGAAATGACAACGATATATAATAGATATTTATAATTAAATTATTCACATAAAAATTGTAATTAGGTGCGTATAATTATTTCCTTTAAAATAATAACCATCTACTATGGAAAATCAAGAAGCAGGTCATAATGAAGTATTGAAATTTTAAACTTATACTCGTACGTCTTAAATGTTTTAACGAACAAAATTGACCTACATTGTATAAATTAATAAATACAGGGCAAAAGTACAGAAAAGTTATCGCACAAATAATACTATTTAAAAAACGTTTGCAAATTTTATAGAATTATTTGCAATATTAAATAATAGAAACTACCCCTTGGAATATTGTTGATATTTTTTACGAATTTTCATAACATTAATAAAACGTATATTTTGAGAAAAACGTTTCAATAACATATATCTTTAAATAATGAGTATTTATTATTTACTTGAAATTTTCAAGTGAGAACTAAATAAGAAACGCACAAAATCTGAGAAAAAATAGGATGTCTCCGAATTTTTAAGAAGCCTTTTTTATTTTCCTTTTTTTAGACTTCTTTGTCTTCCATATTTCCCATAATAACAGGATATTATATACTCAATAATGGTCTTTCGTCTCTTATCTTATGTTATTCATATTGCGACATATTCTTGTATAATATCAAAACAGGAAAAATTTGTGTGAAGCTTGTTTCAAGTATTTTTACTCTCGTTTATGGAACCACGTATTAAAAAATTCTGTTTAAGAACTTTTTTATTAAAAAACTTATTTGAAAAATTACAAATCTAAAGAGGTAGTATTACCGATATAAAATATTAAAAGTTAAATAATAAATTGTTTAATATGATTTATGGCCAAATATTCAGTGAAAGTCCTATGAAAGTGGGGGTTTACGGTAACTGGCTAAAAAGAGTTTGATCGAATATTTATATCTTTATATGTGTATGTGAAATGGACCCCACCCCATTTAACTGTTCAGATATAATCGAGCAAATATCACGCCTTTTGCACGGGGTTATATTAAATAATATATGTTTTAAAATTAATTAAACTAAGAAATACTTTCTCATTTATTATATTTTATTTTTAGATGTTTATTAGATATTTTTGCATACACAAGATTAATGTATGTTTTTAAATATTTTATAAATTAAAAAAAAGTGTTTCCGGGGGTGGTTTTTTTGCATGTATTATATTATAAAATACGTTTGGCTTCGGGGCAAAAAATTAACAGATATTTCAAAACTAGGAATGCTTAATGATTAATTTAACAAAAACGTTGTAACACAGAATAAATGTTTTATATTATAAATAACGAAATATTTTTATATAAAAAATACGAATTAACAAATAAATTATACACCAGAATAATAACTAGTAAAAAAATCCAAATCGCGTTTTATAGGTTGTCCCGAATTCAGTTGAAAGCTTTATAGTATTAGAAAACTCTTTTCCTTATTATATTAGGAAAGTTTTCCGGTATTCAGCAAATATCAGATAAGATTATTAATTAATTATATCAATATCCCAGACGGCCTGGTCTATTCAGTCTTATGATGGGAAAAGTAAGTTATGAAATGTTGAGAAAGGGGGCGTGCAACTAAGCAACGAACGTATCAATACATTACGGAGGGTTAGCACTGACGTTGTATGGTTTTAGTAATAAAGAAAAAAAATATAATTGGAATATTTTTTGTTTATTGTCTGCTTTATGCGAATGAAAGTACGCTTTCCGTTGCATTTTATTACATTTTTGTTATAGATTTTTAAAAGGCTATTTTTATTGTAAATATTTTGATCTATGTTCATTATTTTAACCCTTTATTAACTCACTGCGGAACATATGGTAGTGATCCCCACGATTGAATACTACTCGTACTATGTTTCGCAGTGAGCGAATGTACTTCACTGCTGCCATTTTTTACTTTTTTTATATATGTATCATCCACTCGAAATGTCTTAGGTCGTTTTCTAGAACCATAATTTTCTCTTGAATTATGGATAAGTACAAGTTATAGTCCACTAACCATTATTTGACTTATATATTAATCCAGTGCTATAATATATTGTTGTTCTAGTTATATTTCCTATGCAACTCCAATACCATCGTTTTACGTTTTAAATTATGTTTATGAGCCTTACTAGAGAGTGAATCCATTTCGTCAGTACGGTGCCATACAATACATCATTATTTATACCAGGGAGAGCCTGCACTTTAATTTGTTTTCAATCCATTTATTTCTTGTTAAATAAAAATTTTGTGACATGCATTTGTTTTTACCTTTAAATATCACTTTCACAAATTTGATTCATGATTAAAACTGATAAATCATGCGAAAAAGACATTTTCGTTATTGTGTGCTTATTTCTATTTATCTTGGTTCCAGTCAACTAGATCCCTTCTGGTTATGATTAGAGTTTTAAAATAAGTATCATCTATTTTATTTATGAAATGTTTCGAGATTGACTTTATTGATTTCCATAATGATATTTATTATAAAATTTTAATAATAGATATAAATATAATCTATTCAACTAAATACAAAATTATTAAAAACAGGTAAAAAAATCTGACAATTTATTTATTATTTTATGGATACTCCGAATAATGAAAAATTCATTGTAAATTTCCCGTATTGAGTATACTATGTACCTATGACATAGAAAGCGGATTAATTTTCAATTAGAATAGATTACGAAAATATATCTACCCGACAGTTAAACACCCCCAGTCAGATACTTGTCAATGATAATGATAATTAAAGGATCAACAAATTAATTGAATTGAATTTCAACAAAAGTAGGAGAATCACAAACAATTGATTATTTTTCTTGAGCTTACTACCCTGGTCAATAATTTAAAACTACACTAATGATTGTAAAACTTTTTTCCGCCTTGTTTTCGGGTCTATAAGATACCTATGACTGGTCATATCTATTCTTTCAAAATGAGAAAAAAATACATGCCGGTGTGCTCACTTCGGTGTGCCATCGGATCCGGCACAGCGATATAACCGATGAGTTTGCTGGTGTGCAGCGTCTCACTCACTTTAAAAAATCCATGGCACAACTTCGATTTCCAACAGAATTGACGTTGAAATGTCGAGGGGATCCTCGACTACGAGGCCCAGCGACGGCGGCGATATTATTAAGTACATATTTTCCTAGATATAACCAAAATTATGACCTTCGTGGCCTAGGTTAGACGCTTGTTTTTCAATCTAGAGGTTACGGGTTTGATTCTCGTAGGAACTCAATTTATTTTGAAAAGGGTTTCAATTGAAATGTCTTTCAAACCTCTCTTGTTGGTTAGAAGTCATTGAAACATGGTAATAAATCCGCCAGGTTGTGCTGTATATGTCGAAACTGTAATACAATACAAAAATCCTTCGTAAAATGTATCTACCAGTAAAGGAAATAATGTTCTCACATTGGTATATTTTTTTTATTGAACAAGCGTTACGTATGCTATATAATACTCCAGTTTACATAAAGATTGAAATACGTTGTACTTTTAGATACTCGTATATTGTATTATATGAGTATCAAATTTTTTATTTAAGTTCCGGTCTACATAAATATTAAAATACGTTGCACTTTTAGATACTCGTATATTGTATTATAACTATGTTATGAGTATGAAATTTTTTATTTAAGTTTTTTTTTGCATTTGAAATAGTTCTTCGTTAAGATTACATTTTTAAGGAAATACGCATTTTTCTTCTTACTGGGACAAAATACAATCGGTTAACTGTATAATATTTTTTTCGACATGATCTGCCTAAAATCTCGTGCTACTAAAAGGGTCACACAACCGACGTTTGTTGGCACAACGGCACGTGCCCAAACGTGCCCCTGGTAGCCCCCTCCTGGCGCATTGTCCTGGCGGCTCGCCTATTCACGGGGATTTTGCAGCATCATCTTCAATGTTACAAAATATTGTAATCTCTTGCCGGGGACAAACTTGGGATATTGCTACACAATGGGGGCGGAGGGAGAGCACGCCCGTTTATCCACAGAATGTGAGGACAGGAAGAGGAGGCTGAGTAATATCGTTCGTTCTACTGATGCAATGCAATAAATATGTTTTTTTGCCCAATCCGGAAAAAAATATCAATTACGTTAACATTTTTTTCAATTACTAAATTATATATAAAAAAAAAACAAATTCAATCTCTTTCGGACTAGCCTAGCGTATTTTTTTAGATTAAAGAAGTTTTACAATAGTTAACAGCCAATGTTTTTGATTTACAAATTTAAAAAAAAATTATGAACCTCAAATTCTTTTAGTGTAAAAATGAAAAATTAATTAATTAAAAGAATAAAATTATGACACAAAATTATCCCTGGGAATCAAAAGTTCGTCATACTCATTGGATGATTTGGACTATACACATATTGCGAAATAACCCAAACCACAAAAGTTCGTCATACTAATTGGATGATTTGGACTATACACATATTGCGAAATAGCCCAAACCACAAAAGCCTTTTTTTGTTTATTTGAAATGTCAAATAAAAAATAATCCTGTATATACAAAAATACCATAATAACCAGTACGCCATTTCCTTATTGGGATAGGCAGAGAGAACAGGTTTCTATTTCGTTCTATTATGGCACACATCTTTCGCTTATTCTACTACATACATCTCGACGTATCTACTCTCCTATTATAAAGTGTTTTCACTCTTTCAGAATTTGTTTAATTTTATTGTGCCACGTTTTTTCATGTCTTTTTTTTCATTTTGCGTATCTTATACAGTACTCGATAGTGTCAAGTTATATACATAAGAATACCATGGTTCAAATATCTTTTAAAGAAAAGTGTCATACAAGTTCATAGAAAAGGGCTGAATGTTTTCTCAATTATTTCAGAACATGTAAAATGTAGGCTTTTTGCATAAATAATTCCACTTGTTGACTTTCATATCAAGATTTTCGCTTAATTGATAATAAAAGATTTCTATCGAGGAAAAATTTCTAAGAATTAAAAAATAATTTGATTAAATATTTGGTGGCTTTCTTATCCATTAAAACTAAGAAACATGGAAAAATATATGATAATGCTTAGTATTGAAGTATGAACTATAGTATTAAATTAGTCGATCATATGAATAAAATTCTCGTTCTTTGAGTTGTGTGAAAAAAATGAAATGGCGTAATTTTTTAACAGGATTTTACAGCGAGGAAGAAAGGATGGGGACCTTTTAAAAAATATGTTCGAATCTTTTCACAGCTGTTCTTCACTACCTTCAAATATTTTTCTGAGTTTTTGCCATGTTGAGTTAGCTAAAATGATGACCCACGGTTCAAATGCGTTGCAGCCTTTAACCTCAATATCAAAAATAATATAAAAAAAATTACCAAATACATTAAGCAAGCAAGAAGCATCCACCTAGGCATTCGCACTCGCGATCGCACCGTGAACACTTAAACAATGTGTGAAGATGTTATAAAAATTAAAAGAAATAGTATAACTGGTAAGTTGATAATAATGTCGATGCGTTTTGATATGATTCAAATTATTTTTTTCTCAAAAATACAACTAAATTCATCAACTACCAAAATTAAAACATTCACAGAAATAAAATATTTTCTAAAACTCGTTGGTTTGTATGTCTTACTCTTTTTTCAGCATGGCTGATTTTTGGAACTCTCATGAAGTGAGTACTAAGTTAATTAAAATCAATATTCATTTATCAGAAAGGGTGTTCCTCGACATTTATCAGAAAGGGTGTTCCTCGACATTTATCGGAAAGGGTGTTCCTCGACATTTATCAGAAACGGTGTTCCTCGACATTTATCAGAAAGGGTGTTCCTCGACATTTATCAGAAACGGTGTTCCTCGACATTTATCAGAAAGGGTGTTCCTCGACATTTATCAGAAAGGGTGTTCCTCGACATTTATCGGAAAGGGTGTTCCTCGACATTTATTAGAAACGGTGTTCCTCGACATTTATCAGAAAGGGTGTTCCTCGACATTTATCAGAAAGGGTGTTCCTCGACATTTATCGGAAAGGGTGTTCCTCGACATTTATCAGAAACGGTGTTCCTCGACATTTATCAGAAAGGGTGTTCCTCGACATTTATCAGAAAGGGTGTTCCTCGACATTTATCAGAAACGGTGTTCCTCGACATTTATCAGAAAGGGTGTTCCTCGACATTTATCAGAAAGGGTGTTCCTCGACATTTATCGGAAAGGGTGTTCCTCGACATTTATCAGAAACGGTGTTCCTCGACATTTATCAGAAAGGGTGTTCCTCGACATTTATCAGAAAGGGTGTTCCTCGACATTTATCAGAAACGGTGTTCCTCGACATTTATCAGAAAGGGTGTTCCTCGACATTTATCAGAAAAGGTGTTCCTCGACATTTATCAGAAAGGGTGTTCCTCGACATTTATCAGAAAGGGTGTTCCTCGACATTTTATATTAATATGTGTAACATCTGTTGATATTTATTATTGTTCGACGTACATATCAAAAGATATATTATTTGTTACTTTGTTTTTTTTTCTTCAAATTAGAGCTTACAGTTGGGCAGAACAAGACGTATTGCCAATATTAATTAGATGTTTTTGTTTTACCATCATGTAACAGATTGATTAATGTGTTACTATTTTTATAATTTCTAAATTATTTTTTTGCTGCATATTATTGACTTTATTGGTGAGCAATACTAACAATGCAAGCAATGAGATAAATAAAAATGATAGTTTTTGTAAACTAGTATTACTTTGGAATCACTCGAGAGAAGAGGTGACATCTCAAAGTTAGTTAAGACTAATATAGAACTGTAGCGCTTTTTCACTGTTCACTGTTTTTTTTGTTTTGAAATATTATATTATACCAAAATTCTATAAAGAGTTGATTTAGATACTAAATTCAATAAAGGCAAAAATCAGGCAGTGGATCAAAGCGTGTTTCTTGTCACGACAGGAGTTTGATTACTTGACCTTGCAGGAGGAGTCAATTGTAGTGAATATTTGTATAAACTCTTAAATGTAATCTATTTTTTTTTATAAAAACACGGAGGACATTGTGAGACGGGCTATTCTTTAGTACGCCAAGTGTTGACTCACGTGGTACATACTTGTAATTAAGTATCACAGCTTATCAACATCAACAAATTTTTTCAACAAATTTTTTCACTTCTATGATATAATGTTAGTTTACTGTGGCACGATAAATGAAAGGCAACAAACCCAGATTCATATAATTTGAGAGTACTAATTATATATCATGTAAATCAATAAATTGTATAAGATAATAATTGAAAGGAGAATTCACTTCTAATTTTTTTATTATAAATACCTATGTTTGTCCTTTTTTGAAATTCAAAAAATTTTGAAACTATTGAGTATGATTATATTTTTAACTTAACGCCAATGGAAAAATAAAAATACTATATTCAATATCTTGTAAATTTTGTCGAATGATTCCTTCAAATGAAATTCGAAAAATCGATTGCGAATTAGAAAGTAGAAAATACAGTTTCGGAGCTTTAAAGCATTATGAAGGTTTTATTTGTTTGTTTTAAGGACGAATGCGCTTTTCCATGATTGGACCATTCCCGAAATGGAATCTGCTTTATAAGTAGAGGTAGGTGTATAAACAAAGATGGCTCGACTCGGCAATCATCTTCCTTTTATCTCGGCATTCCGTCCCTCTGTTTGCTTCTCGTGTTGACTCAGTGGTATCAGGCTCATTTTAAGTGTTTTTGGCGCCATCGTTCACCAGTTATACGTACCCTTATAGATATTATATTTTACTCTCAACATTTATGCGAGAGTAAAATTTAAACTGATTTTTATAGGTTGAAAATTGTAGCACATTTTTTTTATTCATTTATAATATAAATTTGCATTTAATATTGAGATCCTATTAAACCTGGGGATATCAACAAGTGTTACGATATATATTTTTTAACAATTTGGATACATGGCCAACTATTTTTTAATTTTGGACAGTAATAATGACTACACGAAAAAAAAACAAGTATTCTAGTATGGATACAAACTATTATGATATTTCTCTAATATGGTAGACAAAGAGGACAGAAAGTAAATTTTTCCTGTCATGACATACTTTCTTTTATTGTTCATCCAAATATCGGATATACTTTTCCTTTCAAACTCTTCCATCACGATGAGTTTGCATTTCGTTACATTAATTATCAGATCTTTTTATTCACATTTTTAAACATCATACCTACCTCTTATTTCAGGTGGCTTTTCAACTCATGTAGAGCTTTAGCCTGCCGTACGATGTTTTTCCAAGAAGATAGGAAATTCGTCGTGTCCTCCCAGTTTTCCTCCACTCCCAGACTCTTTAAATATGCTATAATAAATTTCTTTTTGGAACTTTGAAATAAAATTTCAATAAACGGAACGGAAGAAAAAATAATAACGTAACAAATTAACGAGTCAAACTTTTTGAACTATCAAATGTTTGAAAAATTATATCGTAATTCAAATTGACTATTTTATTCGTTTTCCGAAAATCATAGTGCTTTGTATTACACTTTCGTTGTATACAGTACAACCTGGGGGGTTTATTTCTATGTAGCAATCTTTTCCAACCAAACAAAAAATAAACATAATATTTTAAATAATCTGGGTGTCAACGTGAATCAAACCCGTAACTCCTGGTTAGAAGACAAGCATTTCAATAACTAAATCACGGGGGTTGTGGTTTGTAACTTACGTGATCAGCTATGTTTAAATATTGTAATTGATGAGTAACAAGTAAAACAGTGTTTTTTTTTATTTTCCTGAAATACACCTCTCAAATATATATCCAACTTCGTTATCCACTGCTGACATTTGGTCTTTAAAAAATAAAAATCTGCGGCGTGGTAGATAGTATGAGTCAAACTCACACGTACTTTCTGATCTGAAAATGTAGATATTTGTTTTTATTAAAAATTCAAAAGACCGACGTCTCAACTCTTCTGAAAACGTATTGAAAACATTAAAATTCAATCAATACGTGATATATCGTCATCTTTATTTCGTATTTTGTCCGTTCTTTGAATATCCCGTAAAGTAGACGCCCTAGTATATATACAAGTTTGCTTTCAGCTCTATGCCGGCTGTGTACAATATCATTCTCCTGTACTGGATAACATAAAAACCTTTCCCTTGTAACTATCAATCAGCCCGGGTCGCGAGAATGTTGCCACATTATGGTTGTAATCAGATAATTGAGATGAAATATCGACATTTTGAAACAGACTAATAAAACTATTTCCATCATCATAAACAGACTGAAATACTAGTTTTTTTTATATATGTAACCTTACGAATAACTTATACAGGTCAAAATCTTAAACACATAAGAACTCCAAACAATTATAATTTACAAAAAAAATTAAAAGGGAGACTTTAATATTTAAGAGAAAAGTAATTGGATGGCCTTTAATCGGTCGAATAAGCAGGATTCCGAAGTAAATTTAAGGTGTAAGCTGAAAAACATTTGATGTCCTCATAAGAACTCCAAAAAATTATAATTTACAAAAAAAATTAAAAGGGAGACTTTAATATTTAAGAGAAAAGTAATTGGATGGCCTTTAATCGGTCGAATAAGCAGGATTCCGAAGTAAATTTAAGGTGTAAGCTGAAAAACATTTGATGTCCTCACCGCCGGGATTGCCCTCTATATATATATATATATATATATATATATATATATATATATATATATATATATATATATATATATATATATATATATATATATATATATATATATATATATATATATATATATATATATATATATATATATATATATATATATATATATATATATATATATATATATATATATATATATATATATATATATATATATATATATATATATATATATATATATATATATATATATATATATATATATATATATATATATATATATATATATATATATATATATATATATATATATATGTATATATGTATATATGTATATATGTATATATGTATATATGTATATATGTATATATGTATATATGTATATATGTATATATGTATATATGTATATATGTATATATGTATATATGTATATATGTATATATGTATATATGTATATATGTATATATGTATATATGTATATATGTATATATGTATATATGTATGTATGTATGTATGTATGTATGTATGTATGTATGTATGTATGTATGTATGTATGTATGTATGTATGTATGTATGTATGTATGTATGTATGTATGTATGTATGTATGTATGTATGTATGTATGTATGTATGTATGTATGTATGTATGTATGTATGTATGTATGTATGTATGTATGTATGTATGTATGTATGTATGTATGTATGTATGTATGTATGTATGTATGTATGTATGTATGTATGTATGTATGTATGTATGTATGTATGTATGTATGTATGTATGTATGTATGTATGTATGTATGTATGTATGTATGTATGTATGTATGTATGTATGTATGTATGTATGTATGTATGTATGTATGTATGTATGTATGTATGTATGTATGTATGTATGTATGTATGTATGTATGTATGTATGTATGTATGTATGTATGTATGTATGTATGTATGTATGTATGTATGTATGTATGTATGTATGTATGTATGTATGTATGTATGTATGTATGTATGTATGTATGTATGTATGTATGTATGTATGTATGTATGTATGTATGTATGTATGTATGTATGTATGTATGTATGTATGTATGTATGTATGTATGTATGTATGTATGTATGTATGTATGTATGTATGTATGTATGTATGTATGTATGTATGTATGTATGTATGTATGTATGTATGTATGTATGTATGTATGTATGTATGTATGTATGTATGTATGTATGTATGTATGTATGTATGTATGTATGTATGTATGTATGTATGTATGTATGTATGTATGTATGTATGTATGTATGTATGTATGTATGTATGTATGTATGTATGTATGTATGTATGTATGTATGTATGTATGTATGTATGTATGTATGTATGTATGTATGTATGTATGTATGTATGTATGTATGTATGTATGTATGTATGTATGTATGTATGTATGTATGTATGTATGTATGTATGTATGTATGTATGTATGTATGTATGTATGTATGTATGTATGTATGTATGTATGTATGTATGTATGTATGTATGTATGTATGTATGTATGTATGTATGTATGTATGTATGTATGTATGTATGTATGTATGTATGTATGTATGTATGTATGTATGTATGTATGTATGTATGTATGTATGTATGTATGTATGTATGTATGTATGTATGTATGTATGTATGTATGTATGTATGTATGTATGTATGTATGTATGTATGTATGTATGTATGTATGTATGTATGTATGTATGTATGTATGTATGTATGTATGTATGTATGTATGTATGTATGTATGTATGTATGTATGTATGTATGTATGTATGTATGTATGTATGTATGTATGTATGTATGTATGTATGTATGTATGTATGTATGTATGTATGTATGTATGTATGTATGTATGTATGTATGTATGTATGTATGTATGTATGTATGTATGTATGTATGTATGTATGTATGTATGTATGTATGTATGTATGTATGTATGTATGTATGTATGTATGTATGTATGTATGTATGTATGTATGTATGTATGTATGTATGTATGTATGTATGTATGTATGTATGTATGTATGTATGTATGTATGTATGTATGTATGTATGTATGTATGTATGTATGTATGTATGTATGTATGTATGTATGTATGTATGTATGTATGTATGTATGTATGTATGTATGTATGTATGTATGTATGTATGTATGTATGTATGTATGTATGTATGTATGTATGTATGTATGTATGTATGTATGTATGTATGTATGTATGTATGTATGTATGTATGTATGTATGTATGTATGTATGTATGTATGTATGTATGTATGTATGTATGTATGTATGTATGTATGTATGTATGTATGTATGTATGTATGTATGTATGTATGTATGTATGTATGTATGTATGTATGTATGTATGTATGTATGTATGTATGTATGTATGTATGTATGTATGTATGTATGTATGTATGTATGTATGTATGTATGTATGTATGTATGTATGTATGTATGTATGTATGTATGTATGTATGTATGTATGTATGTATGTATGTATGTATGTATGTATGTATGTATGTATGTATGTATGTATGTATGTATGTATGTATGTATGTATGTATGTATGTATGTATGTATGTATGTATGTATGTATGTATGTATGTATGTATGTATGTATGTATGTATGTATGTATGTATGTATGTATGTATGTATGTATGTATGTATGTATGTATGTATGTATGTATGTATGTATGTATGTATGTATGTATGTATGTATGTATGTATGTATGTATGTATGTATGTATGTATGTATGTATGTATGTATGTATGTATGTATGTATGTATGTATGTATGTATGTATGTATGTATGTATGTATGTATGTATGTATGTATGTATGTATGTATGTATGTATGTATGTATGTATGTATGTATGTATGTATGTATGTATGTATGTATGTATGTATGTATGTATGTATGTATGTATGTATGTATGTATGTATGTATGTATGTATGTATGTATGTATGTATGTATGTATGTATGTATGTATGTATGTATGTATGTATGTATGTATGTATGTATGTATGTATGTATGTATGTATGTATGTATGTATGTATGTATGTATGTATGTATGTATGTATGTATGTATGTATGTATGTATGTATGTATGTATGTATGTATGTATGTATGTATGTATGTATGTATGTATGTATGTATGTATGTATGTATGTATGTATGTATGTATGTATGTATGTATGTATGTATGTATGTATGTATGTATGTATGTATGTATGTATGTATGTATGTATGTATGTATGTATGTATGTATGTATGTATGTATGTATGTATGTATGTATGTATGTATGTATGTATGTATGTATGTATGTATGTATGTATGTATGTATGTATGTATGTATGTATGTATGTATGTATGTATGTATGTATGTATGTATGTATGTATGTATGTATGTATGTATGTATGTATGTATGTATGTATGTATGTATGTATGTATGTATGTATGTATGTATGTATGTATGTATGTATGTATGTATGTATGTATGTATGTATGTATGTATGTATGTATGTATGTATGTATGTATGTATGTATGTATGTATGTATGTATGTATGTATGTATGTATGTATGTATGTATGTATGTATGTATGTATGTATGTATGTATGTATGTATGTATGTATGTATGTATGTATGTATGTATGTATGTATGTATGTATGTATGTATGTATGTATGTATGTATGTATGTATGTATGTATGTATGTATGTATGTATGTATGTATGTATGTATGTATGTATGTATGTATGTATGTATGTATGTATGTATGTATGTATGTATGTATGTATGTATGTATGTATGTATGTATGTATGTATGTATGTATGTATGTATGTATGTATGTATGTATGTATGTATGTATGTATGTATGTATGTATGTATGTATGTATGTATGTATGTATGTATGTATGTATGTATGTATGTATGTATGTATGTATGTATGTATGTATGTATGTATGTATGTATGTATGTATGTATGTATGTATGTATGTATGTATGTATGTATGTATGTATGTATGTATGTATGTATGTATGTATGTATGTATGTATGTATGTATGTATGTATGTATGTATGTATGTATGTATGTATGTATGTATGTATGTATGTATGTATGTATGTATGTATGTATGTATGTATGTATGTATGTATGTATGTATGTATGTATGTATGTATGTATGTATGTATGTATGTATGTATGTATGTATGTATGTATGTATGTATGTATGTATGTATGTATGTATGTATGTATGTATGTATGTATGTATGTATGTATGTATGTATGTATGTATGTATGTATGTATGTATGTATGTATGTATGTATGTATGTATGTATGTATGTATGTATGTATGTATGTATGTATGTATGTATGTATGTATGTATGTATGTATGTATGTATGTATGTATGTATGTATGTATGTATGTATGTATGTATGTATGTATGTATGTATGTATGTATGTATGTATGTATGTATGTATGTATGTATGTATGTATGTATGTATGTATGTATGTATGTATGTATGTATGTATGTATGTATGTATGTATGTATGTATGTATGTATGTATGTATGTATGTATGTATGTATGTATGTATGTATGTATGTATGTATGTATGTATGTATGTATGTATGTATGTATGTATGTATGTATGTATGTATGTATGTATGTATGTATGTATGTATGTATGTATGTATGTATGTATGTATGTATGTATGTATGTATGTATGTATGTATGTATGTATGTATGTATGTATGTATGTATGTATGTATGTATGTATGTATGTATGTATGTATGTATGTATGTATGTATGTATGTATGTATGTATGTATGTATGTATGTATGTATGTATGTATGTATGTATGTATGTATGTATGTATGTATGTATGTATGTATGTATGTATGTATGTATGTATGTATGTATGTATGTATGTATGTATGTATGTATGTATGTATGTATGTATGTATGTATGTATGTATGTATGTATGTATGTATGTATGTATGTATGTATGTATGTATGTATGTATGTATGTATGTATGTATGTATGTATGTATGTATGTATGTATGTATGTATGTATGTATGTATGTATGTATGTATGTATGTATGTATGTATGTATGTATGTATGTATGTATGTATGTATGTATGTATGTATGTATGTATGTATGTATGTATGTATGTATGTATGTATGTATGTATGTATGTATGTATGTATGTATGTATGTATGTATGTATGTATGTATGTATGTATGTATGTATGTATGTATGTATGTATGTATGTATGTATGTATGTATGTATGTATGTATGTATGTATGTATGTATGTATGTATGTATGTATGTATGTATGTATGTATGTATGTATGTATGTATGTATGTATGTATGTATGTATGTATGTATGTATGTATGTATGTATGTATGTATGTATGTATGTATGTATGTATGTATGTATGTATGTATGTATGTATGTATGTATGTATGTATGTATGTATGTATGTATGTATGTATGTATGTATGTATGTATGTATGTATGTATGTATGTATGTATGTATGTATGTATGTATGTATGTATGTATGTATGTATGTATGTATGTATGTATGTATGTATGTATGTATGTATGTATGTATGTATGTATGTATGTATGTATGTATGTATGTATGTATGTATGTATGTATGTATGTATGTATGTATGTATGTATGTATGTATGTATGTATGTATGTATGTATGTATGTATGTATGTATGTATGTATGTATGTATGTATGTATGTATGTATGTATGTATGTATGTATGTATGTATGTATGTATGTATGTATGTATGTATGTATGTATGTATGTATGTATGTATGTATGTATGTATGTATGTATGTATGTATGTATGTATGTATGTATGTATGTATGTATGTATGTATGTATGTATGTATGTATGTATGTATGTATGTATGTATGTATGTATGTATGTATGTATGTATGTATGTATGTATGTATGTATGTATGTATGTATGTATGTATGTATGTATGTATGTATGTATGTATGTATGTATATATATATATATATATATATATATATATATATATATATATATATATATATATATCTACTATGTTGCTATCAATAAACCTGTATTAATTTTGTATTTCATTAACATCATTGACAATATACATGCATAAAAACACATATAACATAAATTGATGGAAAGGAGCACCGAATGTAATAAACCATTCCGCTTAGCTTTCGTTGATTTTAATACGGCTTCGACAGTTAAGACATTAATGTGGACAGTGTTGCATTATCTTCAACGGTGTCAGATTCACACAATGTACGAGTATGTTAACATACTCGTATGTGGACCTATTTAAAAAAATGAACAATGAAGTTATCTACAAGCTCGATTGCAAAAATCGACTGAACGTGTACCAATCAAACTAGACACAGAAAAAGAGACATATTCTGTCCAAAATTATTTACAAACTATATTATTTATAGTTAAGACTAGGAGGATTAAAGACATCGTAATTTGTTTTATTTATTTAGATAAAAACAAATTACAATGTATTTATTAACTGTTCAAAACATTGAATAAGATTCAGAAAGGCAATAATATAAATGGGGAAAACTAAAACCATATTTGATTTGTAGATGGCATCATTCATTCAATTGAGACCCCTAAATATCTTCAAGCGATAATAAGTTATATAAAAGACGCTTTATTTCAAATAGGAGGAATTTCGTATTTTACTAGGAATTTCAAAAAGACGAAACGCTCTCATTTCTACCGCGTTTATCTTATTTTCATCACTTTTTTGCTATATCCACGTTTTGCTTGCGTACCCTAATGTTAGCACTAAGACTCCATTATGAGCAGCTAGCTTCAATGCTCATAAAATGCCCCGGTCCGTAAACATGTTGTATTCCCCAAAATTTACTTTTGCCTCCAGCTTATTTCAATATTGCACTTCGCGCGGCCATTCGATGTGAATATGCTTCTTAGATACAAAATTTCCTCAACTTGCTCCAATGTTTCGTTTTTCACTTTTATTTCACACGCTCTTACTCCCTTTCTTAATAACCATAACTTTCGACTTTCCAATGTTCACATTCGGGCAATTTGATTCACACCATTCTTACATTATTTTCTGCATATTAATTTCTAAAGTTATTTTAATAAACATTAATAATATTCGTTAAATTTATAATACCAAATAATCTCTTAAGTAATATTTAATGTACTCCAAACTGTATTTTAAATTGAGCCGTAGTCTTAACGTCAAAATTAATTTTCTTTGGCTAACAATTTAATTAGCCAAAATTGCGATTGAATATGATTGATAGGCATCGGTAAATAATATTGGGGATACATTTATCTGGTGAGGGTCGCGGGGTAGGACTGGGGGACACGGGGCACTGAGAGAGGGATGATGGATTGCTTTTATTATTAGTTGCTTACTGTTAGTAAAACATTAATCTATTTTTCAATTAATACAACATAATGTTATATCATTCACCTTTCCGTGTTAGCAAAAAGTAAAGACGCATCACTGATTATTAATATAAAATTAATATTACAATGATTTGTTTTTAAATTAAGAAATAACTGCATAATGATTAATACCGCTAAGGTCCAAAAGTTTCCTGGTTGAACACGATAGAGCGTGTATGGGCAGACATAATTATTAAGCGGCGATGTTACTGTTAAAGCTTGATAACTCTACCCTCAATTGTGAGTCAACTAGAGCTGATAGAAGACGTGTTGTTTCGGTATATTCTGAAATGTTCAATATTAAATATCGCGCGGTTTTCAAGTCTCCTTTTTAAAGAAGAGAAAAATTAACGTAAAAATTATCTGATGTTTAGAACGTAGACATTATCTAATGTTTAGAAATTCTCTGATCTACGGAGAATGTTCTCCGTCATATACCATAGTGGAAAATCGGGCTAAACATTTTCAATTAGGTAGATAATCGATTGAAGATGACCCTTATCAAGGTACACCAGCATGAGATTTCACTCCAGAAACAGTTGCATTTGTATAAAACCAAGTGTTACAACATAGAAGACTAGAATCAACAGAAATAGCAGCAAAGTGTGAGCTTCCTAAAACCACAGGGCTTCGGATTTCGCACGATCATCTTGGCTTGAATAAGATGAGCGCAAGATGGGGGGTAAAACCCTTGAGTGCTGTCCAAAGGCAGCGATGGGTTGAATGTTGCACTCTATTTTTAATGCTCTGCGATGGGAAAGAAAAAGAAACAATTGAGTCAACTGTCACGAAGTATGAAACTATGGTTTGGTACCATGATCGTCTGTAGATAAGGGATTCGATTAAATGGCGCCGGATCACCACGACCCAAAATTAGCTAAGGTGACCGACACAAACGCAAAAAATATGATGGCAATATATTTTTGGGTTTGTCAAAGTATCCTAATAATTGACTTCAAAGAGAGAAACATGAAGGTTACTAGCGAGTATTATGCATCATAATGTATAAATTAAAGGATGCCATAACAACAAAACGCCAAGGAAAGCTGTCACGAGGCGTGATATTATTACACGACAATGCGCCAGTCCGCACTTCAGTTGTTATTCAGTTGCTTGATTTGGTGCTTATACTCGTATTTTAATTAAAAATACGAGTATAAGCACCAAATCAGGCATTTGCCAAGGGCGCCGAAAACCTAGTTAGTCTCTGCACAGATTTTGCATTCCCAAGTGCAGAAAACACTCACTAACATATGTAACTGGTTTGTGAATCAATGGGGAGGTAAATTTGAATGGCGAAATGAAAGTGAGAATTGAAATTGCTAGAAATGAAAATAAAAATGATTACAATTGGCAAGCTATCTCTGAACATTCTCGTTAGAAGTTATCCCTGCTATGTGTGATCGGTTCCTCTGAAAGTTTTCAAGATGCGGTATTACCAAAGAATGTTTAAGGTATACTGGATATAACATATAGCATTAGAAACAATGCTCTAAGAAATAGAACTTATAAATATCGTCAAATGGGATATCTCAGTCACTTGATTTGTGACCCAAAATATTGTTCATTATTCAAATATTGATAGAGATCTAAATTATAGAGATAGTTGGGGAGGAATAAATATTCTGAGTTGAGGAAAATCAGTAACTGGATAGAGTAAAGAGTGACAAAATTAATTAAGTTTAGGAGTTGTCCAGAATGATAATTTGCTGAAATGGTGGGAGCGGTTTGTGGCCCACATGTGACTAGTATAGAAAATTTTATTCGTTTTTGAAAAAAACTTAATTATTTATGTGGCTATACTTGTAGTATGAAAGAATTGAAAACATGTGTAGCTTTTGGTTTTTACTATAAATTATGAAATAAAAATAAAGATTTACTGACCAATGTTCTTTTACTGGACTAAATTTCCATGATTCATTTCTAGGTTAGGGCTGACGCCCGACAGCAATGTGTGGATCGGAGCATGGTGGATTGGCTTTCTTCTATCAGCTGTTCTGTGTGCCCTGGTGGCCCTACCATTGATGGCATTCCCGTCATCATTGCCAGGTATTATTTTGATGGTTAATTTAATTAATCTGCTGTCAATTATATATTTATATACGAGTTTAATACACTTAACTTTACAGATTAAGATGTCAGTTTTTCGTATTCTATTATTTTAACAGATTTTTTATGCTGCTATAAATTTCGACAAAGGTTATATTGCAATCAAATACGAAGGTAGAATTGCGATCATTAAAAATTGTAATGATAAAATAAAAACAAAATTTATTTTAACATCATTGTGAAGATGATATTGCAAAGTTGTTCTTAGAAAAAACCGAGAAAAGTATGTAAAAAATATATTTAAAACACATTTATTCTTTTTTTTTCCCTAAATTTAAAAACATGATAATTGATTTTAATTGTTTTGAAATAAAATGAATTCCATTTACTAAAATTGTTGGTAATCGAAGTAAATTCTGCTCGGTTAAATGCCATTTATTAAAAATGAGCGTAAATTAATTTTTATATTGAATAATCTTACTCTTGTCTGAATGAATAGAAACTGTTTTGTATGTTAATCCATCATAATTTTTACATCATTTGAATTGAACAATTCTAAATGCGAACGAATAAAAGACATCTGACGAGTTTTTAGGAAGAAAAAAACAATGCATTTTTATTATCAAGTTATTCGACATTTAAATTTCTTTTAACAGTGCACTCTGTTTAATAACTAATAATGTGTCCATATTGCTTGTAATTTTGCATTAGGTGATAAAAATATTGAACTGAAATGTAAAAGCCATGGTTTGACTTCCATCCATATTCAAAGCTGAACATGTTTTAAGTAGTTCAATAAATAAAGGGCCAAAAGTGTTAAAAAAGAAAAGAAAATTTCCAAAGGAAAACTGAAATAAACAAGATCGCAAGAAAGAAGGCTTATTATTACTGATCAGGGTTATATTTTAACAGAAGTTGAATGATTCTAAATTAGCCAAAGTTCTCTATAACAGACTTACCGAAAATTGGATGACGTTCAACAGGTTGAACAAACAGGATTGTAAAGTAAATTTAGAAACATTGACTATGTACATGCATTAAAACAGGTGATGGAGAAGAGCACTAAATATAATATACAATTCTGCTTAGTTTTATTTGATTATAAACAATGGCTTCTAATAGTTTAGAAATGTGGACAGTGTTGCATTCTTTTCAGCAGTGTCAGATGAATACAAGGCATGTAGACATTATTTTCAGCAGTGTCAGATGGATACAAGGCATGTAGACATTATTTTCAGCAGTGTCAGATGGATACAAGGTATGTAGACATTATTTTCAGCAGTGTCAGATGGATACAAGGCATGTAGGCATTATTTTCAGCAGTGTCAGATGGATACAAGGCATGTAGACATTATTTAAGAAATGTATAATTCAGTTACACTATGTGCTCAAATACATCTGAAAAATAAGGACAGATAAAATAAGTATCAAGACAAATCCAGTTGGGATAAATTACTTCAAATAGAATATGCCCCAAAACCTGAAAATGCGTCATAAACCTTTGTGTTTCGTCCACTATGATCTATGGTGCCAAAACCTGTACATCTACAAAGACAAAATAGAGGCTAAGCACAAGGTGGGACTAGTTCATGTATATTGGAATATATCATCCAAGAGTTGTCCCTCAGACGTGAAGGTGAAGAATAAAGGTCACATATATCAATATAACAGCTGTCAAATAAAGTAGCAATGAAGAGGAGGGTGGGGTACATCTGTAGAAGAAGCAATGAAAGATGACACAATATTATTCAATTTCATAATATTCATTCTCAGATATTTTTCCTTCGCATCTCTCAAACAAGTTATTTATCATGTACTGTAGTTCATCTTCCACTAACATAACCATGTCATCAGCATACATCAGTCCATTCATTCTCAGATATTTTTCCTTCGCATCTCTCAAACAAGTTATTTATCATGTGCTGTAGTTCATCTTCCACTAACATAACCATGTCATCAGCATACATCAGTCCATATATATTCCCATTCGTCATTTTTATGCCCCCTACAGACCTTTTAACATCATTGACGCATAAGTCTAAGTAGATATTTGCACAAATATACTATTAGAAATTGATAAAATACTCGTAGATGGATTGTTGATTTTAATCAAATAATGCAGAAGTCGTAAACTACGAATAAATTAAACATTCAATCAATATACATTTCATGTCATTCATTTCAATGTTATTTTCAGGATCAGCTGAAATACAGAAAGAAAAAGTATCCGAGGCTTATGATGGAGATTCAAGTAGAACAGAAGCATTTAGTAAACTCCATGAGCTCCCCAAAGCTTTCACTGCTTTGATGAAGAATCCAACTTTTTTCTTCCTTAACTTGGCTGGCGCTTCAGAAGGCCTGTTAGTGTCAGGGTTTGCTGCATTTATGCCCAAACTGATTGAGAATCAATTCAGCACAACAGCATCATGGGCAGCTGTACTTATGGGTATTCACTTTTAAACAATAATTTTATGTTAAGAAAACTATACGAGTATATATAACATATATATAAAATAAATTATAATCATCTGTTATCAGACTTGCATGTTTTAAAGGAACTTGTAGATTCGCACTTTACTACGGGTCATACTGACTTTATCAACCAATTATAAAAATAATGTAGATAAACAACCTAACAATCGGACTTAACTTGTAGCTAAACTTGTCAAATGGGAATCTAGTTTGATTCTTACATTTTTATTAGACAAGTTGATTTTTTTCATTGTATAGGAATAATGAATATATAATGTACTACGAAAAGTTAATCGCTTGTTCTGTATAAAATGAGTCCATAAAAAAATTGTTGCTTGTTCTATATAGTCATAAAAAGTGAAAGCCTTTAGAATTGACAAGAAATAATACTGGTGACCTGAACACCTCGAAAAATATCCTAGATGCTATGGAATATAATTATTTATGCTGATAGGTTAATTCATTTGAGAAAATATTTCAATGGAGATTAAATCATTCTAGCACAAATCATAGGTAATAATCAGAGATACTGTTAAAAATTGACTCGGGACAGAATTGCTTGTCCCAATTTTCCCGTAAATAATGGATTTTTTGTTGACACTCAGGTTTTGAAATTACTCTCAATTCGAAGCTGGGATGTGGGATTTTTATGTTTCAGTAATTTGCAATTGACCATTTTGTCGCAATCAGATTTGTATTTGATGCCACGTGTGAGTAATTTACAAAAAATGCAACAAGAAACAATTCTGTCAACTGTGAAGATCTTTATGTGATCTGGTTTTTGTTTGCAAAAAATAATAGTGCTGCTGAAATTCATAGCCAACTTTGCAAGGTTATATGTTATGAGTGACAGTAAGATTAGGTAATGGTGTCAATTGTTTTGGTTATGGAAAATGTATATAGATGAAAAAGATGGTTTGTCAGTCTTCAGATCCAGGCTGTCCTACGGCGTTGACATCGCGCCAAATGATTGCCACATATTTATGCATTTAAAGAAATGACTTACATCACAGCGATTTAAAAATTACGATGAACCGAAGAAAGGGATTAATGAATGGTTGACTACACTGGTGGTGAACTATTATATTTAGACAGTGGAATAAGGAACTGGTGACACAATATAAAAAATATGTAGAAATCAATGGTGGCTATGTGAAAAAATAATATATGGTAAATGTGTTGATCTCTGGTAAATCATTTTTATCTTCCATGTTTTTTTTCCAATTTTAAAATAAACTTTTCTTAAAAAGCATGCCTCGTATTATCTGAAGAGTTGAGGAACTTTTTTGTGCCACTGTCAACAAAGATGTTTACCCTACAGAGATCACTAGTTTCAAAGTTACCGGATAGAGCATAAAACATTAAAATATTTTTTCCACAGGTCTTGTGACTGTCCCAGCTGGTGGTGGTGGCACATTCTTTGGTGGGTATTTGGTGAAGCACCTCAAGCTGCAGTGTGCTGGCATCATTAAGCTGTGCGTGTGGTCCACCCTCATTGTCATAATTTGTTGCATGGGATTTTTCTTCTCCTGTCCAAACCTATCATTTGCCGGTCTAACACAACCTTATGGATATAACACTTCAACAGCTGAGTAAGTTTTTATTGACTTTTTTATGCAGAATGAAACATAAACTAGAAACTATCATACAGTAATTTGAAATTAAAAATTTCTCTATAAATTAAAGACCTTACTAACATATTATAAGATGTATTTTATTTTATATTTAATGGTCAAATCTGATTTCACCTTGATGAGTCGGTTCATGATTAAGTTAGACTTAACACAAGATTAAGAGAATTTTCTGATAATAATCTAATAAAAGTGATTCAAGAAAAGTATTATGATTCTTAGTAAAAAATATTTAATATTTGAGTAATGGGAATTAACATATATTTTGTGTAGAGCTTACTCGAGGAACAGCAATGTAAACCTGTCCATAGAAAAAACATATCCCGCATAATTCAAAATTCTGCATTCTTTTCAAATGATTTTTCTTTATTTTATTTGATAAAAAATCATAGACTTTTCTCATTATTATTAGATAAATAATCTTGGCACTTCTTTTATGTTAATATTTAAGGATTCTTCTAACAACCACATATAGAAAAATTGTTTAAAAATCTTCATTAATATTTCATGTAAAAGCAATTATCATGAGTTAACTACGAGTATTATACTTAGATATGTATCCCCATGAACTTTTTTGAAGGATTTAATAAATTCCACAATGTATGAATATTAATTTATTAATTCATGTTCTGACATATCTCTTATAGTTTTGGTAGCATATCGGGTATTATGTACTTTACATTTATCTTCACTGATTGCCCCCCAAAAAAAGCATGGGAAATTTTTATACACTATATATTTTAAATCTTCCTCAAGAACCTATAGAAAATTATCAAAATTAATTCAGCAATTTTTAAGATTAGACAGATATAGAAACACTTATTTTAGTACAGTCGAGATAAAATTATATATCTGGGTTTTCAAATTCTAATTTAGTAAAAATAATTAAAAAGGAATAAGTCAATTAATTTTGCCCAAGGATCAATTTTTATATCGGGTTTGAACTTTAAAAACCAATTTCCTTCAATTTAAATATGTATACATTTTTGATTTTATCTGTATTACTACTGATTGAAATTAAATGTAAATTTTTATAGAAGTTTTCATAATGTTAAGTATTTGTCTTTATCTTTGATGAATATTCAAGAAATTCCATACTGTTGAATGTGTATTTTTAAGATTTAAATTCAAAATACTACAATAAATCTTTCCATTGTGTGTTTAATACCTCTGTCGACACTCTTTGGCAATAAAAACACAATGGAAAGATATCAAGTTTTTTTGGAAAATTTAAATAATTGAATAATTTTTGTTATTGCACCAATAATAAATTACTTGTTTTATATAATATATTTGCGATTTTATTTTTGCTGACGAAATACCTGAAAAACTTATAAAATGAAATATGAATTAATGAAGAAAATTTGACTTCCATTTCAGTAAAACTATAAGCATGGATTCTGCTTGTAATCAAGGATGTTCATGCACAAGATCAGTGTATGACCCTGTCTGTGGTATTGACGGTGTCATGTATTATTCTCCTTGTTACGCAGGATGTTCGCAAGAAATGAACACACTGGGTTCAAAATCTTACAAACAGTGCACGTGCATAAGGGTTTCTGGATTTGATTTGTCTAAAGTGCATTCTAATGAAACATTACAAAATAGCAGTGTCCCAAGAAACGAAAGTAACTTAGGAATGGAGAAACTGAAAAGTAGAAACCCTGATGTTCCATACGAAGCAATAAACACAATGTGCGAGTCCAAATGTTCATATATGTATGTTTATGTGGCAGTTGCATTTGCAACAATGTTTTTCACATTCCTCTCAACTATGCCTGCTTTATCAGCAACATTAAGGTGAGTAAAAAATTAACGAACAATGTACTATTTATAAGTTTCAACTCCTGTGCACAAAATTTAAGTTATAATATACAAATAGAATGAAGTTATTTAAGGTTAATAGAAAATCAATCACAAGGATTTCTAGGTAAAACGTGTCCCAGACAAGGTTGCTCAAGCGCCGACTGATCTCATTCTGCTGAGTGTTTTAACTTATTTCAGTAGTTATTTTGAACGTCAACATAAAGCATCTACAAATCTATTAAAAGTTCCAGTATAAACATGGTTATAAAGTGTGGTAATGAGGATTAAAGAAAGATCCTGAGTTCAAACCATAGAAATTATATTTCTTATGGGGGTGGTAGAAATAACACTTGCAAAACCGAATAGGAAGATTTCATATTATAATAGCTTGAAACACTTTTATTTATTTATTTATTATTACACATGACAAGAAATATACACAATTTGCGAAAAAAACAACAGGTAATTTGATTTGGACATACAATTTTAATGGCTCTGGGTTTGTTGCCTTTCATTTGTCGTATCCCCAGTAAACTAGGCTTTTGCCTGTATCTCACTGAGGATATTTAGCATGAAAAAATAAATCGATACTTCTTTCCGATTTTTAATTACACAAAAACTAAACCCCGTTGCACGCTCTCATCAACCTAACAAACAGTGACACTCAACTACAACTGGAAACATCTTGCGAAATTCAACTCCTCACACAACATCACTCCAGAAAGACCAAAAATATTCATCCCACAATATACCGCACACAATCATAAGAATAAAAATTAAAATAAAAAATACACAGAAACTCAAATACAAAAACAACCAAAATTAAAACAACAAGAAGAAACCCACACTCACGAGCTCACACAAAACTTTTCCATTCGTCATTCATCCTGAGAGCCAAAGTACTCAAAATCCTGTCGCAATAACAACCATGCTCCGATCGACTGTCTAAATGGTTTTCCTACCTTTTACCTTTATTGAAGTCGGCATGCCATTGTATGTAATGGGATCCAAATAAGCATATTGCCTTTGAGCAAAAGAGGTTTTAACTCTAGGGATGGTGAACATTTCATTAGTTGCCATGCGTGTCTGCTGAGTCTGCACCTTCCCTTCCTCTCGATGGTAGTGCCAGAGAATGGATTTGAGATGTAAATTGGCTATGTTCAGGACCTGATACTCTCTGAAAAGCTCTGCCGTGGGATACCAAGCAGGGAGTTTATTAATCATTTTCACAATCAATTTTTGGGAAACCTGCAATATGTGTTTTTGGGTTAAGGTGCATCCCCCCCTCAAACTGATATACCGTAAGAAAGTGCTGACTGACATAAGGCGAAGTATATACTTTTAAGAATATTTTTACTGAGCACATTTCGAATCATACGGAATATGTATCCTAGTTTTCTGATTTTTGCGCTCAAAGTGTCAATATGGACCAATATTCCAACGAAGGAACTGATCAACATAAACTCCAAGGTACTTTATACTATCAACCCTTTCCAAGGAAACACAACTACAGTCAGCCATGGGTGAACAAGTGTGTACTGTTATGTATTTATTTGTAGGTGCTTGAGTTCTTGTAGATATGCTAAATGTGATGTATTTAGTTTTTTGGGAATTTAGAGTCAATAAATTTGAGTCCATCCATTCTTTAATTACACGTAATTCTTCGTTAGCCTTTGAGAATACATCATCCCATGTTCGGCCCTCGAATAGAAGAACCGTGTCGTCCGCAAAAGTAATAATCTTACCCCTGATAGAAAGATTACACAACTGATTGACATATATCAGGAACAATATAGGTCCCAGAACACTACCTTGAGGTACTCCGAATCTCACAAAAAGAGGCTCACCAAATACATTATCACCCAATTTGACTCTCTGAGTTCTATCAGATAAGTATGAAGAGAACCAACTAGAAGAGCGCCCACATATGCCCACCTCCATCAATCTGGCACTAGATCTCAGTTAAAGTGGTTTGGCTATGTAAGTAGAATGACAGCAGATCAAATACTGAATAGAATTGTCTAAGCCAGTCTTGTTGGAGTAAGACTGAAATGATAACCAAAGAAGAGTGGATCAACCAGATAAAGGTGCTTGTTTATTGAAAGCCTCAGTTTTATAGAGGATAGAAGACATTTGAAGTAATTAGCCACTTCATTGTTCGTCCAATTCAATGAAAAAGGTAAACAAAGAATATTCAAAAGCAAATTATCTAAAAATATAATGTTTACCCTATAAGGTTAATGAGAAATAATGAGAAGAGATAATTTAGGTGTCGCATCTTCTTCATTAGCACTTCACATAATTGTTAGGGCATCTATTTGATGTTTTTATTCAAATCTTTTATTCGTATTTTTATTGTTTTATGCTTGTTATATTCATGTTTAATTATAATTTTTGTACCTCTGAAAAATCATCATCAGAAACATTGTACATTTTATTTCTATTGCTGAAATAAATGTATAATTATTATCAAACAGCTCTATAGTTATTTATTTGTAATTTTTCATTATCATTATTGTTTATATAGTTTGGCTTGAGAGAAATACAGTTGCCAACTTGTAACTTTATTTTAGTTATTTGTAATGAGTAAAAGTGTTTTAATTTTTTTAGATGTGTAAGAGATGATCAAAGGTCATTTGCCTTGGGTATTCAGTGGATTAAAGTACGATTACTGGGAACGATTCCAGCGCCAATGATATTTGGAATATTAATTGATAAATCTTGTATTCTATGGCAACAATCATGTGATGGAAAGGGAGCATGCTTGGTGTATGACAATACATACATGAGCAGGTAAATATAATATGACGGAAATAATTAACTTCTATTTTTTACAAATAAAATTACTATCAACAATAAAAAATGTTATGTGAAAGCTCTTAATGTAAATGGATTCATGAAGTGATGTTATATAAGATGGGAAATATGGAAGATTGTGGTTCCTAAACATCTTCAATGTCAAAATCTTACGTTTTTATAAACTATTTTTTTATTCAATTTAATATGACTTAGTAAATTTACATACAACATTTACTGTCATATTAAATATCAGGTTATGTAAAAGTATTCCTGTTGAAGGATAAATATGAGTAAAAGTATTTTATTCAGAGGTTAAAAAAAATTTATCTTAGATTGACTATACAAAAAAAATAAAATAAAAACAGCCACAAGAAAGCTGCAGTGTCTCATTTTTTAAAGTGATGACTATTAAACGTGAACGGAGAAGAGTTAATGAAAGGTGTACTGTTCTCAAAGAGAATATTATTTTCAAACTCCGCTTCATTAAGTCTGAATTATTTTGTGTATATGCAAATTTGTTTGCAAAAGAGATCTAATAATGTTATAAATTATGCATATTAGCATCCACAAATTATGGGGAGTTATGAGGGCTATCCAGAAAGTAACTGACATTTTAACGTAGCATGTAAAAGAGTGGGGGTAATGCCATCATCTTAGTGCAGAAGTATGGTGTGACTCAGTACGTATCTAGCAGTGGTAGAGGTTTGTGTCTTGATTTGTTTCCTCATATCTCTTGTACAGTTCTTCATGAAGTGATTACAATAACGCTACGTTATTGGAAATTTTGGTGAGGGTGCCTAAACTTCTTTTAGAACACGAGATACAATGGATGGGGCCCTTTCTTGATCATTATAACATTGAAGGTGATGCTTTTTTAGATAAAATCGTTACGGGCAATGAGGCTTGGGTTTCATATGTAAACAACGTAGAGACAAAAAAAACAATTTATGGAGTGGGGCCATACTCACTCATCAAGAGAACCAAAAAACATGTCAGAAAAAGGAATCTTGTTGATGGATTTCATGAAACATGGCACCACAATCAATTCGAAAGTGTATGTATAGTGAGGCATTAAAATATATAAGGAGAGCCGTTCAAAACAAACATTAACCCTTTTAATCCCACGGGGCCGATTATCGGTCCCAACTGGTGTATGCGAAAAATCCCACGGGGCCGATCATCGGCCTCAAAGTTTTTATGTTGAATAAAAAAAAATTTTTTTATGATATATGAAAATTACTTATTATTTTACACTCTACAGGGAGGTCTCCACAAAAAAAAGGTTTTAAAACTAAATATTAACTGAGATAAAAAATAAAATATAAACTATGGTTTTTTTTGCCAAAATATGCTGGAATTTTTCGCACATTTTATGCAAAATATGCTGGGATTTTTCGCAAATTTTATGCAAAATATGCTGGGATTAAAAGGGTTACGGCATGTTGAGCTTTGGTGTCATTTTCTTACATGACATATCCATCCGCCCACATACTGCCAAGCGTACTCGAACTTTACTGCGACAATTCAAGTGGGAAGTATTTCATTATCCTTTATATAGCCCAGTTCGGCACACAGTGATTACTATCTCTTCATGAACACGAAGAAATGGTTTGCATCCTAACACTTTGACGACGATGAAGAGTTGTAGTCCAGTATGGAAGGGTTGCTCAAATCACAGGTGGCATTATTTTACGAATATAGAATTTTTTTAAGATACATACAAGCATTAGCGTTGATTGCTAAGACAAGTATATAAATGGATAAAAAAGTACATACCATCACATTCCCCTATGAGTGAGGAGAGAGCACCAGACTTTCTTGTCATGACACATATCTTTCGCCTCTTCTACATCCATACACCTTCTTATAGAACACTTTTACGTATTCTTTCAAAACATCATACATTAGATCCAACCATACTTCCTTCAAGTAATCTTTGCACTGTATATTTGTTTGGTCAGTCTTTAGTCATTCACCCAAAACATCTCAGAATGCTATCAAAGATGGTAGCTACTAAAATACTGTTGTGAAATATCATCTTGGCAGACTTTCATACAATTTGGTTCGAGTATAAAAATATGTATCCCATTGACTTTGTTTCCTATCACTACATGCCGCTCGATATCCCTCGTAACAACCAGGATGACATGACATATCCTTGTTTTACCTATTTTGAAATATTAAACCATTCAGTCAATGCACCATTAATGCATTCTAATACATACTTTACTTTCGGTATATAATGACACAATTTATATTCATTCAATATTTCCATAGCTTGCCTCTTATCATGCGGTTATATGCTTTTCAAAGGTCACAATACAGAGGCTTATTTTATGCCATACATTTCTACAACCATATACGAGTATGTAGAGAAAATTTGATCCACACATCCTCTTTTACTTAAAAAGGCATCCTGAGCATCTCACAATTTCTTTTCTACCCAAAATTTTTTACTACACTCAGTAAGCTAATGGATCTGTAAGTTTAAAAACTCCATTCTTGCACCCTTACCTTTATATAACGGAACAATCACTACACTTACTTTCTGTGTAGTCAGAATTCCCATATTTGTTGAAAAATTATCTTAGATACTCGATTATTCACTCATCCCCACACACTATTAGTTCTGTGCTCATTTTATTAAGAACTGATTTTCCTTTTTGCACATCTTTTTAAGCCATGAGGTATTTCTTCTAGACTGATCTTATTCATATTTTCCAGCCGCCCATTATTCTCAACTCTATTAGATACAATGTTGTCTCTACAACTATAACCAAATTCGTACAGCACTTCAAAACATTTTTTCCTTGAAGAGAGTTTCCTCTCTAAACAGCGCTATATAAATTTATTATTATTATTCCTCGAAAGAACCATTCCTCCTTCCGACAAAAAAATTAAAAATACAGTTACAGTTACAAGCCAATTTTCTTGACTTTTGAATGTCCATTAAAAAATATTTATTACTCAAATAAATAATTTTGTTTGTATTTTTCTTTGCTATAAAATAACTTTTTTTTTTCAGATACATGCTAGCATTAGCGTTGATTGCTAAGACATGCTCTCTTCTGTTTTTCTTCTTGGCATGGTGGTTCTACAAAGCACCACAAAACACAAAGATGGTGTCAATTCAGACACCTTCAGTGCATTTAGTTCAAAGTGAAAATAAACAAAACAATCATACACATTCTAATGGCTGTGTAAATAATGATAATGCAAATGAGCGATTTTAATTCAAATGTTAGAAACATTATTATAAACACTTATTTATTTTTAAAATATGGAATTTCAACTAGCACTTCAAGAACATATTTTTCCAGGTTGATAAACATTAAGGAAAAAATATGTCCAAGTTTTGAAAACAACCACTGTTTTATCTCTGCTGAGAAATTCACCAGTATACTGGTCAGTTGAAAAAAAACTGAGTTTGCTGTCCCTGAGTTTAAATATAAGACAGCATGGTTAAAGGTGTGTTCCTTTAAAATTGTTGATGTGTAATTTATTTATAATAGTTAAAAAAATATCAGAAATTGGTTCAAACTGTTGTAGTATGTTTTCAAATAACTGTAAAATAGGTATTGCTGGTATTTATATAAATGAAATTCCAATGAATGGTGAGCATCTTTCTGTACAGTTGTTGGAGATACTCTTACACTTTGTTCATACACGTATATATACTTTTTTGAAAAAGAAATATCAATGGAATCAACACCATCAAACATATTTTTTCTAAATCAAGTTTTATTAACCGTAGGAGAATTTCTCAATAGGGTCATCTGAGAATTTCATCATTGAAACATACTTCTAACATCAGTGTCATCTGTCAAACATTTTTTAATGTTAAAATGATACACAAGTAATATAATTTAAACCCTTAGTACAAAAATTAATAGGTGGTGTATGACTTACTAAAATGTTCTCTGTTCTCAATTGTTTTAGACCAGAAAGGCAAACTTATTTTCTGACACTTTGGGGGAAAGGATATAAATAAATAAACATTTTGAATACCATAAAATATTGAAACAATATAATGTTGGCATTTTATTAAATGTTGAATGAGAATTTTGTTTAAATTATAGCACTGTTTGAAATATTGGTTATGTCAATTGTGAATGAATAATTGAGATGTTTTAAAAATTAATTGCGACACTTAAATCCAATTTACTTATAATTTAAAAAATGTGATGTTAAATATCGTTTTAAGCTTAAGTTACCTAAGTTAATACAAGAGTTTGAAATGTTTGTAAGAATATTTGTGTTGTGTTTGTATTTGTAAATATCTAATTTCCATATTGAAAAACAAATACTTGATGATTCAGTTGATTATTAAAAAAGTTCAGCTTTAAAATGAAACACTTGTGATATTGCAAATATTTGAAATCAACAAAAAACGTAATCAAAAATCATATTTGTATTTTTCATAATATGGTTTTATTTTATACCTAGGTCACACTTTTAAGTTCACAGCTATTAAATAAGAACATTAATGCATGTCGAAAATGTTTTTTTCAAGATTAACTAAATACATATTTTTATACACATTCACATGTATACACATATATATCAAGATATAAACTATTATTTTGATAAACATGAATCAAAAAGTTTCTTTCATAGTGCCATTTTACTTTATTTTATTTATGTGGTTTAAAATATTTCTGTCATGCTTAGGATGGTTAGAAAAAATCTTTATGGCAATGAATTAAATTAAAAATAGTTTTTTTCCTTTATCCCCTTTTCTCAAATACAACACAATAATGTATCACTCACCTACCTAACTAGGTATCAAAATTCTGTCCTAAAAAGTATGTAGGTTATTCAATTTACAGAGAAAGTGTTACAAATTTAAAAAAAAACAAGTTTGATATCCACTCCAATATATCCAAACTATTCATAAATTGAAAATGAGTTGAGTATATTTTATTAAATAATACCTTACAGTGGGATTAAAAAAAAACTAAATATCACAACTCTGTAAGAGTAACAAGTCAAAAATATTCATTAAATGAAATGCATATTTTTTAACTCGATGTTAGACTCGTTATAACATTAAATCTCTTAATTTTGCTCTAGGCTACTACAAGATCAGCAAAAATCGAACATATTTTAAAGTAATACTAATGTGATTGTCTGGCAGTAAAAATATAAACAAGAAAGGTTTTGTAAAATGTCACATTGCAAAATACTCTTGCTAATAGAAAAAGTTTTGAATATTATCCATAGATGGTACTCGTATACAATATTGTGTGCTATATTTTGAGCTAAGACCAAAAATATAAGCTTTTAATTTATATTAATCCAAAACTATCATAATGATAAAGAAAAAATATTTAGAAGGTTAATCTATTCAATGACATGAATTTCATCACCAGTTGCAAAAATAAGTTTTGATTTTATGTATAATTGCATAATCAAAAAGTTTAAGTATAATTTTATAATTGGTACTTTAAATCGCAATTATTATATTTCAAAACTATGTTTTGACTTGCATTAATATGATAAAACAGTTTTTTTTAATTGCTTTTAATTTGAGTAGGTATCAGTTATTAAATCAAATAAAAAAGAATTTCATAAAAAAATTAAATCAAGATCAACATGTATCTAATTTTTTTTACATATTTAGTTATTGGACTTTTGAATATGTAGATTATAGAATAGTGTATTGCAAATATGTAGGTTTTGTATATCTAGCTACAAAAAATGTTGACACATAATTGTTCTCATATGTTATCAATAAGAAAAGTCTTTGCACAATGTTTGTAAGTGTTCTTTATTTTCAATTTATATTTATATATTATAAAAGCAGCTCAATAGTAACAAGGTAATATTTGTCATTTTCCAAATCATATTGATGCTCAAAAAATCAGTCTCGCATTACTTATTCGCAGAATACATTTTCAGTTACGGTTTGTAAATATTTTAAAATAAGCACAATTATTATTGTAATGTGAGCATGTATTTATGTGAGGCATTATTCTTGTATTTATGAAAACATTGTTAAAAATCTTAATAAAATGACTTTTTTAACATTTCAATGGAGTTTTGATTTTTCTAAAATACTGATATCAACTAGAAAAATTTTACACCCTGATTGTCGTCAAATTCAATCAGTTCACATTTATTGCTTATTTCTAGAGATTTTAATGCTTTTATAATAACCGCTTGATCCAAGCCGTGGAATTCTGAAAATTGAATAAAAATACTTTAGTTTTTAAAAAGGATATACTTTAAATTCTATTAAAATATTGGACGATAACTTACATTACAGAAACAGGGATTGAATGATTATGAAATATATATGATGTAGATGGGAACAATTGTAGTGAATAATAGAGATGCTTGGAAGTATATTTAAAAAAAAGATATGACCCATCCTGCACCATCTACCGGTGTAACATTAGGGAGATTCAGAATCTTGGCCTAATATGAGAATACATTGAATGCCTGCCTATGGATGGAGCTATTCTATGACATTCCTGTGTTCCTTTTCTTCAATTATTGAGTAACAAAATAACAGAAAAATGCACAGAAATACTGCTTATGCAAACACAAATATGAAAAATAACCACCCGGAGAACATACGACAAATCTATAGGTTTAAATATTACTTTGTATACTAAAATTATGAAATTTGATATTTTACAAAAAAAATTTACTTAAACTCAGGATATAAAGTTTATTCATATATAGCCAAAAGATTGTCTCTAATGGAAAAGAAATACGTAGTTATGTTGTATTAACAAAAGTTTTAAATATAAGAAGCCCTAAATTTATTTAATTAACATTAAACGAGGAGAAAAATAATGCCCAAAATAGTTGCAACATAAATAACTAATAAATTAAGAGGAATCCTCTTTTAATTGATGAATAATTACAAACAAAAAAAAAACTATTAATGCCAACCTTAGCAACACGCAATGACTGTTAAACCGATCACTTTATAAAAATGACAATATATCAGTCAGAAATCATCTTAACAAAAATATTCTTAATCTCCATCAGAGATGGCAGTATCTGTACTAATTATAAAATATAGCCTAAACACATGTCGAATTGGAAAAACAAGCTTGACAATATGAATGCAGTATAATCACGCTTGGCTTGCGATGTACGGATTAATTATGCAGATAATTTCATCCTTGGCATTGAAACAGTGAATTTGAGTACTACACACTATTTATAATGCACTCCTTTCAGTAAAAAATTAAAACGCATAAAATCGACTACTGACAATGCAAAGTTGTGTGTAAAAATTGGAATGCGGGTAATATGATCAAATGTGGCTATCTAATGTCATCAGGAATTGTCATATCATAAACTAAAACACTCGCAAACGAGCGTTTCGACGAGTATTTGAAATTTGATTATTTAAGTACTGGTACAAAAAAAATCATGTTACGAATTATTAGTTTTATTTTTCTTACAAAAAAAATTTTAACGGCCTGTTTTCAAAAACTTTTTTGAAAATCCTGACACTACAGGAGAGAGCCACTGCTAACATATTAGGTGTTAACATAAGTTGTGTCCGTTTTTTTCAATTTAAAAATGAGCACCAAAAGTAAAACAAAATGGTAAATGTTACACGTCATTCAAAAGAAAATTTTCTGCTCTACAAGATATTGTGCTTGCTTTTACGTTACATATATTATTTTATTTCATTACAAGCCTTCAAAATGGAATGTTAAGTAGACGAAAGTGAATCATCGACGAGCTGTCTTTTCATTCATAGCATCTTCACCGTACACTTCGCAA
This sequence comes from Odontocerum albicorne, assembly GCA_949825065.1. Taxonomy (NCBI): domain Eukaryota; kingdom Metazoa; phylum Arthropoda; class Insecta; order Trichoptera; family Odontoceridae; genus Odontocerum; species Odontocerum albicorne. The sequence continues at coordinate 34,748,300 of OX463839.1, read as the reverse complement.
ATATCGCGAGCAGCTTTGGCAGCTTTATTCCCTCGATTGGACGCAAACAGAAGGAGGTGTCGAAAATGCTCACTTTCGTCTACTTGACATTCCATTTTGAAGGCTTGTAATCAAATAAAATAATATATGTAACATAAAAGCAAACACAATACTAGGTTAGTCAAAAAGTTTTGAAAGCGGAAATGAAAATACATTTTTTTTGGGGGGAAATCACTTTTATTGCTCAGTATAGTCTCCCATAAGATCAATACACTTGGTCCAACGATCTTCCAACTTTGTTGTCCCATCACGGAAGTGACTTTCTGGAAGGCCTGCAAAATACTCCTCTACGACGGCTATAACCTCTTCGTTTGATGAAAAATGCTTTCCACAAAGGAATTTTTTGAGGTGTGAGAACAGCCAGAAGTCAGAGGAAGCTAAATCTGGCGAATAGGGTGGATGCTGCAACAATTCGTACCCAAATTCACTGATTTTCGCTATGGTTTTTTGAGCTGTGTGAGCAGGTGCATTGTCTTGATGAAAAATGATTTTTTTTTTTTGCAAACCGGGTCTTTTTTCACAATTTTTTTCATCCAACTGGTCCAAAAGGTCACAATAATAATCAGAGTTGATTGTCTTACCAGTTTGGAGATAATCTATCAATAAAATTCCTTTTTCATCCCAAAAAACTGACGCTAACACCTTCTTGGCCGATTTATGGACACGAACTCGCTTCGGAGCCAAAGTGCCTGGTTCACACCACTCCTTAGCCTCTTGTTTTGATTCAGGATCATGGTGGTAGACCCAAGTCTCATCCATAGTGATGAATCGACGCAGAAAATCCTTTTTATCCTTTCGAAATTGCTCCAAATGTTGCTCAGAAAGTCGCATTCGAACGTGTTTTTGTTGCATTGTTAGTAAATGCGGCACCCATTGTGCACACAGTTTTTTGAAACCCAAAACTTCAGCCAAAATATGCCATGTTGTTCCATGTGAGATGCCTATGGTGTCAGCTATCACATCCACAGTCGATCGATGATCTTCCAAAACCATATCCTGTATTTTCGCTATGATTTCTGGTGTTGATGCACTTTTTGGACGTCCTGAGCGTGGATCGTCTTCAACGCTTATACGGCCACGCTTTAACTCCAAAACCCATCGGTGAACGGTTGGAAATGAAGGAGAAGACTCCTTTAATACTTTCACATCTTTGCATGGATCTAAGTAGCCGATAAACCTTCCAAAACAAAGAATTTAATCACTGCACGATATTCGGATTTTTCCATTGTTAAAAAATACACTGACACGTCAACTTCAAATGGCTTGTAAACAAAGAATGAATTGACAGATCGAAATGAAATTTTGAGTACGTTCTTATGAAAGATGAAATATTAAAATGGCGTAGAAATTTTGGTTTTTTACCATTTTGTTTTATTTTTCGTGCTCATTTTTAAATTGGAAAAAAACGGACACAACTTATGTTAACACCCAATACATAGCTTAACTCTTTCACTGCTGAGATAATTTCCATGAGAGCCGATGAGTGCGCAATAGAGTTGCAGCCCGTAATATTTTCACGGAAGTAAAACAAATTTTACATTTAAGAAAATATATATTCATAAATATAGAATTTGTTTATATATATCATTTATACATCGTCCCCTTTTACACCGGTTCAAAAATTCGTTCGACGAATCAGAGAAGGCCATGCTGTAAAGGTGGGGTTACACATGTAAAAAATATTCTCAAGTAAATTAAAAATTTTCAAGCAAATATTTTTTTGTCCTTTTTCAAATGTGTTTATTTTTATGTTATTTTTATTTTGTCCATTGGTAATTCGGCGCAAAATGAGATACCCAGTCTTTTTTTATTTTTATCAAACGTACTTGAGTGACTTTTTTGTGTGATAAGAGTGATGTCGGTATTTTTACGCATACCGTAATGGTATTGAATGGAGGTTTTTATGACATTTTTCGAACAACATTATATTACAAAAAAAAACAATATTTTATAAAAACTAACAGAAAAATATACTTACTAATTAGGTGTACACAATAATTTTTTTAAAATAATTTAATATTTGTGGTAAAGTTGGAAACAAGGATCCAAACAAAGACCAGGTTGTGTGGGGCAATCTGAACAAAAGAATAATGAAGCATTTCTTTTCTTAGCTGTATCCCAGCATTGCCTACATCTGCGTCATTTGATTTTATTATCAGTGTCTTTTTCACAAAACTTCGGCAGATGTATCTTGATTTTTTATTGTACTGTTTGTCTCGGAATTGATGATGGAGGTGGACCTAGTAATTTTTTGATTATAAATAGCCTGAAATCATACAACGGCATTTTCTGTGAATTGTCTGCATTATATAAATGCCAATAATTCAATAACATCGTCTGGAATAGATGATTGGCCAACTTTTTGTACCAACGTAATGTTTTCCTTTTGCATGGGTAGTAAGCTAACATCTGGTCATGATAGTCTATACCACCCATATGATTGTTGTAATTTATTACCATATTTGGTTTGGTGACCACTTGACCATGTCGGTTTTTACTATCAGACAGGTCCCCATCGAATTCAGAAGAAATCATAAAGACTTCTCGGCAGTCTTTCCATTTGGTAACACATATACCATTTTCTGTGTACTGACTCACACTTTCTCCTTTTTTTAGTTTTTTATTTATAACATCGATCGGGTTTTCTTTTCTATTTGCTCATAGTGTTCCTGTGACATATGTGTTTTGGTTCAATAAATTTTTTGTAAGAGGAACGCTATTATAGAAATTATCCATGTAAACTGAATATCCGGCTCCCGTCTTCCCCTCTAGCAATTTCTGAACGACTTTATTAGTGTGGCCTTTGCCACCTAACTCTTCATCTGATGATCCACCATATACAATTATTTTTACGGCCAATCCACTTGATTCCCCTAACATGTAAAGTTTTATACCATACTTGGCCTTTTTGCCTTTTATATATTGGCGAAAAATCAATCGGCCTCTCCAAAGAACTAATGATTCATCTATCGATAGTTGTCTGTGTGGATCATAAATTACTTCCATCCTTCCATTGAAAGAATCAATCAATGCCCTGACTTTTGCCAAGCTCGACAGATCTTCTTCATTATTGTTAAAATGAAGTGCCCGTAAGATGAGTAAAAATCTATCTCTTGACATAAATTGTGAAAATGCCGGTAAATTGAATAGGTAGTCCGTATTCCAGTAGTCACTCAACCGGTTCAAATGTATTGTTCCGGTGTGTAGTAGTAAACCCAGCCACACCCTCATTTCCTCTTTAGTGACATTTTTCCATCGCGTGATTCTGCTTGTATCACCTTCTGATTTCGACAATACTTCAACAGCATACAAATTAGTTTGGGTTGTCACAAGATTGTACAAATCTTCATTGAAAATCAAATCAAAATAATCTATTGGTTCTTTACTTGACATCTCAATTTTCAACCCGGGTATTTGTGAAAATGGTATAGAGGCTGGTTGTTTTTTTATATTCGACCATTGCGTAGAGCTAACATCTGGTGTTCTAGATGTTTGTGAAACAGTTTGAATTTGAATATTGTCATCATTTTCAATATCTGACTCAAATTCAGAATCGTCCTTGATGATGGTGAATTCCTCATCACTAACGTCACTAAATGAATCATCCATATCATCCTCAATCTTTTGTATTTAGAGCTCGATGGGCGAACCATTTTTCAAGGTAAACGTATTTTTTTTCGTAAAATCAAAAAGGAAACTTATATGATACTAAATATCACTATGTATACACCAATTACTATAATATATTTTTTAAAAGGCACTTATTTTTGCTAACAATTCACTATGTCACTCATTCAAAATTGAAAATAACTAGAAAACATAAACAAAATATCCCTTGCAGTGAGTAACCTTTTCACAAAACAGCGCTAGAGAAATAGTCCAATTATTTTTATTATCAAGTCTCACAATGAAAACAAACGGAATAAGAACTAGAAAAAATATTATTTACAACTGCGGGTGTAACCTCAACTTTACAATGCGTTGCACATGCGCAAACGCTCGAATGCGGCGGAATCTTCCAAAATAATGACGAATATCATATGCTGATGTAATACTAACAATATTTAGGCATGGACACGCCGCGCGTGTTCTGAGCATGAAGCCGATGTTCACATGGACACGCCACGCGTGTTCTCAGCACTGGACGAGTTAACTTAATATGTCTCTTTAAAGGAAATTTTTGGCGATGTAATAATACATATACGGATTTTATTTGTGGGACATAAGAACAGGGTATATTTTATTTTTTAATAATTTTAATAAATATTTAATAAATCAACCATCATGCAGCACATAAAGGCCATAAGAGACTCAGATATTAGAACCTGAAATCCTATTAAAAGTGCTGAAAAATGCCCTAGAAAGAGTGTGACAGATGGAAATTAGTTATTTGAGTATTCTTTTTAAGAATTGATGTTAATGTAATAATTTAAAAATATTAAAAGAGAAAAGTTATTATTAAAACCTTAATGCATATGCGCCATCCTATATTATTTATTACATATGTAAGGTTATACAGAAATAAAATCTAAAATTTATTATGTGATTTTAGAATTTCATTGCATTACATAATCAGTTTTCTCTATGAAATAACTGTATGGCGTACAGTTTTAGTTTCCCAGGCACTATAAATATTGAATATAAAAAATAATTCTTAATTATTTAGTTGTACAGAAGTTACAGGCTCAGAGAAACCTGTAACCTCTGGAGTCCATGTTTCCAGGTGACGGATGGGGGAAGGCTCGGCAGATATGTCGGGTAGGAGATGGATAAAATACCTCTTGCAGACCAACAGGTAATATACGTGTATACTAGAATGGATGGATACAAACAGCGTCTGTATTTCATGTTAGGAGCTGCCGAGTTTAAACCAGGTAAGGCCGTGAAACCACCTCGGAAGTAAATTTCCCAGGATATCTCTAAAGAGAGAAGTCAAGAAGTGGCCCACAATCCCAGACAGCCCTTCAATGAGCAGGGGGTGCTAAGAATTTCCCAGCTCAAAGTATTGAAGTCCACTATGCGAATAGGGACATGGAATGTAAGTTTTCTTTGCTCCTGGTAATCATAGATATTAGTAAAACACAGGGCTCCTGGTACGACTCTGAAAATCAAAAATCGACTTCATCGAAGCTAAATTCGTCGTAAACAATAATGAGTTAAAAGTTTTAAAACTCGAAGCAGAATTTTATGAAAAAGTTTTGAGGACACTTGTTTGAATAGATTGTATTGTATTCCACTTTCATTGTATACAGTAACTGGCGAGCTTATTACCATGTGGCAATCTTTTCCAGCCAACCAGAAATATGTTAAAGAAACCTTAAATGTAAAACTGACTGGAATCCTTTTTGAAAAAAAATTGGGTTACAGTGTGATTTGAACCCGCAACCTCCGAATTGGGAGACAGGTATCTTATCAACTAGGCCACAGAGGTCGTCCAGATTATGTATGTCCTCTGAAAATATTCAAACTACATGAGATTGAAGTGAATCTGTTAAACGAAGAACTTAAAAGTATTCACCAATTGAGGGAATTTGAATAGCATTTATTATTATACCAATTACAAAAAGTGTTAAGCAAAAAATCACACCCTGTACAAAATTAGACACCATGAGACACACAGGCTTGAATTTATTTTGTAGTTAAACCCTTTTAATCTCACGGGGCCGATTATCGGTCCCAACTAGTGTATGCGAAAAATCCCACGGGGCCGATCATCGGCCTCAAAGTTTTCATACAAGATTTTATGTTGAATAAAAAAACATAAAAATATTTTTTTTTATGAAATATGAAAATTACTTATTATTTTACACTCTACAGGAGGTCTCCACAAAAAAATCAGGTTTTAAAACTAAATATTAACTGAGATAAAAAATAAAATATATATTAGTTTTTTTTTTGCCAAAAAATGCTTGGGATTTTTCGCACATTTTATGCAAAATATGCTGGGATTAAAAGGGTTAAGGATTTATTCAAATCATTGATATTCTTTTGTATAAAAAAAGTATTGATAACTTATTAATAATTGATAAAAATAGAAATTTAAAAAAAAAAATGCACTGGCTTATGCTTTTATAAATACCTTCCTCTGTTGTATTGTCTCCCTCTGCAAGTTCAAGTATTGTGCAAACTGTGTTATTCATACCACTATTACAGGCCCATGAATATATCATATTACCCCATTCTTCCAGAGAATGCCAATATATTTCCCACCTAGTTTTTGTTTTATCAATTGGTGCTGCATTTCCGCTTTTAATCATGTCTTCAAGAATGCATAATATAGCATCAATTGGCAATTTTCTGTTTATAGATGTATTACAAAATAAAGGACTTCTTTGTGCTTCATTTGTATCCAGCACTGTTTGATGTGTTGCTTTATAATAGTCAAGTATCATATTACGCCATGCCAGAAGTTGTTTTTGCTTCGTTTCTGCATGAGGTTGTAGTCTGGAATATGCAGAAATAACAAACCTTGAGATATTTCCACTTTATTTTATAATTCAAGAAATAAAGGTTAGTTAGAAATCAAACAATTCAAAACTTTGATAAAAATATATTTATGATCAATACAGTAATTGCAATAGCAACAATATAAAAAAAATCATTAACAGAAGATTAAATAAATAAATGATTAAAAATTAATAAGAACAATAATTTAACTTAAATAGCATTAAGAAAAGATTCAACTACTTCCTCATCCCTTTTTCTATGATATTTGATTTTATATATTGGTTTAGGATCCAAATCAATGACTCCAATTTTAGTTATAAACATTTTTTCATTTTCATTGACAATAATATTTCCATTCAAAGGAGTATCACAAATAAAATGCAATGGTTTCAAAGCAATCATTATTGAACAATCCTTAGCTGAACATGCAATCATATACTTATGGACTGGTTCCAGTGTTTCAGCAAAAGAGGTTTCATTACATTTAGATGAATAATCAACAAAATTATGCAATATTTCTTCAACATAGCCGTAATCAGAAACTTGATCAGTTTCTTCAATAATATGTCCTCTTTCTAACAACTGAACACTCAATATATTCTTTAAAATACTTCCAAAGGGTAATACTTCTGAGGAAAAATTACATGATTGTGTTTTGATTGACCTTCGTCTTGATAAATACTGAGAAAAATCAATAAAGGGTACACCACAGTTTTGCTCATTTTTCATGTTATTTGGTTGATTTAATATACTTTTAATAATAATATTAGTAAAAACGTTTAAAATATTGCATGTTTTAGGTAAATAATTAGCAAAATAATTGCTTAAATACTCAGTTAGTGATATGTATGATATCCCTTCACCAAATATCAATTTCCCAGATGTGAACACACGTAAATTATTTTGAGGATTGATTATTAATTCCATGAGAGCTTTCTTCATTCTTGTTAAATCCCCAGAAAATAAGTCTAAAGGACAATATCCACTTAGAGTTGAAATTTTTTGTTGTTTCAATTTTAAAAACTGATTCATGCAGAACATACACTTGCCATATTGTAAAAAATAATCAGGCATCCAACCTTGTTTACACTTGATTTCGATACATAATGAAGGATGTTCGGATTGTGAAAAGATCTCATTTGATGTGTAGTCCAAAGATAATGTTGCAAATTTACATTTCAAATCTTTATGTAGTCTGGACAATGGGCGAATACTTTTAAGTTCTTCATTTAACAGATTCACTTCAATCTCATTTAGGCTGAATATTTTCGGAGGATGTACATAATCTGTTCCAATAATTGTCCTCATAACTTTTTCATAAAATTCTGCTTCGAGTTTTAAAACCTTTAACTCATTATTTTTTAGGGCAGATTTATCTTCGATGAGCTCGGTTTCTGATTTTCGGAGCCGTACCAAGAGCCCTGTGTTTCTCAAAGATAAAACGATGTTTGAATTGCCTTCTCCTAAATAAATATAATCCTTTTGTAAGATCGAAAACTGTGGTATTCGCTCCATAACAGCAGAATCCTCAAAAATAAAGATTTTATAAGAACTTCAAAACTCGTTCATTGTGCTCTGAGTTAATATATCGCTGGTTATTATAATATTTAGTATTTCTTGTGTAAATAGTTCCTCATAATCATTGACCACACATACATTTCAGGGTCTTTAAGAAGAAAAATCCAAGTACTTAACAGTCATAACTTACGTAAAAAACGGAGGGAAATTATATTGCCAAGGCCAGTCAATTACTTCAGCCATCGTGAGAGGATTATAAAATATTATGCGAGATTAAATTTGATTTGTCAAAATTACATGAAGAAACCAAAGTTGACTTGTCACTAAAACCAGAGATAATCTTCTTCTTCTTCTTGAATAATGGTCGTGGACTCCTATATATGAAGGAGTATATGCCAGTGTCAAGTGATGTTCTTGAATAATGGCCTGGGGGCTGAGAGAGGTATTGATGGCATGCCACTCTTTGTAAATATCATTAGGTGGTACAATTCAAAAAGTTTGTGAACCCCTGATATATATTCAGTTTATTTTGAATTTAAAAATAAATATAAACCCCTTATCAAGTGGCGAATCTTCTTTATATTGTCCGTAGCCCGTATTACGTATGTGTTTTCAAATTTATAATAATAAACACCCAGATCTATCCGGAACGTTTAGTTCGTCTTAAGTAAAAAAAACATGTCAAATCTAAAAACAGGTAACGTTCAAATAGCACATTATTGTCGACAATAATTTTAATAGTTCTGATTTGTAATAACAAATGTCGCACTATTTTCCCTTCTGTTATTGAAATGGCCGGTGTTATAAAATTGAAATAATTTATTTTTTGTCGTTCTGATGTGATGAAACTTTTACAATTTTAACATTCAGCAGTAGTTGATGTATCTTATTTAATTTGCGAAATTGATATAAAATGTGTTTGTAGACGTACATACAGTCTGTCAAGAAAGAGTAGAAATTAATAAAATTGGAACTAAAAAAATTATAGCTTGGCAAGACCAAAATTGGCTGTCATGTCACATTTGTTTATAGTGGTCGCATGGTGGTATAGCTTTGTCGTTGTATTAAATTCAAATTTTCTAGTGTATATATTGTCAATCATTTTTGTTATTATACAAAACACCATTAAGATGAATAAAACACTACGTAGTGGGACGAGAGAGGTTATTTACAATGTTTTTCAGCATTGTTTAGAATAATATCATACGGGAAGACTCTCTCCGGATATAAGTGACGTTTATGCGCGAACTGCTAGTATGACTGGTATGTGTTTATGTTTTTTTAAATAATTATAAAAAATCTTTGAAGTTGAGAAATCATTCACATATATTTCGAGTTGATTTTTGTTAAAAAGTTATCATTTCTGAAGTTATGTTTACGTTTACATCGTTTGACAGCTGCTTGGACAAATGGTATGACCCATATTTTTGAAAAGTTTTATGAGATTTATATTTTCATCATAAAAGTTATACTACGAACATAAAGGTTATGTTACCATAATATATCACGAATATGTCGTGTTATATAATGGACCGTTTTGTAAATGTTATTTAATAAATTATTATTTATATTAGCATTTATGTTTTTTTTAAATCAAAAAGCACGGTTAGACGATGTATTAAAGAACACGAAGAAAATGGGGAAAAACTCACAACTCCAGGCAAAAAAAGGAAAATTCGCCCTAAAAAAGAATTGGACGATATCAATATCTGTGCCATTTGCCAACATTTCTTTTATACGGTGCGCAAAGAAGTGCCAACACTTAGAAGTTTGCTGGATGTTCTAAAAGAAGACGTTGAATTTGGTGGTAGCCATGAGTATTTGAGAAAAATGTTATTTTCCATCGGTTTCGTATACAAAAAATGCACGTCAAACCGTAGTTTCCTCATGGAAAAGACAAATATTGCAGCAAAAAGGGAGGCTTATGTAAAAGTTATAATGGACAACAAAAATTTGCCTGAAAAATTGAGAAAAAATGTCGTGTATTTAGATGAAAGTTATATATGGTACATTCGTCGTATAAAATACAAAAATGTTGGCAATTGGTGAATGTGAATGGAGTGCAGCATGATATTGCCAAGGGTAAAAGATAGATCATTGTACATGCAGGAAGTGAAAAAGGTTTCGTACCTAATGCGCTCCTTATATTCAATGGAAATAATAAGAAGGAAGACTTTTGGATTCAGATTATGATTAAACATAATTATTTTGGTTTGGATTTATGAATTTGATTTAATAAAGATTTCATGAACTTTATCTCGATTTTTCATTCCTATTAAAATCTATTTTTGCTCTAACTTTGGTAGTTCCCTATGAAGATTGAGTTTTTTGTAGTAAATCATATAATATCAAGAATTTTGAGTTACAAACGAAATGATATTGCGTCAAGTAAAAAGTAAGAATTGTCGTATTGAGTTTGATATCTCGATCCGATTTTTTTAAAAAGCAATGCTTTTTCAGGAAACTTAAAAAAACTCAAAATTTATTTCAAATTTTCCTTAATTAGCTAAAGCAAAATTATTTTGTTAACTCAGAAATTCAACGGAATATAGTGAAATACAATTTATACTATTTTTATATTAAATTTTATATTGTAGGTAAGTTCATCAAAACGGCTAGTGTTCATTTTTCCGACAATTTTTTTTTTAGTGAGTTAGTCCATTTTTGCAATCAGATATATATAACTACGGTGCTGCCAATCAGGTGATTGCAGCGCCCTCATTAATTTTCTACTCTTTTTTAACAGTAGTCACTTCGTGAATATTTTATGTACAAGTACCGTTTTAGAATACTAGTTCAGAAATGTTATAAGAAAATCAAATCGTACATGGTACGGGTCAATCGTTGATTATTTTTAAAACCATAGTTTGAAGGCTTGTCTTATATTTATTTGCATTCAATGCGTAGTGTATTGTTTTGTTTTTATTATGATAAAGAAAATGCACATAATTTTATTTCTTTTTTCATAATAAAAGCTTATCCGATCAATCGTCTCATAAGTACTAGCCCTTTTTAGAAATGTAGATAAATCTTCCTAAACTGAATCCATGGTACGAAGGTTTATTATTAAGTATCAAGTTACACTTAAAAGGTCAAGGTCTGTGTAAATTAAATATATATGTAACAGGTCGCAGGTCAGTTTATTAGGAAAAAAAACTAATATTTTTTAAAGCACTTAAAATAAGTATTGCAAGTATCACGATAATATTATATGATTTTTGCCCATTCTATATTCATATACCTCGCCATACGTGCTGTTTTGTTTCTTGTAAGTCAGAATTTAAGGTTGTTTTTTGAATTAGGCATCAAAATTTAATCATGTTTGTTTTCAGCTGAAACTTTTTTTTATATAATGAGATAGACGTATTATATTATTTTAAGCTTAATTAAAGCTCCTTTTCAATCAACTCATTTTGTGTTTTCGTTTGATTATGATTTTCCGAATATTTTATGGAAAAATTTCATTTAAAATAATTATATACCACAAATAAATATTTCCCTTAATTTTTCAAACTAACGTATTAATAATATTTATAACAATACTTTTATGACACACGTCTTAATTTTTTACGACACAGGATCTAAATGCATGAACCAGGTTTTTGCGTTACGGAAAATCTCCAAGAAATGTTTGGAATGAGGGTACAGGATATTTTGTTCATTTATAGACATAGAGAAAGCATATGATCGAGTAAGAAGAGATAAATTGTAAGAAATTTTTAAAAATTATGGTGCGAATGATACATCAATAAGTGCGATTGCTTCACTGTACTCAAGCAGTAGTATATGTGTGAGAGTACATTGAGAACTTATTGAGTGGTTTAAAATTACTAAAAGCGTAAAGCAAACTATGTGGTGCCACTTTGGTTGTGTAATTTATGTGTATATTCATGTGTGCACCATTTATAAGATGATGGGAGAGGTGGAAGGATGAGTGAAATAAATGTATGTGGACTTTTATATGCTGATGGTATAGCTATTCTTGCTGAAAATGGGAGCGATTGAAGATATATGATAAGTGAGCTGATTTAGATATGCTAATTAAAAGGTTTAAAAATAAATGTAGTGAAATCAAAGGTTATGGTTGTACAAATAGGTGTAGTAAAACATATTCGATGTATGGGTTGACTCAAAGAAACTGCAGTAGGAAGATGAATCCTGTTATCAGGGCAGTGTGTTTACGTGTGGCTGTCGAGTTGAAAGATATACACAGACAGGAACCAAGGTAAACAGAGCACTTAATGTAATAAACAACAATCGTGCTGTATCGAAAATTGCAAATATGATAATTTATAAAAGTATGTTGGTGCCCACCTTGACGTTTTTCAGTGAAATTAGGACTAGACATAAGAACAATAAAAGTAAGATAAAAACTAATGGAACGCCAGTCTATGAAATAAGGTAGAAAGAAGAAATAAAAAATTAATGCATTTAAGTATTAATTATTTTTTTAAGGTGAAAAAAGAGCTTAAGATCGTTTGACCATGTTGAGAGAATGAAATGATGAAAGATTGATTAAGCAAGTATGATATACTTGCCAGAAATGCAAGGTGTGCGTAGAAGAGGTAGACTGAGGAAAACGTGGTCCAAATTTTTAACAAAAGGGAGAAGTATAAATAGTAGAAAATCGTGCATGACAGATTTATTAACATAGAGGAGACAAAGGTTGTATAATTGAATAAACTCTTCGCCTACCCCACAAGGGGCACAGCGTTATGATACGTAAACATAATAATTAATCTTCTGGACAAAATTGAATTTATTTTGTTACTTTTTACAAAATACATGTATTTATTATCAAACCTGACAAATTTTGACACGGATCCTGGAAAAGCGGAGCATAATATTTTATTTTATAAATAATCATAACCGCTAATATTTTATTTAAAAAAAATCAATGGTAATCGCGTGAATCCTGTTATAGGTTATATATCCTATTATATACTTGTAGGATGTCTGAAATAAGAACGATTAGTGAAAGCTCATATAATATAGTTCAATCAATACGTACCAATATAAAATTACATATTTGCACGTATTCAGCTTGTACCGAAGTAAAAAAAAACACGAATTTCTGGTGACGTTTAAAGTAATAATACAAATATCAGGATTCTATTTGCTATAACATAACCGATTTTCATATCATTATCATGAAAAGTAACGAATTAAAATGCAATGACTTGAAAGGCGTTTTTTAATCTTCAAGTAAGTTATTTTGAGTAACTCATACAAATAATTTGCTCAATCAAAGTCAAGTTATTCTAATTGATGTTAAAGAATATGGATGTTTCTCTAGCTTGGATTCCTTCGCATTACACTGGTAATGAATGAGTTGGTTCGCAAAGAAAGTATGTTCTTCCGGTTGTCCTCTATCTGATTTTTTACTGCCATTAACTGATCTTTTGAATAGAATTAAGCATGATGCTTGGCACCGATGTGCGTTGGATTGGGATATAACTGGTATAAATAAATCAATCCAATGATCTATCCCTTTGAAACCATGGTTTAATATTATAAGAATGAACAAGATGGAAGTGTCTGTTATTTGTCGTTTGCGAACGGACCACTGCGTGGTAGCTAGTCAAATTTACATAATGAATATTGTAGAGAATCCCGGCTGTGAGTGTGGTCTGGATGATGAAACTATAAACCATGTATTTTTCGGTAGTACTTTGCGAGATAGATTTGATTTACTTCAACCCATATCTTTATCGCGTCCAACGAATGTTGCGTTTCTTCTTTCTTCGAGAAACTTTTCCATTTATAGATAGAATGTTAAAATTTTGAAGTTTAATGAGTTGAAACTTTGAATTATCTAGAATTATAATTAAAAAAAGGATTTTATTACATTTATTCATGTAATTTCATAATGTCTTTAATTTGGTGGCATAAATCATCCTAGTTTGGGTGGATAGCCTATTTAAAAAAAAGTAAGTTATAATATATTGTACAATTTAATATAAAAAGAGTATAAATGGTATTTCACTATATTCCGTTGAATTTCTGAGTTAACAAAATCATTTTGCTTAAGCTAATTAAGGAAAATTTGAAATAAATTTTGAAAGTTGTTTTAAATTTTGAATCTGTTGGCGAATGGCACATATATTGAAATCGTCCAATTCATTTTTAGGGCGACCCTTCCATTTTTGGCCTGGAATTGTGAATTTTCCCCCATTTTCTTCGTATTCTTTAATACATCGTCTAACCATGCTTTTTGATAAAAAAATAATGCTAATATAAATAATAGTTTATCAAATAACATTAACAAAACGATCCATTAAATAATTTATGTTCGTTATATAACTTTTATGATTAAAATGTAAATCTCGTAAAGTTTTTCAGAAATATGGGTTATACCTATACCATTTGTCCAAGTAGCTGTCAAACGATGTAAACGTAAACAGAACCTCAGAAATGATAACTTTTTAACAAAAATCAACTCGAAATATATGTGAATGATTTCTAAACTTTAAAGATCTTTTATAATTATTTAAAAAACATAAATACATACCAGTCATACTAGCAGTTCGCGCATAAACGTAATGAATAAATATGACATGACAGCTAACGTTGGTGTGGCCAAGCATAATTTTTTTTAGTTCCAATTTTATTAATTTCTACTCTTTCTTGACAGACTGTATGTGGAATGCCCCATGGGATAATGGTCGTGAACTCTTATATATGAAGGAGTACACGCCAGTGTCAAGTGGTGTCAATTTCATAGTAACTTGTTAGTTCTATTCATATGGGCGACATCAGCGCTCTCGATTATTCAATGCCCTTGAACAAGCTCAGATTTATTTCAGAACCATAGACAACCAAGTGCCACAAACAAAATTATAACTGAGATCTCGATAGGTTCGCTTACTTGACATAATATTCTTAAACGAAGATGATCAATAATCGCTTATCATTAGGTACAAAGATTGCTGGGAAGCTATATTTGAGAATGGCTTTTTGATATTTTTGACATTCAAGTTTTCTTGAATTTGGTGATAAGTTTTTTTTATTAATGAGTTGTCGTTCATACTGTGTTTAAATATATATTTAACAGATGTTTTTCTCGATTTTTTTCGATAAAAAACAGTATTATATGAGTGCTATGAGTTTTACCCGATCTTTATGAAAAGTTTTTATTTTCCTGTCAATCAACTGACAGATACAAAATGATAACTTTAACGAGAAAATTAAAAAAAGAACCACGAAGCGCTCCTGACGAAGGAGTGATTGTAGATTCCGCTAAACGTGTATCTATAAGAGATAAATTACTGGTCAAAGAAGTACAAGAAATGGAACAAAATTTACCTGCCACATGCCGTGTTGTTTTTAATGACCCAAATACTCTAAGTGAGTTTCATCTCACAGTGTGTCCTGACGAAGGATATTGGCAAGGTGGGAAATTTAAGTTTAGTGTATTTGTTACTGAGGAATATAATATGGCAGTAAGTAACGTTTGCAGTATAATATTCATTATTTATTTGAAGTCATAAGAAATGTTTTCAAGTTCCTATATTTCAAAAGTATAAGGTCCTTAGATTTTAATCAATTCTATTTATCGTTTTCTAAAATAATTATTGTGACTTGATCAAAGCTTTGAATTTATGTATTATCTCGGGTCATGTCAATTGTTATGCTATGGTATTATAAATAATCACCTTTAAACAAATTGTTCTTGAATATGTCCAATGACACCTAGTTGGAGTTAAGTATTTTTGTCACATTGTGGCTTACATATTTTTGAGTTAAGATATATGGAGTTATCCTCTGTCTCAATTTGTTGAGTCTTATAAAGTTATAATGTATCCAGGGTGAATTTGAACTGATCGTAAAAACCATAAGTCGGAAGAAAACCATATCTGTAGTATAAGTA
This sequence comes from Odontocerum albicorne, assembly GCA_949825065.1. Classification (NCBI taxonomy): domain Eukaryota; kingdom Metazoa; phylum Arthropoda; class Insecta; order Trichoptera; family Odontoceridae; genus Odontocerum; species Odontocerum albicorne. The sequence continues at coordinate 34,732,426 of OX463839.1, read as the reverse complement.
GACAATTGTTGGAGGAGTATTCAGATGATGAAGATATTCTCTGGGGCAAGGAAAGTATAATATTTTACAGCTAGATTGTATGGGACCGATATTCATAGATAAGACTCTAGAACAGGCTCTGGGTCATTGGGTTAATTCTTCAATGCCCTTAAAATAAACTATTACAACAGCAATAAATTATTTCCCAGTTGGTTCGGCCATGACTTTTAAGGATGTGAAGTGCTAGGCTGTGGACTGACCCAAATTGGGACATTTAATATCATTCCTGTGTTTCTGATGGAACTTATAGGGTGATAATTAAAAGGAATTAATACAAATCTTATTTAGTGGTACATATAAATAATGAATAGAAAATATTGATTTCTCTTCGACAGACATATATCTGTCAAGAAAAGTCATAAACCTTTTACAAATATTTTTTTATATATCTAATTGATTTTTTTCTTATTTCAGCCCCCTAAAGTAAAATGTTTAACAAAGTTATGGCATCCAAATATTAGTGAAGAGGGAGATATATGTCTTTCTCTTTTAAGACAGAATTCCATAGATGGGCTAGGTTGGGCGCCAACACGTAGATTAAAGGATGTTGTTTGGGGATTGAATTCTTTGTTTACTGTAAGTATTTATATTAGGTCCTTACATATGAAATTGGCGTTTTGCCGTACTGGCAACTTTGATCTCAAATATCTTCTCTTTGGTTAGGAATTCCAAATTAAAATTTATACAGCTATTTACTCAAGTATTTGTGTTTCGAAAATTATAATTCATTTGTTTTTTCCTCAATTGTTTTTTTTCTTTGCGTCACTCAGTTTACAAAATGGAAAACTTGAAATATCGCGTTATTTACGAGTACGAGTTCCACCGTGGCACCAGTGCTGCAGAAACGGCTCGAAGGATTAATGATGTGTATGGCGACGGTGCCGCAAAAGAAAACACAGTGCGTTTTTGGTTCCAACGTTTTCGTTCTGGAAATTTCGACCTGCAGAATAAGCCCCGTGGACGGCCGGAGACCAAAGTTGATAATGAAGAATTGAAGGCTATTGTGGAAGCGGATCCATCGCAAACCACGTCCGAGTTAGCTGCAGGCTGCGGTGTTAGTGATAAAACTGTTTTAATCCACTTGAAGCAAATTGGGAAGGTGAAAAAGCTTGAAAGGTGGGTACCTCACGAATTGAGTGAAGCAAATCAACAAACGCGCGTTGACTGCTGCGTTGCATTACTCAACCGGCACAATAATGAAGGGATTTTGAATCGAATCATTACCTGTGATGAAAAGTGGATCCTGTATGATAATCGGAAGCGCTCATCGCAATGGCTGAACCCTGCCGAACCAGCCAAACCATGCCCCAAGCGAAAATTGACTCCAAAAAAGTTACTTGTGAGCGTTTGGTGGACTAGTGCTGGTGTCGTTCACTACAGCTTTCTTAAATCTGGTCAGACGATTACGGCAGATGTCTATTGTCAGCAACTGCAAACCATGATGGAAAAGCTAGCTGCTAAACAACCGAGGCTGGTTAATCGCTCTAGGCCACTGCTGCTTCATGATAACGCTAGACCACACACTGCACAACAGACGGCTACCAAATTAGAAGAGCTTCAATTGGAATGTCTAAGACATCCACCGTACTCTCCGGACCTTGCCCCAACAGATTACTATTTTTTTCGAAATTTGGATAACTTCTTGCAAGGGAAAAAATTCAACTCCGATGGGGCAGTCCAAACCGACTTCAAAGATTTTATTGATTCCCGTCCGAATGGTTTTTTTAGTAAAGGGATCGATGAACTACCTATGAGATGGCAAAAGTGCATAGATAGCAATGGTACATACTTTGATTAAATAAATATATTATATTAAAAAAAAATCAACTTTATGTTCCTCCCAAACAAAACGCCAATTTCATATGTAAGGACCTAATATTTTATAAACAAAGAGTTTTTTTGTATCTTTTAAAGAAATAAAATGCTAATTTGTGGACGGCAAAAGTTTTTATTAATTCTTTCCGTATTGACTTGAAATTCCTTTCTTTAGAAGTCAAGTGCTTCATGTAATCAACAGTAATGTGCATGTATTGGTTTATTGTAAGCAAGCTGTTATAATTTAGCAAGTACACAATCTTGAAAAATCAAACTTAAAAATTTCGTTGATAAAGAGAAGTTCAAACAATCTGAAAGTAAAACCAGAAAATGAATCCGCTTAGAAACTTATGTAAGGTCTGTTTGCTTAGCAAAAGTTAAAAATTAGAACACAGACGATGACTAGTGTTAAACAGTCTGACAATCTTAGTTTAGTTTCTGGTTTTACTTTCAGACCATATTAGTGAAATATGCAGAAAGTGTTAGTGAATATGCATGATCTAGTTCAGTTTCTATTTCTCATGGAACATAAGCAATATTGTGCAGCAGTTCAGTGAATCAATGTACACTCTGATAAATTTTTAATGTAGAAAGGCGTTCGTCAGAGATGCATCTTATCCCTGAACATCATCTTATCCCGTCAGAGATGCATCTTATATATTAGTAGAGGTATACTAAAGTTCAGGGATAAGACGCATCCACACATGCAAGGATGCGTCACGTTAGATTCCTAGACTTTTCTAAATTATTGTATGGATCAGAAACATGGACAATTAAGGTCAGGGATGGGCAAATAGATATAATTGAAATGTGGTGCTGGCGATGGATGCTCAGATTATATAAATTGTAGGATGCATGAATATATCTATAATTAAAAAATTAGGTTATTCCTAAGCTTCTGTTAACGGATCAAGTGAATACTGCCATAGGTCTACAATTACCAAATGCCCTAGGTTCAGCAGAATGTTGTTAAAAACATTGAGCCATTCGTAGGGTTGACCATGGAACATCTCAAGTGGATTACGATTCTCAATATTGAAACTCTGATATAGAAGAATTGTAGTAATTTATTTTTCTAAGTGCTCAAGTTATACAAAATAGTGTATCATATCCTACCAATGATTTATTTTAATATGTTATTATACTTATGTTGTTTGTTAAAAATCTTACATCTAAGATTGAGATTGTGAAGTGAGCACACAACACATATGTAGCTTGTTATAATTAGTACTAATGAAATTTAAGAACTAAGCAGTATTAATTTTCTTTTTACTGTTAAGGGCACTCATATCGTCATTTAAATTGTAAACTAGAACATTTCAGTTTAAACAATTTGACAGGAGAGTGTTTTTAAGATTCTTTAAAATTCATGTATTGAATATTTTCTTTTCTTTTTGAGACATTAAAAATCTCATTAGCAATTTTAGTTAAGTATGTTGACATAATATTGTTTTGAGCCATTTTAATGTTTTCAAGATTCTTTAAAATTCATGTATTGAATATTTTCTTTTCTTTTTGAGACATTAAAAATCTCATTAGCAATTTTACTTAAGTATGTTGACATAATATTGTTTTGAGCCATTTTAATCCCTCGAGTAAAGAACACTAGCTTTTATTTTTCATAAATGGAAAAGTAATACGATTTGACATATTAGCTTTTTCACTTTTATAATCTGAATATTATATTCTCTTTGAATTAAACACTGTATATTTTTTATTTTAGGATTTGCTCAATTTTGATGATCCACTAAATATAGAAGCAGCCGAATTATACCAGAGAGATAAACATGAATTCCAAACAATAGTCAAAGAATATTTAGATATGTATGCCAAGAGATGAAGTATCACTTTCATATTATTTAGGTAGGAAATGAATCTCTGAAAATTTTGTTTTATTTATTCAATTTTGCCAGATTATTTGATATTCAGGAGCATCCATATTTTAATCTTCCGTTAAATAAAATGAAAAACATTTGTAATTAATCATTATTTATTAATTCTTAAATTAATTAAGTTTACATATACAAATTAATAACAAAATGGCAACATGTAATTCATTCAGCAGGAACAAAAAGGATTTTGTTGTGGAATTTTGATTTTCATATAAATAAATGAGAAAAATAAATAATTTTTTTATTTCACATACACAAATTTTAACCTTACGATTAAACATGAGTTTTCGCATGACTGATGAGAAATGAATGTAAGTATGTTTATGTAAAATTTATTACTAGGCACTCGACATTTCAAGTTTAAGGGTGAAAGAATAACTTTTATTTTTATTATTTTGAACCTAGAAAGTTTCTTTTTATACATTCTATAATAATTCATATCTTAGGGTATCGTCACTTGGAAAATGTAAGATTGTAAATTAAAAAGTAGTTATTAGTTCCTCTTGTATACTATTTGAGCGTGTAAGCATTCTGGGTGCAATCCCTCCAAACGATCCTTGTAATGCATCTGTTTTGATAGCCTCTTGTGCCTTTTGTTGATGATATTCTTCTGAGAATTCCTGTAAATTTATATCAGAATTTAATGTATGTACATGAATGTGTGGATTACCAAAATGCAATGAAATCAGTCAATTTATTAAATACATGAGATCTTAAAATACAATTTTGGAATTAATGAGATAATTCAGTTCAGTTGAATTTATCTCAATTGTCTAACTTAGAAAATATTAAATGTGCATACCTAGCATATATTACAAATTCAATTTGAATTGTTGATGAAACATTAAAAAATCCTATTGTTTTTTTTAAATTTTAAATAATTATTCATTTTTAATATTTGATACTTCAAATTGAATACTATTACTGTAACGTTTAATAGTAAAAAACAAACCTTCAATCTGTTGCCAAGGAAAACTGCTCTTTCTCTCTTCTTAATCATGAAATCGCTAGCCATAAGCCATCTATGGTCGTGACATTCTTCAGCAAGCGGTCTCTTGGCTGGTGCTCTCTTGAACACCAGCATCAAAAATCTTGTTGCCTCCTGACTCAATTCTTTGTATAAGTGCTCGAATCTGTATCTCACAAATGTTATATTTTGTTTTGTTTCTGCTTCATCAATGCCTCGGAAAGGTGAAACACCAGAAAGCATAATGTATGCAAGTACTCCAACGGACCAAATATCTGTCTGGGGATATGCTGGTTCATCATTTAGTATTTCAGGAGCTACAAAACAAATAAGGACATATCAGGTTTTAATCTCAATTTCAGTTTTGAATATATTTAAAAAAAAACATTTTAATAATCTTACCCATATATTCTAAACTGCCAACACGAGGTACTGCACTTCCAAGTTTGCTTACTTTGTATGTTGAACCAAAGTCTACTAGTTTTATCTGAACTGATCTCACTGAAGCCATAACCACATTATCAGGCTGAAGATCTAAATGGCAGTAGCCTCTCCAGTGTAAATATTGGAGTCCATCTAATATTTGGTTAACAATAGTAGACACCATTTGCTCTGTATATTCATGCCGACTTGATAAGTAAGTTAAAATGTCAGCTCCTTGTAATTTTTCTAAAATCATAACTGCTACCGATGTATTTGGTGCTTTGTAAGCTGCTAAAAGATTGCATATTCTTTCATGCCGTAACCGTCTTAAACATTCATATTCTCTGATAACTTGAGCTTCAGTTTCAGAATGGCATTCAAGTAGTTTAGCTATAACAACAGCATCTGTTGATTTATCAATACCTTTAACTACCATTGAGAACCTTCCCCTTGACAATTCAGAAATGAAACTGTACTTGTCAGTCAAGTTACTTTCTGCACTCCATTCCATCGGCTCATCTTCACAAGAGTAGTCAATTTTAGGCCTATCTTCTTCATCAATAATTATTATTTGCCCTGATTCTGTCATTTGTTGCAAATGTGTCATAGCTCTCGTCATTTGAACTTGGGGAGCACCATCCTCTAGGGTTTTAACTAACTTTGTGGATATTCCTTGTTCACTCCATCCAATACGGTTACGAGCGGCAAGACGGAACTGGTGGCTTACATTAGGTCTTAAGTTCTTCACCAAATAGAATTCATGATCAATATTGCTGGCTACATCAATCCATTCAACATTATCAGCTTCTTTGTATTGAAGACTGTAACAGAGAACTGCAGAGTTTCCATCATCTTTGGGTTGCTTCCACCTTAATAGTACCTCTGTGTCTGATATTTCTGCTGCTGTTGGACTGTCAGGAGCATCAGGGACAGAGGCTTGAACTACGCGAGTTCTGGCAACTGTTTGTCCTACTGCGTTACGTGCAACTACCTTATAAATGCCTACATCATGATGAAGAGCAGGCTCCAGCTTGAGGATAGATCTGCCATCCTTATCTGTAATAATTTTTATTCGGTTACCTTCAGGAATCACCATATCATTTTTGAACCATTGTATAATAGGTTTAGGTTCTCCAACAGCGAAGCAAACTAATTCTGCTGGTTGTCCATCAAGTATTGGTAGAATTTGTGGTTTTTCTCTAAAGAATGGCAACTGGCCCTCTTTCTTTGACTCAATGATGGCTTCAGCTTCAGCATAGCTATCAAGTCTGGAACCCACTTCATGCCGAATTCTTCTAAGTGCAGAGCAGTCAACTCCTCCATAGTTGTTGATGCGTTCCTTCCGTTCATCATCAATTTCTTCATCCATAACATCAGTAAATCTGCGACGTTCTCGAATTATTGGTGTCTGGAATATAAAATAAACATTTATATGAGAAATTTATTGAAATAATCACTCAAATAATTTTATACAAACAATTAAAGTAGATATAAGATATTATTAAATATTTATGTGTATGCATACTGAAATTAAGAATTTAAACTTACCCTCCAATCAAAAGTATCAGAAATTGAATAACTGAAGCCTGGACAGCGATTAGTAGCAACTTTCATATACTCACGAAGTCGCACAGGGAAGTCAACATCCCGCAGTTGTAGTAGATATGTGTCTGGACCATACTGATAGCTTGAATCAGATATTTTTTTGTTAAAAAGCATTGTAATTTAAAATTTTGTAAAATTTTATTGCTACCTTCTATGTGTATTTAATAAATTTCTACAGAAAACATGTATAAATTCACTCGACCCATTGATATGAGTTAATAATATAAAGGCAAAATTAACATATATGACAAAACAGGAAATTGAAAGTGAACTCATCCAGAGTAACTGTCAGTTTTGTGTATATTCATGTTTTTAGTATGTTATGTTGGTACTCACTGGCTTTCAGATTTGATAGCACCAATCTCATAATCAGGAGGTTCATAAACTGGCATATTATTCTGATAAGGCTTTCGTGGAGATCTCGACCTCTCGGGAGTATCCTCAGGGGTGTAAACCATCCCTGGTGGATACACCATGCGTGATGGATGTTCAAAAGCACTGCTCAATGGACGTCTTCGGAACCAAGTGCGACATGATGCATTACTCATCCAATCTCTAACAAAAAAATAGTTTTATACTTATAGAAAATAATAACACATTAATATTTAAGAATAATTATTCTACAGAATCTTGGCAGTTTGTGGTAAAACATAAGACCAATATAAAAGAATAATATTTAAATAAATTTGCAATTTTTTTTAAATGTCAAGTTTGATTATACAAAATGGCATGTAAAACAACATATTTTGTTCATCGAACCTTATGAAATCATACAGGTTCTAATCCACCATAGAACTTTTAGAGAGCTGAAAAGTGAAAAACTATATGGAAATCACTATAAGAAATCAAACCTGAAAATTCTAGGTGGAAGGTGAGCATTCTTCCACTAGACCACAAAGCCCATTGATTTTATACCTCAAAAGTAAAAAATTATGCTGGTATTTTTTTATAAAAGCTTGAATTACCTATAAGTTCCATAGTAATTCTTCAATCTGCTGGTAGTTATTTTGAATGCATCAGCTGGCATCTTGTCTGAGAAGTTAAGCCAAGGATGCCTGAGAGCTGTTTTAATATCCATCCTTCCATCAGCTTGATATACCAGAAGTTTTGAAATGAAGTCTTTGGCTTCAGCGCTGATATTGCTCCACCATTCGTATTCACGGAAATCCCATTTTCCTTCTCTTATGCTAGTGAGGGTTTCTCTGTCATTGAGGCCTTTGAATGGAGAGATACCAGACAGTAAGATGTAAGTAATGATGCCCACACTCCACATGTCCGTATTAAGCCCAACTCCGTCTCCATTGGCTATTTCAGGAGACACAAACTCAGGCATACCATAGTCGAGTGTTGCTAATTTTCCATAAGGAACACGACGTGATAGACCAAAGTCACAAATCTTTAAGTCGTCTCCACCAGGATGCGAAATTAAGAGATCTCCAATCTGAAAATAAACATTTCTTAGTAGTAGAAGAAAAATAAAACAACCTACTCTAATTGTCAAAAGGCCACAAAAAAAGCTTAAGTTAGCACTAAATTTCACTTATTAAATAAAATTTCCTGATAATTACATTGCCTGTTTAGGAAGAAATTAATACCTGCAGTTGTCTGCATCTGCACAAGAATCCAACTTATGATAACTCTAATTCTGAGATTTGGCCTAATCAATGCACAATTTTTCTTATAAAGTAAAGATTGAAACAAACAATTTTTATGAGTAAAAGATCTAGTTAATCACTTACAGTTAAACCCATGTGACCAATATTCATGTCATGCATGTGTTCCAATCCCCAGAGTATCTGTCTAATATATCCGGCTATTTCTCCTTCAGTGTAGTGAGTTTGCTTCAGAAGATTGTCTTTGACAAGTTCTCCACCGCCTGCCAGCTCCATAATGACGTGGAGGGAGCGATTGGTCTCGTAGGCATCGTGAAGACGAATTAGCTTGCGGTGATTCAGAATGTTCATTATTTCAATTTCATTGAACATAAATGGTCTTAATTCACCCTTACCATGCATAATTTTGGCTGCATAGTTTCGTCCTAAAATTAAAAATTCACTAGGATTATTGTTTATTAACATTTTTGACATGTTGTGTGTATCTGATTTTGTAAAGTTTGCAGAGGTTTTCTTTAGTGCTTATATTTTAGCTCTATAAAATCAATAAAAGTCAAAGAAAATATTTTGAGGCTATTTAAAGCAAACTGCAATTTTAATGTGAATCAGATTGGATTATTCCCAATATTTTTAAGTAGCACGGTAAAATTAGCACACTTCGTCCTAAGAGTAGCTGTAAAGTAGCACTGTTACATTTACTTAAATTTTAAAAATTAATGATTGTTACAATCTGTGTGAAAGATTTGTATTTTCTAATGTATTTATTTATTAATATAACATACCTGAAAGTCTTTCTACAGCGTGATATGTTATTCCTTGTGTACCACGTCCAAGTTCATCACCAATATCATAGAAATCAGCAAATGGCTTATTCTTGGTTCTGATTGTGGGAGTTTTCATGTAAGTTCTGTGACAGTATTCCTGTTCATTATCCTCAATATGTATCATAATTGAAGTGCTAATAGATCCAGCGACGTTGTGGGCACTAATAGAGTATAGACCTTCATCTTTTAATATAGCATCATTAATAATCAGAATGCTGGTGTCTGGTTCAATGAATTGGATCTAAAAAAATAATAATTTTGAATGATTTGTCAAAAAAATGTTATATACTATTAATAAAATTGAATCACATATTTTTTCCATTTGCTATTTGTATTTATGATTGTAATTTTTCGTTTTACTTAATATCTGCAAATTACAATTAACCTATTCTATAATTAAATTCCGTGACTGTTAACAAGTTTAGATTAATATCAATAAACAAATTTGCATTAAAATGATAAGATTTTTTCTAATGCTACCTTAATCCTGCTGCTTGAAGTAAGGGGTTGCCAATCTTTGTACCATTTGAGTACTGGATAGGGTACACCGATAACTTTAGCTTCGATTCTTCCTGATCTTCTCATAAGTATGAATGTCTCTTCTGGGCGTTTAGTGAATTCAGGATACTCAGCGATTTCCATACGAACTCTTTGACGAGCTTCTCCATGTTCATTTCTTGCAACTGCTTCATACATTCCGACATCTCTCTCTAACATCCTTGAAACAGAATATACATTATACTTTATCATATATTGACTGTTTTTATAACACCTCCTATAAGCATTTTACTAGAATTTTAACAGAAAGCTAAAAATATGTTCAACAAGAAAGAAATTATGTAACCATCATAGTTTTACTGAATTGTTTGTAAATATTTTGAAACGAAATGGTTTTCAAAATTAATAAACTCAAGATCATCAACAGGATATAAAAATTTCTATTTCTCTCCTGTCTAAATTTAGTATAATCCATTTAGGAGGTACAAAAAATTACATACGAGTATTAAATGCAAGTATTATTGCAAAACATGGTTATAAAAATAGAAGCAATCCTGCAATTTTATTTCTGTTTGGAAACGGATCTTGCATTTAATAGTTAAAGAAGTATATAATTTGATTTTTAAGCTTAATACTCGTACTCATATCATAAAAGTTATATGAAAGCTAAGATGAAAAGTTAAAAACATGCATGAAAAAGTGGATTTTTAGGAAGGCAGGCTAGGTTGGATGATGTTTTTTTTTAATAAATGCATTGTGATTCATTTTTCTATTTTCCTTTGATGAATGAATAATGCCTTTTTAATGAAACATTTCTTTGAATGTTAGTTATTTTCTGATGAGGACAAAGCATTTCACAGCTCGAAACATAACTCACTTGTTGATAAATAATGTTGCTTGTCCATTCCTTGTGTAACTCATATCATATCTGCCTCCAGGCTCAATCAATTCATCATTAAAGTAATATGTCATCTTTGGCTTAGGATAGCCATAGACGAACCAAAATAGATTACTATTGTGATTCTTAACACCATACTGAGTATCATGCTCTTGTCTTAAGAATTTGGGACCTTGAGCATAACCGTCATGCGGTGGTCTTTCAATATCAAAGTCCTTAGGGAAGTATGGGGATGTTTGGGGCCTAAAATCTATTGAAGGTTCCAAATATGGAACAAACTTAGGTGGATCCGGCTCAAGTTTTTCCCTGTATGTGATGGCGTAAGGAGATGGATCGCTGACTCCGTATTTGTTCTCCACCCTGATTCGGAACTTATAATCACGATTGGGTTCCAAGTTGCGAATGTCACAAGCACAGGAACGAACACCAGTCCGGGCGGTGAACCAGTCACCATCAGGGAGCTCGCACATTTCAACCTAGAATCCCAAAAAAGTTGAAATATCTTTTTCTTATGTTTCAAGATTTCTCTTGTTGAAATTATTGTCAATTTATAATGTATTACTTATTTATTTATTATGTATCATAGTAATTTAGTCTACATGCACACTAATGTTGGCGCAATTGAAAATTATTCACTACTTTGTTTCATATAAAATAAAGAGTCTCCGTGAATATATATTATATATATAATAACTTACTTGATAAGTAACAGGGAATCTTGGTCCAATAGGAATTGAAGGCTTCCAAGACAAGGTAAGGTGTCGGTCCATCATTCTAGAAATAATGGGTCTGTCTGCTAATGGCATTGGGATACCAGTTTTCTTGATTTTATCAAATTCACTATATTGATCAGCCAAAGGTCGCTGTAGTGTATCTAAAGCTATAAAAATTAAGCATTGGATAGTTGATTATATACAAAGAGAATTGTCATTGATATTGATATTTTATTATACTTGCTTTCAAAACATTACTTACAGTCATATTTCAATTCAGCATGGCAGATGTCCTCTCCTACAGAGTTGGATATTTTGCAAGAATATTTGCCAACATCAGCAGGATCCATATTCATGATTGAAAGACGTAGAAGGCCAGAACCCTCGATCTCCATACGAATTCTGTCTGATGGGAATAACTTATTGCCATCACGGAACCATTCAACCTGTTTAAAATTTAACATTGGCTAATGAAATGAAATATATTTTTTCGTCTTTATGATATACTTCCCTCGTAACATGATGTCTGGCACAGAAAACAATAATTATCTTGTCGTTATTTAAACGCATTATTATTTTTTTAAATTTGGAAGTTATATCATAAAGTGAATCAGTAAAAAAATAAGAATATGTTGGCATTCTTAACCCTTTCTACTCCGTTGGTGACAATATGTCGACATGGTAAATTCTTTTGTAACTCCGTTGGCGACTACAGGTCGCCATAATGTACATTTGTATTATTTACCCTTAAAAAAGGTCTAGATACCTATTAGAGCAGGTATAAACACTATTTGTCAGTTTTTCAAGGTCATTGCTACCATTGGGATGCATTTATGTTGTTAAATTTAATATGTGTAAAAATATTTAAGTTTTTTTCTCATCCTTAAAAATGGAAGAAAATTTCGAACTAAGTGAGAGTGAAGATGAGTTTATTTTCAGTATGTATGGTGACAAAAGAAATGAAATTATGTTAGAAACAAGTGATAATCAGAGTTCTAGTGGGTAATTGGTAACAGAGGAACCAGCCGTGGTACTGAACTATACGAAATCTATGGGCGGAGTGGACCGTGCAGACCAATATGCATCCACATACTGCTTCCTTAGAAAATCTTTGAAGTGGTGGAGAAAACTTTTTTTCTGGGGGATGGAATTGTGTTCAATTAATGCTTACATCATATATGCTACAAAACTATAAAATTAAAAAATAATGAAAAACCTTTGAGTCACTTGAAATTTATAAAACTCCTGGTAGACCAGTTTGTTGGAGACTTTCGTGAGCCTCGAAGTAGGCCATCTACTTCTTCGTCTGAAGTACGACTGGATGGTAAACTGCACGTTTTGCGGAAAGGATCGAAGAGGGACTGTGTGGTGTACTTACAAAGGAACAAAAAAGGGGAAAGACACAAAACATACGAGTACTGTGACACTTGTCCTGGAAAACCTAGGATGCATTTGGGAGATTGTTTTTTCAGATATCATACTATGAACAATTATAAAATTTAAAAATATTTATATATTGTCGTTATTTTGCCTAAATAAATTAATTTATACATATATCTAATCATTTGAATGTCCATTTGCATGATACTTTTTTATTTTATTTTTAAATAAATTTTGTCTAAAATCTACCATTTTTGCTTGAAATTGCAAAAAAGTACAGTGGAGTTACAGGTATGTCATACAAAAAAATCCGGAGTTGAAAGGGTTAATATATATGTTAGGATTCTTAATTAAATGAAAAAATCTATACATTCAACTATTTCTGGTCCAAATCTCCAGAAAATATTTTTCCCTTTCCAGTCCAAAGCACCTAAAAGTGCCATATATAGTATGTACACTGGTATGAATTTTATACAATCTTTCATTTTAGTACTAAAATTTTAAACCCTATTTTTAGTGTGTGCATTTAAGATTGCAAATTGATTTATTTAAAAATGCCTTTCAACTGATTGCTCAAAACATCTTTCCAAAAATTTTTGTGAATTCTGCAAATATGCTTAATTTGGACATGGCTAGAATGGTGAAATATGGTATTTATTTACATTTTATCTTCTAGAGGAAAACATTTATTTTTATGAATACAAGTCATTTTAAAATGATGGGTCCATTATTATCTTTTTTCATGCAATATTGGAGTAGTTGTCTTTATGTCTGTTGATTTTGTAAGATAAATAAATAAAATTAATTCTAGAGTACATATTAATTACCTCAGGTTCTGGACATCCGCTAGCACAGGCAGTGAATTTGGCTGTCATACTCTTGTACACTTCAGTGTCACCAATTTTCTTCAGGAAAGACGGTGGTTCAAACTTTTGTCGCTTTTCACTGTTAAAAAATATTTGTGTGTTTAATTAGACTAAAAAAACCTCAAGAAAAGATACATGCTGTGATATATTAGATAAATTGGAAAGAATAGTGCTGCACATATAAATATAGAGAATGTGAAAGTAATGTAATTGAATATATAAGTTCTCTCTGAAGAATAAGAAGATTTGTCTCTGAAGAAGATTCTCTGGTAACCAAAAGAAAGACAGCATGATAATATGACACATTATATTCAATATGGCATGTAAATAATGTAATTATTATTTTTTACAAGAGTGTGTCTTGAAATGAACAGGGAATATTGTCATTCTGATATTACATGTAACAAAATATTGAACATAAATTTCTTACATTTTGTCCACAACTTCAAGCATGACTTTGAGTTCTGCTTGACCTTCTCTATTTTTGGCTACACACTTTATCTCACCCGCGTCTTCTGGTGTGCAGTTCTTCACATAAAGACAGAAAGCATCTCCATCCCTCTTGATGTGGAACTTACCAGACTCATTGATAGGTTTGTCATTGAAGTACCATTTTATTTCAGGTTGAGGTACTCCAAGAATACGAGCTGGGAACTTGGCATCATATGTTGGTAACTGTTAAAATTAAATGTTTTTGATTACTATTTTTCCCAGAAATTTTTATTGGTATATATTTATATTATTTTATTATCTTAATAACATATATTTAAGTGTTTTTATTATATTTCAGCACATTCTTACCTGTTGTAAGTCAGTGAATTTCTGAGCAAAGACAGGTGCTTGGTAAACTTTCCTTACTATTGCGTTGGCAGTACTGCTGTTCTCTCCAAGAGGGCTTATGAGTTTGCAAGTGTACTCTCCTGCGTCAGATACTTGGGCAGGTTTTATTTCTAGTCCAACCTGTATCAAACATAACTTTTAAAAAATTCTGAACAAAGTAAAATCAAATACGATGATGAGTTTTAGAGTCTAACAAATTGTAGAATGAAAACTCTTTTTAAAAGTTAACTGATGCCTATATTTTAATAGGAAAATATTGTCTGTGTTTTACAACATTTTCTTTTAGTGTGTGAATGATACGATTTTATAAACTATTATTGAATTTTCTAGTTAAATATCAAGAGACAATTGATGTAAAAAAGTTGGAAATTAAATTATGTGTATGTATAATATTAACAGAATTAATTTACCTTTTTGCCATCGCAAGAGATAGTGACACGATCTGATGGTTGAATTGGCACTCCGTCCTTTGTCCAGGTAATATCTGGAATAGGATTTCCAGCAAATGGAGCTTCCATTGTTAATGGTCTGCCTTCATCTGTGTAGACATCACGTAAAGCATGCAGGAAGAATGGCCTTTCTTCGGGCATGGTATCATCTTCTCTTCCTGAAATAATAGGTTTGGAATTATATTTGTAAACTTTGGTTAGATTTATAATCTTAACAAAAAGTGATAAGTAATTTTTGTTGCCAAAAAATATAATATTTTTAAGGTCAATTGATATTTTTACTGTTTTGAAAAAAAAAAACATTTTTGTTTCAAAGTAGTATTTTTAGTAAGTAAGTTGAAATTAATTGAATAAAATTCTATTTTAGAAAATTTAAAAACACTTTAAATTAACTTACAAAACAGCTGTAATTAAAGAAAAAAATCTAACATATGAAGCTTTTATTTTGGCAGCTTCTAGTTATCAGGTCAAGATTATTTTCTAATTGGAAACATATTGAAATGAAAGTGGAGTATCATTTGGATTGATATAAAATTTAAATTGTTGCATTTACATTTATTTAAATCATGAATGGAAACGCTTGACATTTGAAAAATATATATTTATATAATTATTTAAAAATGTTGTTTTCGATAAATATTTCTTTGAAAGAATAAGCATTTTTTTAAATAACTATTTTTATTTGACACAAGTAATTCTATGTTGGCCCAACTATAAGGCGAGATTTTAATTTAAAAACAAAAATTTAAATGTGGATTTTGCCTTATCTTAAACAAATGAATAATAAAGTCACTACCTTGCGATGCCTGAGATGCTACGTTATATTGCCCCAAATACTTTTATTTACCTTTCTCTTACAATATTTTTTAATGAGCTTGTTCTAAAGACAGCATTGTTTATAAACTACCGGTGTTTTGCTAGTTTCTGACAGTTATTTGTTATCTTATTTTGTGTCCTACATTTTTCATGATCTTACACCCTCAAAAATATGATGAGTAGCAATATTGATACATGAGGAGCTTGAAAAAATCAAACCAATCAAGGAATTTACAGGGGCCAAGATTAAAAATTCAAGGTAGTGTGTGGTGCAGAAGCTACAAATAACTATGTGGTTACAAGAAAATTTGATATTATTGAAAACAATGTTAGATCTTGGCTATAGCAGAAATAAGACTTAATGAATGCATATTCTGCAAGAAAAGCATTCTGAGGGCTAATTTAGGGCTTTGAATAAATTGATAAAAAAGTAGTTAAGTAAAATATTTTTTCAAATAGAGATTAAAAAAAATGGGAATCGCACTATAGTTTGTTTTATTAACTATTTTTTGAGTGTAAACAAATTCTTTATTTGTTTAAACTTAATTTTTGTTTTGAAAGAAACAATTTTTTACCCGCAACACTCAGATTAGCCTTGCTTGAGACTTCACCCAGTTGATTGGAAGCGTGAACAGCATATTCACCAGCATCTTCAGGTTTAGCCTTGTCAATGATAAGACATTGAGTTCCATCAGGAAGTGATGACACCTTTATACGTTGACCATCAGGAACAATTTCTTTGCCATTATGTGTCCTATAATACAAGATAAAATCAAATATTAACCATTTTGTAACAAATATTAACCGTTTTGTAACAGATGATTTGTAACATATTTGTAAAATACTTTCAAATAAGGTTTGTAAAATACTTTCAAATATATCTGAACTTGGAATAATATTAATGTAAATATTATACTTTATAGATTGAAATGATTATTGTTAAATTTATATTAAATTGATACATCCATTTTCAAAATGTAGTATTCCCAAAACGAATATGTAATGCAGATTGGAGCAAGCCTCAACATTAATTATTCAAAACTGCAGCCTTTTTATGAGTATGTCAAACAACTGCAAAACCAAAAATTGTGCAAGTTTTAAACATTACCAGGACTATTGTAAGTTTTTTATTACCAGAGATTGGAACAAAAATATTTGCATGACTACCAAAAACTATGTGGCTACCAGAAAATTTGATATTATTGAAAACAATGTTAAATCTAATAAAGAAGTATTCTTTCTACCTTTGAACTGCAGATTTCATTTATTTAAAATGGTAAAAACACTCTTATAAGCAAATAAGTAATAATTTAATGTTTCTATATTTTACCATTTGATAGTCGGTGGGGGATGACCTGCGCAGCGGACCTCCAATTTGACGGGAAATCCTTCCACCACATTGGCAGGTTGCAGTTCAGCAGTGAATGCTGGTTTCTTCTCAGCTGGTTCTATATCAACTTGAGCATTTCCGGCAATATCTCCCAGCTTATTGCAAACTGTTACAGTGTATTTTCCTGCATCTTCTGGTTTTACATTCTCAATTGTTAGACCAATTATGCCCCCAGGTTGATTGACAAAGTTTACAGCCTGTGAAGATCTGATAGGCAGACCTTTAAAAAATGGTTATAAATGTGATATTGAAATTATGTTATAAGAAATATGTTTCATGCTTTTTTGTACAACTAAAGAACTCACAATTACAAAATTATACTTTTACTTAATATTAAATGAATAACATCAAAATAATTAAAAATATATGTAAATAAAAAAAGTACTAGGTGATTGAAAACGGGGCTTAATAGTGGACCAGATTTTGAGAGAAGGTAAATTGAGAAGCATGAATAATAGAAGATTGTATGTGATGAAGTATATGAATGTGGACGAAGTAAAGGTTGTGTGTTTGGATAGAATGGTGTGGAGAAATGGCATTATGATATCTATAGTATGTAGGTATACTTATAATATTTTTAATACCATGATATCAAATAATGGCTAGGCTTTTAAATCAAAGATGATTTTCAGAATTATCATTAAAATCAATAATATCAATGGTTCTTGAAGCAAAAATTAAAAAGACGATTTTGAAATCTTTATCACTTAATTTAATTTTATTACACTTTTTACTGTAGTTTTGTTTTTATTCCAAATAACATATCATTGATATAATTATTTAATGGCAATTCTAAATTTATGTAAATATAAATTCAATGCAAAATTAAGTTATAAGTGATCCCGTTTATGTCGAAAAATAATCTATAATATTGTTAGATCTTTAGTTATAATGATAATGTGGAAATCAACTTATAAAGTAAAAGAGTTGGGGAAAAAAATGTTCAATAAAGCAACATTTTACAATTAATAGTTTGGTACAATATCAAAATATCAAAATACTAACCATCTTTATACCATTTCACTTCTGGCGGGGGGAATGCCATCACTTGAGCTTCCAGTTTAAGCATTTGACCAACAACAGCTCTTGTTGGCACCAAGTCTTTCACAAATGTTGGTTTACGAGGGGATGCTGTGAAATATTGATTGATTAAATTAATTTTGATTCAGAACTTTAAAGTTTAAATATCAAAAATAGATTGTTTTGATGAAATTCAACAATTATTGTAATTTCTACCATCTTGTGGTTTTTATGATACATAAATATGTTTTTTAATCATAAAAATCAATTTTAATAGTGATTCCCAATGGAGGCAATATCAAATTAAATTTAAGGTTCACATAATTATTATGCTTTCAAAGGGGGGATCAAAATGTATATATTTCGGTAATATTTAAAGGAATCTCAGCATGATCATATTTGATGTAGCTCACTTGTAAGTATTACTCATCGTACAACACCAACATTGTCTGTCAAATAAAAAATAATAAATCTTTGGTTTTCAGGAACATCTAACGCAAGCATGACTAACCCGTGACCCGCCAAGAACTAGAGGTCCCGGGTTCGATTCCCAGTGGTGTCACAATTTTTTCACTATGATTCCGGGCTGGTAAGATCGACTATACCTAAAATATCTTTTGGTGGCACTTTGAAGTAGCCTATTAGCAAACTGAGGGTATATATGACAGAGTGCTTTTGGAGTGATAGTGATAGGGTCATGAAAAAAATACACAACAGCATTTTATAAATCATGCAATTAATATTATTATCATTGTATTACGAGTACTTAGGTATATATTATGTACCTACTATAAATTACCATTCTAAATAATAAATATTTTATTTCGCATTTATGCAATTATTTCAAGAAATTATAATACTAATTAATGGTAATTAAGAGTGTATGGTAGCGTTGGTAGTAAAATGCTGAACTATAGAGCACATTACCTCAGTTTTAGGTACTCAAATTTTGATATGCCTACAAATTTCAAAAATGCATGTGTGGCCCGTGATTATTCACCCAATACCAGTTTTGGCATGTGGCTCAGAAAGTTGGACACCCCTGATCTAAGGCATTGTGTATGTATGGATCAAAAATTACTGTATGAAAAATAAGAAATAAATCTCAAAATTTTCCTAGGGGCATTGTTCCAATGGTTTGTTAACCCTGTAATACAGCTTTAGATGATTGAGTAAATTTATTTATAAAATTAGAAATCTGAAAGATACAAAGCGCTTCTCAGAAAAAAACATTCTTTTAGAAATTTATAGTAAAGTGTTATTTATGCAATAAATAAATGTATGGAATATGATGATTTATAAATTACAAAAAAATATCCAAATCACCTTATATATCAGTGAAAATTTTACTGAAAAATTAGATGGAGACTTCATTAAAATAAATCATTTGAAGTAATATGGTGTGAATCACACATGGTAGTGTGAAACATTAATCAGAGAGCGCTTATAAGAATAATATGTCTATAATTAAAAGGCAATGGAGTTCTTTCTCAAAAAATATACAATATTACATAAAAAATGAAATAGATAAAGAAAATTGGAAACATAAAACATGAGCGTTATGGAACAATATTTAATCCTAATTATATTTTATGATCTTCATTTATTCTTAATATTAAACTAAATGCTGTGATATATTTATCGATATTCATCGATATTTCTTTATTCATCGATAGAGAGAAATATTTGAAGGAATGCAATTCTACACCATTTTGAAATATTTATAATAAAGGGAAAATATACGTAAAACTCAAATAAGAAGTAAAATTAGATTTTGGTATAATCTTCTAAAACAAAGTCTTTGGAAGATTGGCTCTATGGGCTTTTAAGCATTATATAGGCATATCTACAAATCGGCATATTGGGTTCCAAATTAAGTCAATAAAGTATAAAAATATCCTCAAGTCTGTGAGTAGAGACTAACATTTTCTTTGGTGTTCCTTAGAGGGTTAATAATTGAGAAAAATATTTTCTTATAAAATAGATAAAGAACCTTATAAATTTGGAATTTATGATGTTAGTATACAAGATAAGAAATAAAGTATTACGGTTAATGGCAACAGCGCAAAGCGTTGATGTCTCTCCATTGGGATTGGTAGCAACAAGCTTGTAGGCGCCGCAGTCAGATGGCTTGCTCTGCTGAATGAGCAGCTTCACAGTTCCGTCAGGCAGGGCTGTCAGTTGGAGCCGCTCATCAGCCTTCAATTCTTCTCCATTCTTGAACCTGTCAAACAATATTCATTTAATTAATGCTGATGATCTAATGGTTAGCATGCTTGCTTTGTGAAAATGTGTTTTCCAGTAGCTACCGGTAATGTAACCATCCATACGAGAGTTCCATACTGACAGGTACTAGGGTTCATTTTTTAGTTTCTTTCATCTGAATTAAAAGTTGTGCTGTCACTTAGGACTAACCTGCCATAAATTCGACGAGCACCCACAGAGTGACTATGCTTACTAAACTGTATTGTTGGCTGCAAAAGATATTGTTATTTTTGTATTATGATAATAATATTATATTGGAAAAATACCATATTAAAAATTCTATCACTTAACTATTATTTGTAAAACAAACAGATTTAACTTTCAACATACTCGTAAGTGTTCATACTTGAAATTTGTAAGGATCAGTATAAATATATTTTTTTTAAGGAAATTGTCAAAAATATAGAGGAAAAATTAGTTTTATCTAAATATTTAACTCGAGCACAAAATCAAGCGCCTCTTGGGAGATTGGGAGTAAATAAAGTTTATATATTTTTTGTTAGAAAACTAAGAAATATCAAAAAACATATGATACATCTCAATCAAAGATAAAATTTAGGCCAATAAAATTTAAGTCACGGAGATCATTAATATATTGAATTGCTTTTAAATTCCAAAATTTTTTTTAGTAATTACACCCAAAGCTTTTAAATAGTTTGAAATATCATGGTCATTTATTATTTGTTAAAATATTCATATTAGCAGTTTCTTTTTCTTTACAGGATGTTTATTTTCAAACATAATAAAATAAACCTACCATTTAATAGTTGGAAGTGGGCTGCCATCCAGTTTAGCCTTCAATTCCAGGGGTTCACCTTCATCAATATCTGCAGCCCTATCAAACTTGTTGATAAATTCTGGAGGTATTTGTGCCATTTTAATTTGAGCAGTTGTTTCAGTTTCTCCAACCACATTTGCTGCTCTTGCGGTGTACTACAGAACAAAATATTTTTTTTATATTGTATCATAACTTTCATTGACGTATTTCTTTTGATACATCACTACTGAAATATTTAAAAAAATATAGAATATTTAATGCAGACAGCATATTCTTTAAAAAAGTGCAATTGTATTAGTATACGCCAGAATCTTAGTCCTAATATTTCCCAATATTGTCTATATTTAAAACTTTCCACTTAAATTTTATTGACATTTTAAAGTGATTATAAAGTTTAAACATACCGTTCCATCATCAGATGCATTGAAGTGTGTAATAGATAACTCGCTTGCTATTTGACCCTCAGTTGAAGTTGAAATCTTATGACGATCGTCCTCAGAAATTTCTCTTCCATCTTTAAGCCATTTAAGAGTTGGCTTTGGTACACCACTGCATCTAACTTTTAGTGTAATATCATCATAGTCTTTCACTTTTGTATCTTCAAGTTGCTTAGAGAACGTAGGTTTCTCAGCTGGAAATAATGAAATATATTATTTCCATAATCATTTTCAGTATAGTGTGAAGTTAACAATGAAAGAAATCGTCTTCATAATACTTGTAATTTTAAAAAGTAACTGAATCTTCTCATAAAATGACAATGGGTGTATCCCTAAAAAAATTAGATAATTAATATATGTTGAAATAGGCTTGAATAAAATCATCACGATTAATGATTGTAAAGTAAAATAAAACTGTCAATTTTTATAGTTTCAATACTACAAATAAACTGAAAATTCTGCACAGTTATCTAAGCATGTATAATAAAAACAGGCCACTAGAAACAGCTTTTCCTTCACACAACCCTTAGGTTAAATAGATTACGTATCGGAATAAACGATAATTTTGCTTGATGAAGAGCTCTGTAAAGGAGTTAAAAAATATATTAGGTGTACAAATAAGTTTCCGCCGTTTTTTATCAAAAATTGGGCATTTATTGTGAAAGAACGGAACCTCATGTTTTATTCGAAGTATTGCCCATCGCTTGCCACTACCTTTTCCCATCTTTCTGGCAGCATACGGATACAGCGTCGGAAGAATGCTTCATCTTTTGAGGCTATCCACGAATCGACCCAATTTTTGGTATCTTCATATGATGTGAAGTGCTGCTCAGACAGGTCATGCGTCATCGATCGAAACAAGTGAAAATCAGAAGGAGCAATGTCTGGTGAATACAGCGGGTGGGGTAAAACTTCCCAATTGATTGTTTCCAAAAAGGTTTTGACCGGCGCCGCAACATGTGGACGAGCATTATCATGCAGGAGAATAATTTTGTCGTGTCTGGAGTAGCAGTGGGCGCGCTTTTCCTCGAGTGCTCGACTCAATCTCATCAATTGTGCTCGGTAGACAGCCCCAGCAATGGTTTCGTTCGGTTTGAGCAACTCATAATACACGACACCAAGCTGATCCCACCAAATACACAACAAGAGTTTTTTTCCATGAATATTTGGCTTAGCTGTAGATGTTGAAGCATGGCCAGGGGTTCCCCATGATTTCTTCCTTTTTGGATTATCATAGTGGATCCATTTTTCATCACCAGTGACTATACGGTGCAGAAAACCCTTTCGTTTATGCCCGGCAAGCAGCATTTCACATGTGGAAAATCGGCGTTCAACGTTTCTCGGTGTCAGTTCATATGGAACCCAATTTCCTTGTTTTTGAATCATTCCCAATGATTTCAACCTATGTGAAATTGCTTGTTGAGTCACTCCTAATGTAAGTGCAAGTTCTTCTTGCGTTTGGCACGAATCTTGATCCAATAATACTTCCAATTCCGCGTCTTCGTACACTTTCGGCCTTCCGCTACGTTCTTTGTCTTCGATGTCAAATTCACCGTTCTTAAACTTTTGAAACCACTCACGACAACTTCTCTCACTTAAGGCAGCCTCACCATATGCTTCTACAAGCAATCGATGCGCCTCAGCTGCAGATTTCTTCAAATTGAAGAAGTAAATCAAAAGTTCCCGCAAATGACGCTTATTCGGCTCAAAACTTGACATTTTCGAACACAAAAAAATATGTTATACTGATAAAAATTCACTAATATTTCAAGGTCATGTTGTTGACAGATGTCCAACCTTACGATAATGACATTTTACATCTGACAATTTTAACCATAACTTACTGGTGGCGCCAACTTTTGTCAAACGGCGGTGACTTATTTGTACACCCAATAGTTGTACATATTAGGTCCTTACATATGAAATTGGCGTTTTGCCGTACTGGCAACTTTGATCTCAAATATCTTCTCTTTGGTTAGGAATTCCAAATTAAAATTTATACAGCTATTTACTCAAGTATTTGTGTTTCGAAAATTATAATTCATTTGTTTTTTCCTCAATTGTTTTTTTTCTTTGCGTCACTCAGTTTACAAAATGGAAAACTTGAAATATCGCGTTATTTACGAGTACGAGTTCCACCGTGGCACCAGTGCTGCAGAAACGGCTCGAAGGATTAATGATGTGTATGGCGACGGTGCCGCAAAAGAAAACACAGTGCGTTTTTGGTTCCAACGTTTTCGTTCTGGAAATTTCGACCTGCAGAAAAAGCCCCGTGGACGGCCGGAGACCAAAGTTGATAATGAAGAATTGAAGGCTATTGTGGAAGCGGATCCATCGCAAACCACGTCCGAGTTAGATGCAGGCTGCGGTGTTAGTGATAAAACTGTTTTAATCCACTTGAAGCAAATTGGGAAGGTGAAAAAGCTTGAAAGGTGGGTACCTCACGAATTGAGTGAAGCAAATCAACAAACGCGCGTTGACTGCTGCGTTGCATTACTCAACCGGCACAATAATGAAGGGATTTTGAATCGAATCATTACCTGTGATGAAAAGTGGATCCTGTATGATAATCGGAAGCGCTCATCGCAATGGCTGAACCCTGCCGAACCAGCCAAACCATGCCCCAAGCGAAAATTGACTCCAAAAAAGTTACTTGTGAGCGTTTGGTGGACTAGTGCTGGTGTCGTTCACTACAGCTTTCTTAAATCTGGCTAGACGATTACGGCAGATGTCTATTGTCAGCAACTGCAAACCATGATGGAAAAGCTAGCTGCTAAACAACCGAGGCTGGTTAATCGCTCTAGGCCACTGCTGCTTCATGATAACGCTAGACCACACACTACAACAGACGGCTACCAAATTAGAAGAGCTTCAATTGGAATGTCTAAGACATCCACCGTACTCTCCGGACCTTGCCCCAACAGATTACTATTTTTTTCGAAATTTGGATAACTTCTTGCAAGGGAAAAAATTCAACTCCGATGGGGCAGTCCAAACCGACTTCAAAGATTTTATTGATTCCCGTCTGAATGGTTTTTTTAGTAAAGGGATCGATGAACTACCTATGAGATGGCAAAAGTGCATAGATAGCAATGGTACATACTTTGATTAAATAAATATATTATATTAAAAAAAAATCAACTTTATGTTCCTCCTAAAACAAAACGCCAATTTCATATGTAAGGACCTAATATTAGTGGAATAAACTAGGTAAAATTATGAGAAGTATTAAAATTTTCAAGTTTAAATATTTTAACGCATGGGTGCAATTCATAAGGCACCATTCTCTCATCTCATCAATGCAAACAATTGTGTATTATATTAGACAACTTGGCAGGTTTAATGTCATGTGGAAATCTCTTCCAACCAGCCAGAAATATTTTTAAAGAGGATTTAAACGGTAATCAGACTGAAACACTTAATCTTAATCTGTAGGAATTAAACCCACAACCTCTGAGCTGGAAGACAGGTGTCATACTAACTAGGTCATGGAGATTGTGATGTAAATGTAAGATTTTAAGTGATTTGTTTGATTTAAAGTCATATGAGATAATATATAAGTTGATTTTGTACTGGGTGTCTGCCTATGCACCAACCTGGCTTTTATGGAACTCCTATTTTTCTGATGGAACTTATACAATGATTATGATAATTAGATCAAAATAAAATCTTATACCACATTCATTAGTACTTTATAATTACTTTCAACCGGTAAAAAAAATCCACCAGTTATATTGCCTGTACTCATTCAACAGAGTGTATCACAAGCGCGCATATTTCAAATTCAATAATTATCTTTGTTTTTATGAAATAAAAATACTAAATAATAAATACAAGTATCTTACTTTTTTCCCTAACTTTCAGAATCAGTACTAAAAGGAATTCTCGTAAAGGGCTCATTCTAATAGATAGTATCCCACAGCGGCTATAATTATATACATATGTATTTATATAGTTAATTTTTATCCGTGGATTACTCGATAGGTGTAATGTAACTCATTTTTCAGAGCATTGGCATTTTACTTAAGATGTTGAAATAAATATTGTGTGTCTCACATTTTATCTTTTATGTTAAATCATACTTGCAATGAGAAACTATCATAATTTCCTTTGCTATATGACTTTCTATGGAGTGCATATGATATTTCATCAAGATCATTTTCAGATTTGAGGAGTCGATAATGTAGAAGGAAGATGACTCTCTGTGATTGTTTTATTGTATTGTATTACAATTGTTTTGTACAAAGTACAACCTGTCAGGTTTATAGCCACGTTACTATCTCTTCCAACCAACTAAAAAAATGTTGAAAAGACCTTAAGTGAAATCAGGATGGTGTTCTTTTTTAAAAAAAAAAACTGGGTTCCAACGGTAATTAAACCCCCAACCCTCAGGCTGGAAGACAGGCATTGAACTAGACCATGGAGATCGAAGGTGATTCCTTTGAGGAACAAAAATAGAATTTTCAAGGCCAGTCTAAAAGGAGGATGACCAGTGGATTGTCCCAGACAAGATTGGAGGAGGCAGGTGGAATGGTTGCGTGGGTAATGTCTAGGAGTGGACCGGGTGGAAGAGAAAGTCGGCCATAGATAAAGATAAGTGTAGATCAGTGCTGAAAAGGATGCATTCCCAATCTGAAAGGAGAAGGGGAAGACAACGATGATGAATACAAATGTGCCTTTGATATTACTTACAGTGAATACAGAGTTTAACCTGGTGAGTGGTTGTGCCTTGATTATTTTTAGCTTCAATGGTATAAACACCATCATCTTCCATTTTGGCTGAACTAAAAACAAGTTTGTGCTCTTCTTTTGTTGGGTCATGCAATATTTTACGAGTATCACTTGGTTGAACTACCTTGCCATCTTTATTCCTGAAATTATATTAGAGACATAAAAACAATTTGTTAAATTAATAGTGTACAGATAAATTAAACTTCTGTTCATTATAAAACCTTTACCATGTCACTTCTGCAATAGGGTTGGCGTAAATAACAGCAATAAACTCAGTTTCTTCAAAGGGTAAGATTGTTACATCTTTAGGTCCTTCAATTTCTGGTCTTAGAAGTATGTCAAGTCTAGCACTGCTTTCTTCACTGCCATATTCATTCTTCAACTTGATTGTGTATTCTCCAGTGTCAGTGTGACGACCTACACATTTTTGAAAACAACATTTTAGCCTTATTCATTATTCAAAACAATAACCATGGCATAAATACATGTACGAGGCGTATCCAGAAAGTAAGTGTACTGAGGCTCTCACGACCGGATGGATTTTATTTTCGACATGTTGGCTACACTTCCGTGTAGCCTGACCCTTCCCCTCCGCAACGAGACCGGTTCGAGGTCAGTACTTTGAGAAGTGTCGATGCGACAACACGTTTCGTGATAAATGTAAATCCAATCTCCCGCCAAGTGCGAAATACGGGGCGTCATACGTTATCTCGTTTGGAAGGGAAAACCTCCGGTTGAGGTTTATAATGAGGTGAAAACTGTATATGGTGATAAAGCTATGAATCGTACGAGTGTGTACAAGTGGTGTCGTGAGTTTAAAATCGGTCGTACGTCTGTGCATGATGATCAGAGGAGCGGAAGACCTTCAATTGTGACTGACGAAATTGATGAAATTGTTTTGGGACTGTCAAGGCATAATTTTAATTGAATATATGCCTCAAGGGGAGACCATCAACTCTGCAAGATACTGTGAGACCCTAAAAAAATTGTGGAGGGCGATTCAGAACAAGAGGAGAGGCTGCTGCACGACAATACCAGACCACACACGGCCAACGCCACGAAGGAACTGCTCGCCTCGTTTAAATGAGATGTCCTGAACCATCCCGCGCATTCCCCTGACCTAGCACCTTCAGATTACTATCTCTTTACCTCCCTGAAGCTGCACATGGGTGGAAAAAGGTTTTCAACCGACGAGGAGGTAAAGGAGGAGGTGGAGAAGTGGACGGAGGGGTTGGCGGGAAACTACTTCGAGGAAGGCATCAAAAAGTTGATACCCCACTTCACCACCTGCATTGAGAGGAATGGCGACTATGTCGAAAAATAGCTTACATATGTACTACGGTAACCACGTAATTTTTTTGTTTAAATAAAAAAAAATTGTAACCTACAAAAATTCAGTACACTTACTTTCTGGACTTACCTAGTATTTTATAATTTGCCTAATGCCATGACCCTGAAAATGAAACAAAACATATAAGCAGAAGCTACTGCATAGTGTGAGTATTCCAATTATGAAATGGGTATTATCAAAGTAAAACAAGTCGGCAATTGGAAGATAATATTAAATTAGGATGTTTATTTTTTTAACTAAATAATTATTTTATCCTTTTTACAAAAAAAAATGTTTCTTGTCATTCACATTATTTCCAGTACATATGCACTGAAAAACAAGGTAATTATCAAAATAAATATCACCCAATTTGATGACGTTTTAAAGTGATAGAATGCAAAAAAACCTTGATTTTTCTGGATGAATGGAACACATAAAGTTAGTAAAGTTCGGTGTGACTGTTTACTTTTAAACTTTATACAAAAAAAACCATTTTATAATTCCTGGAAGACTCAGATTGACAGAAGAAGAGTGTGTTGCTGCAAAGTGAAGAAAAATAGAACAACAACAGCTACGGCTACAAACTATAAATGCTGAATAAAGACATTTTTTTAATAAGGATCGAAGATACACGGATCTCCGATGAAGAATGGCAAAACCTAAATAAGAGACGCCGTCAGGCTAAAGTAAATAATATGATGATTGGTAATATACAGTAACGGCAGAGCAGACACGGTACAGTCGGAGTGGAAGATTTTGAAGAATCATCCATCACAGATTTTAACATGTGGGGATATGAATGTGTATTGCAATTTGTGCAATATAAAACACTTCTCACGCAAACTACCATAGAAAAAACTGTTCACAAGACATGTGTACAAATAAATATTTTCAAAATGAAATTCTATGCTTAATTAAAAAAGTTAATGAAATAAGAGTATAATAAAATGAAATCCATATTGCAGGTAAGATGCCATAGTTGAGAAGGATGTGTGGGAAAAGATTGATAGATAAAGTTAGAAATGTTGCAATAAGGAAAGAATGTGGATGTGAGCGAGATGAGAGAGGATAGGATGCCCAAGAAAATAGATATGGCTTAGCAAGGAAAAGAAGGTGTCCGAGAGTTGCATGGAAGGAACATATTGTCAACTATTGAAAGAGGGTAAGGTGAAAAGTATGAAGAATAGAAGGACTTGTATGAGATAAACTATGGACATGGCGTGATGGGATAGAATATAAGTGTAACAAATAACAGTAGTAATAGTAAGTGTAACAAATAATGTCAGTATTTAGTCATTTTTTTCGCACATCCTTGGATGGACTTTACAGATAGTGTAGCATAAAATACTATATACGTGTACATTTATTTCATTATTATTGTTTTGTGACCTGAGTCTCTAATATGTGATTCATCACTATGCTAGCTTTGAAGAATTGTTATTTGTTTTATTTTTAATTCAGAAGCATATCAGAAATGTAATTATATTGAAGAAACAACCCAAAGTTCGATATTACACAGCTTCGTAACATACTAATGACATTAAAAAGAAGCTTTGTAAAAATGTCTTGATAAGAAATACTATAATATTACATGGTTTGTTAACAAATATTATATGAATGCATAAAAAATGTTAAAGTTTTGATAAATTATTGAAAAAAGTTCTTCTGAGTTTTTATTTTTGAAATAAGTATTTAGTACTATTTACTAGAGAAGTTTTTTTATTAATTATTCTTAAAATCTTACCACTGGGTATATTCAAAGTGAATGTGCATTCCTTAACATTATTTTCTAATGGTTTAGATTCAATAGAAAGCTTGACATTAGCATCTGGGACGATTTCTTTACCATCATGGAACCACCCTACTTGGGGAATTGGGTCTGCTGTACATACGAGTGACATTGTGACAGGCTCATTCTTGGGAACCTTCTGAGATTTTAATAGACCAGAAATGAGCTTAGGTCTACGCATCTCATTCACAGCTGAAAGAAATGTAATGTGGTCAATGAAATACAAAGCTGTTTTATAAGGTGAATAAAATTATATTCTACATGCAAATAAAAGGTATTTAAAGAAATATTTACATTTGGAGGAATAGCTATTAAATTAATTGGCAGTATTTGAAAATGCAGCTCTGTTAAGAAACGACAAAGAATAAAACTTGTGAGATTTATGAAAAAAAGTCTTACAGGTAACGGATAGTTTTGCTTTGCGAGCAAAAGTTCCAAGTTTGTTGCTGATTTCACATTGGTAAACACCATCATCTGTCATTTTTATGTCTAATATCTGGAGTTTGTAGCAGTCACCATCTTCGGATATCTTGACTCTCTGACTGGATTGGACTGGTTCTCCATTTAAGGTCCACTTGGCCGCTGGCTTGGGGATACCACGAGCAAAAACTTTGTATTCCTTGGAGAGCGTCTCGAAAATGTTACAGTCATCCATTTCTGCACTTGTTATCTCAGGAATTGCTATGGAGTAATTCCAATTTAATTCATAAATCAAAGTTAACTCTATTCAAACTTTAAAAGGGGAAGACAACCTGAAAGAAATCTCACCTCTTACAACCGGATCCAGGGGACTGCACACTGACCCAATTATTATCTATTCAATAAATGGGTAAGTATTATTATCACACTTAATTGTAGAGAAAGTGCATGCATCTAAAATTCAGTAAAAAGTATAGTTTAGTTTTTGTGTATGCCAATAAGAAAATACAGAAATTTCAATAAGCAGTGTTTGCAAAAGTTACGAATTTGTGCATATTATTTGTATAATTAAATTTAATGGGGTATTTTAGCCACATGAAAAAGCGCCGATAAATAAAATAATCTTCATTTTGAAATTTACCTTCACTGTTTCTATCACCTTCTTTGGAAAGGATATCACCGAGAGCATTTCTTTGTATTCTGATTCTTCTGAATAGATCTTCCATTTCCTCATCATCTTCTTCAATTATATCGGTAATTTTGGAATGTATAGGTGTTTTGCTTATATTTTTCCTAGATTGGGAATCATTTTTTAAATCACTGTCCTCCATTCTTTGACTGCTTAATTCATATGTTTTTGAAGCTTTAGGTAAGATCATTTCACTTATTTCGTATTCACTTGTCTGCAAGTATTCAGGTTTTTCATCAAACAGTGGACCATTCATATTTATATCAACTTTTTTGTTGATAAATTCATCACTCAAATCTTTTTCAATGATTTTATGAAACTTTTCAGAGATGACTTTTTCCTCTATTTCTCCACTTTCTGAAAAGTATTCTTCTTGGAATGACGCCTGTCTTCGATAGTTTTCTCTGGAGTAAGCTCTTTTACTGTCATCAAAATCAAATATATCAGTGAAAGAAACATCTCTGGAGAGATTACCACCTACAATTGTCGTATCATCCTCTGAGAGTGACAATATAGAAACCCCTCTATTGGCAAGAATTTTGTTTTTATCAAGATAATTGTAATCCCCTTCTGAATCTGTGGCTTCCTCTACAATACCGTGGTTGCCTCTCCTGAGTATGTCCGAAATATAAAATCCTCCAGATTCATCTTGAGTGTATCTATGAGTGGCTATTTCCTCCACTTCCAGTGAAGTTTTATGTGGACAATTTGGTGTGATGATTTTTTTACATTCCCCATCCTGACTGGAGTCATCCTCATATATTACAGATGTTGCTGACATTTTGTGTAATGTATGTGTTTCAGCAGGACCTGATTATTATGAATAGGTTAGTGAACACTGAAACTGGTGAGTTTTAATGAAAAAAATATTTCACACAGTTATCAGAATACTTAATCGATATGAAAAATTAGAAATGAGAAACATTTAAATTTAAATATATATAATATGATGGAAAAGGCTCGATTTTCTTTGTAATTGAATTGTAAAATAAGTTGGGAAGCTACTCGTACCATTATTATTATTATTATTGTTTTAGATGCTGAATAACTGAAAGCGTATACTGACCTGTTACAATCGCCTCATGTGTTCTGGTGCTGCTAACAACTGTTACAATGATTGAATCCCCTTCCCCCCTTTGGAATGTTGTGACTGTTTCAACTGAGCGCCGGCCTAAACAACACACTCACTCAAATCAACATTCTCTTCACAATTATCCTAAACATAGACTCCAAGCATGCTTGGATCAAATGCATCAAAAGCCAATAAGTTAATTGTCAATTTTAATATAAAAAAGTGCATGCTGTATTTTTAAACTAACAAATAATTTGAAAGTTGAATTGTACTTGTTGCTGTAAATGTTTAAATGTTCTGATTTATGATTTATACCTTCTGATTCCCCTTTTTGCTTACTGGGTGCAACATCCATTTTATCCGGGATCTTCGCCTGTTTTTCTTCATCAGCAATTGTCTTTTCTTGAATCTTCTCTTTTCCTAATACTTCTTTTGTTCCTTTTTGTGTTTCCGGTAACTCTACTTCTTTAATATCACCGCTGGAGAGTTTTTTACTCTGATTACTATACTCGATTTCTTCACATGTTTCCATTTCAGTTTTTGTTTTCAATCCTTCTTCTAGAGTAGTATTTTGTACGTCAGATTCTACCAACTTTTTCGGCTCTGATTTTTCTTCAATGGTTTCTTCGATGATTTCTTGCTTTTCAAATGACTTGTTTATTTCTTGTGCTGAATGAAGACAGTATCAGAATGAGTCAGGTTTATTGTTTAGGTAATAGAAAATATAAAAATGCAGTATATATAGTAGAGCATAAAAACATTATTATTTCATTGATTCGAGCATTAAAAAAATGAGAATGTTCACAAATGAGAATCATCAATTAGTATTTTATCAGAGACTACTAAAGGTGATATTCTTAGCTTTGTAAAATATTATATTAAGCTGTGCTGCAAAACTCCCATATCATAAGCTCTTTAAAATATTAGTATTAACATTCATCCGCATAAAGCACCAGCATGCAATTGCAAAATATATTATATACTAGCGTGTATTTTGCAACTGTTTCTGGAAACACATAATAGCATATTGCGAAACGTATATATTCTTTTGTAGCCTCTGATTCTTGATGAATTTTATTATTCTATAGGCGACTAATTATTTTATATACTTGTCTTTAAAAATAATAAAATATGCATTTCTCAGGAAAACCCCAGATTTTAGTCTCAGTGTTTTTTAACTGTAATTAATAATTTGAAAAGAAAAATAAACATTTAAAATCATTTAAATGTCTGATAAAACTTTTATTACTAAGTAGTTCAAAATATTGTATAAAACTATTATAACTCATAAATAAAGATGTTTTTTTACATAAAAAAATATACATTAATTAGAATTCAAAATGTTACAATAAAATAAAAGTGTTTTTCCAAATTCTGTATGCACTCAGATCTCACATGACGATTATTGCTGTAAAAGTGATATTCAGTTCACTCGTGAATCAAATATTCAGTTCACTTGATGAATTGTATATTACATATATTCTATTAACTAAGTTCATTTGCAGTCAAATTATATTAAATCATTGATGTTTATCATACACTCATTTTATTGATTGAAATAAATATTTAATCATTTTTCTCTTATGGATAATTAACATTTATAAAGATTTTTTCAATCAAGTTTAGTTTGATCAATCATTTGATAATTCAATTGGTTCAATACAAAATTAGATTCATATAATAGGTTAGTCAAAAAGTTTTGAAAGCGACATCTATGGAGCAGTAGAAAAACCAAAATTTCTACGCCATTTTAATATTTCATCTTTCATAAGAACGTACTCAAAATTTCATTTCGATCTGTCAATTCATTCTTTGTTTACAAGCCATTTGAAGTTGACGTGTCAGTGTATTTTTTAACAATGGAAAAATCCGAATATCGTGCAGTGATTAAATTCTTTGTTTTGGAAGGTTTATCGGCTACTGAGATCCATGCAAAGATGGTGAAAGTATTAAAGGAGTCTTCTCCTTCATTTCCAACCGTTCACCGATGGGTTTTGGAGTTTATGCGTGGCCGTACAAGCGTTGAAGATGATCCACGCTCAGGATGTCCAAAAAGTGCATCAACACCAGAAATCATAGCGAAAATACAGGATATGGTTTTGGAAGATCATCGATCGACTGTGGATGTGATAGCTGACACCATAGGCATCTCACATGGAACAACATGGCATATTTTGGCTGAAGTTTTGGGTTTCAAAAAACTGTGTGCACAATGGGTGCCGCATTTGCTAACAATGCAACAAAAACACGTTCGAATGCGACTTTCTGAGCAACATTTGGAGCAATTTCGAAAGGATAAAAAGGATTTTCTGCGTCGATTCATCACTATGGATGAGACTTGGGTCTACCACCATGATCCTGAATCAAAACAAGAGGCTAAGGAGTGGTGTGAACCAGGCACTTTGGCTCCGAAGCGAGTTCGTGTCCATAAATCGGCCAAGAAGGTGTTAGCGTCAGTTTTTTGGGATGCAAAAGGAATTTTATTGATAGATTATCCCCAAACTGGTAAGACAATCAACTCTGATTATTATTGTGACCTTTTGGACCAGTTGGATGAAAAAATTTGTGAAAAAAGACCCGGTTTGCAGAAGAAAAAAATCATTTTTCATCAAGACAATGCACCTGCTCACACAGCTCAAAAAACCATCGCGAAAATCAGTGAATTGGGGTACGAATTGTTGCAGCATCCACCCTATTCGCCAGATTTAGCTCCCTCTGACTTCTGGCTGTTCTCACACCTCAAAAAATTCCTTCGTGGAAAGCATTTTTCATCAAACGAAGAGGTTATAGCCGTCGTAGAGGAGTATTTTGCAGGCCTTCCAGAAAGTCACTTCCGTGATGGGACAACAAAGTTGGAAGATCGTTGGACCAAGTGTATTGATGTTATGGGAGACTATACTGAGCAATAAAAGTGATTTCCCCCCAAAAAAAATGTATTTTTATTTCCGCTTTCAAAACTTTTTGACTAACCTGTGCCCCTTTTGAGATACACAGAGAAGATGGATGTCTATGGCTTTCTATTAATGTACACAACTAGCCTTATCCACATCCATACATGTCGTACATGCACTTTTATTTCTCATACTTCTTACCTTTCCCTTAGTTAAATTTTCTCCAACTATTTCTTTCTACTCCTTTCGCAGTTTACATCTTCCTCGCTCTTAATTTTATAATATATTTCTTTAACAAACATCTTATGTTATCTTTTATCCGATCATTCTTTACTCTATCATAGATTGTAATAATACGAGTAGCTTGATATTTAACACAATGCACGCATTGCTGTCACATTTATTCCGCTCATGTCACTTATTTTACCAGGCTTACCTTTCATACATCAAGGTTGGCACTAGCACACCACTATGCACAATCATTTTGAACATTTTTAAAGAAATGGAAAATTGCATACTGGAATACTTTTTTCTTGAAAAACATTTTGATTAGTATTATTTCGTATAGTGTATTATATTTTTAACTAAATAATATTATCAATATTGAATGGAGTCTGAGTGCATACGAGTATAAAATAATAATTTTCTCGTTTTCGAAGAACACTGAGCTTCTTGACTTAAATTTTGTGAACACACTCTTGGACACTTCACAAGACATGGGACATAACAAAATGATTATATGAAAAACTTTAGAGGCATGTCTTAATGCGCTAAATTAATACTAAAACTAGTACTAATGTGAAAATTTTGGCATTAATAAATAGCAATCCAAATCACTTGTATGTGGTCCGATTGGAATATCACACATTCTGAAAAAACATTCTTTTTATGCATTATGCAATACATTCACTAGTACTTACTTGCTCCATGAATGAAGCGAGCTTACATATTCTACCTTAGCACCTTCAAATCGTTGCTACATGTGCTATACACATCATTAGGTACTCGGAAAAAAATACAAAATCACTTCTTATAAAAAAACACTATTTCAATAATTAAATCCCATAAAAATCTACTTTATAATTAAGGAACCTTATAAATTCAACTTAATGCCATTATTATTGAGGCAATTTTGTCCCAATGAGTCAAAGATTTTATGAAAAGAAAATTAATAAAATATAAAAAATGTCAATACAACAAATCTACTGAGAAAATATAAATCAAAATTAAATTACTGATTATTTACAGTTGTTAAAAGATCAATCTACATAAAAATTGTTTTAGATAAATATTAATAGCATTCTTTTGTCTAGATTTATTGTTGCATTATTCATTGTTAAAACAATTGTGTCGAAGTTCAAAATATTATTAAATATTATACAAATTATGTTAAAATATCGAAACTTCAATCCACAAAAAGATATCAGCACCAGATGTATTTCTCAAATTATTACCAAATAGATATTTAACATATGAACCCAAAAATTAATGTACTAAATTGTAGCGAGATGTTTTTTTACTTATTCTTTTAAAATGATTCCTATTTTTAGTTTTATCAAAATTCTATAAAAAAAACTGCTTATTGGATTACTTTTTGTTTTTTTCACTAAAAAAAGCATTTTTTTTTTATAAATAAAGGATGTCTGTATTAAAAAACATTTGAATCCAACTGTTATAGTAAAAATTTATGAATGTTATAAAAAATTGTAGAATAAAATTCAAATTTCTTCAGATTTCATTCAATGGTTTGACATATTTTTGAAAAAGTTTTAAACACTCAGAATATTGTGGTATTTTGAAGTTGATGAAAACGATTGTTAAAAAATGATATTGGTTCCAATCAACGCAGGCATAAGATTTTTATAAAACATAGAAGATAATTAATCGGAGACAATTTCGCAAAGTGAAATACATCCAATTTAATCTGGTTTTGTTTATTGAAATCAGATATTCTTGCACAATTGTTATTAATAATTAATAATTCTAACTACTTTAACTGGTGATTTCTGTTTAGAAAATTAATATGAGAATGCTCATAAACTGAAATATAAAAATTATTTGTAAATATAAAATAGTAATATTATTTTCATTTAGTATATCAAATATAACTACTTAAATTATAGTATATTAAACATTATATCAATGTGAATTGTTTCAAAATCTACTGTAACAAAATTTAAAATAAATACATTTAATCGTTTGTCATAATATTTCATCAAATAAATATAGTGGAATAACAAACAAACAGCCATAATGGAAAAATATTTAAATAATATATTATGTTTTTTATTACATTTTTACTCAAACTTAAATAATAAGCCATTAATGATTTTGAAATAATTTACAATTACAAGGGTGAATAATTTATAATAACTCAAGATTTTATTTTGAAATTCTTCAAAAATTTTATTTGATGAAATATTCATTTTTAATATTTTGAACTTAAAACATAAATACTTACTATGTACAATGACTGTACTCTTGCATGAAATACTGCCAATTTCATTGACAGCAGTCACCTCATATTCTCCGCTGTCGCCTTCTTTTACCAGATTTAATGTGAGACTGTAGTTCTCAAGTCGTTTACTATCTCTTTCTATTTTAATCCTCGCATCTGTTGTCACTTCTTTGCCATTCTTGAGCCACTTGATCTTTGGATCAGGACAGCCTTGGATTTCCACTTCCAGTTTGAGTGTAGCTCCCTCATCCACAGTCATGTCCACAAGTTTCTTGGTAATCTTTGGTTTATCTGAAATAAAAAAGTCAATACAAACATTCTATTTCGCCTACTGTTTGCATGATAGACAATTTGAATTAGGTACAAAAGGCTCATGCAGATTTCCATGATAGTTTTCGTAGGAGATCAAAAATAAAAACTCCAAAAATATGGAAAATTTAACATGAAAATGTTGAGATAAAATATTATAAACTGGATACTCAACAAAGTTTGTCTAACATTTTTTATTTAAATTTTTGACATCTTATCCAACAAAAAACTTGTACATTATTTATTCTAGGCTAGCATACCAATTTTACAGAAATAAAAAATGTATTATAATGTATATGATACTCATAGATTCAGTATATTTGGAATGAAGTTAATAACGAAAATTTTGTCCTAATGACATCAATCCAAGAAATTTAAAATTACTTTCTGGACAACTCAATCATTTTTATATTATGAAGAATTTTTAAAATATCACATATTTGCACTATTTGTTGTTTACTATTTATCATCTCAATGTCTTCGTTATCGAGTGTTTGTAGGTATTGATAGTTTTTTTTGGCTTATATCACTAATGATACACTTATAATACTTCCCTTAAGAAGATCATCATTTTGAAAACTGGTTACTTACTGTAAACAGTGAATGATGATACTGATTCATTAAAACCATATTTGTTCTCCACTTTGCAGCAGTATTTCCCCGACATCTCAGTAGTAACCTCTTTTAAAACGAGTTTGTAGTTTCCATCCTCTTCAGTTCGAGTGAATTCAGAGCGTTTTTCTGTTATTTCAGCATCACCAAAATACCTAGTAGTTATAATACATATTTCAATTAATTAAATTAAAAATAAATACTTTTTTAATATAAATTATATTAGGTGTACAAATAAGTTTCCGCCGTTTTTTATAAAAAAATGGGCATTTATTGTGAAAGAACGGAACCTCATGTTTTATTCGAAGTAGTACCCATCGCTTGCCACTACTTTTCCCCATCTTTCTGTCAGCATACGAATACCGCGTCAGTCATCATCATCATCTTTTGAGGCTATCCACGAATCGACTCAATTTTTGGTATCTTCATATGATGTGAAGTGCTGCTCAGACAGGCCATGCGTCATCGATCAAAACAAGTGGTAATCAGAAGGAGCAATGTCTGGTGAATACAGCGGGTGGGGTAAAACTTCTCAATTGAGTGTTTCCAAATAGGTTTTGACCGGTGCCGCAACATGTGGACTAGCATTGTCATGCAGGAGAATAATTTTGTCGTGTCTGGCGTAGTAGTGGGCGCGCTTTTCCTCGAGTGCTCGACTCAATCTCATCAATTTTGTTCGGTAGACAGCCCCAGTAATGGTTTCCTTCGGTTTGAGCAACTCATAATACACGACACCAAGCTGATCCCACCAAATACACAACAAGAGTTTTTTTCCATGAATATTTGGCTTAGCCGTAGATGTTGAAGCATGACCAGGGGATCCCCATGATTTCTTCCTTTTTGGATTATCATAATGGATGCATTTTTCATCACCAGTGACTATATGGTGCAGAAAACCCTTTCGTTTATGCCTGGCAAGCAGCATTTCACATGTGGAAAATTGGCATTCAAAGTTTCTCCGTGTCAGTTCATATGAATCCCAATTTCTTTGTTTTTGAATCATTCCCAATGATTTCAACCCATGTGAAATTGCTTGTTGAGTCACTCCTAATGTAAGTGCAAGTTCTTCTTGCGTTTGGCACGAATCTTGATCCAATAATACTTCCAATTCCGCGTCTTCGTACACTTTCGGCCTTCCGCTACGTTCTTTGTCTTCGATGTCAAATTCACCGTTCTTAAACTTTTGAAACCACTCACGACAACTTCTCTCACTTAAGGCAGCCTCACCATATGCTTCTACAAGCAATCGATGCGCCTCAGCTGCAGATTTCTTCAAATTGAAGAAGTAAATCAAAAGTTCCCGCAAATGACGCTTATTCGGCTCAAAACTTGACATTTTCGAACACAAAAAAATATGTTATACTGATAAAAATTCACTAATATTTCAAGGTCATGTTGTTGACAGATGTCCAACCTTACGATAGTGACATTTTACATCTGACAATTTTAACCATAACTTACTGGTGGCGCCAACTTTTGTCAAACGGCGGTGACTTATTTGTACACCCAATATATACATAGAAAAATCCTAGAATGTGTCAATTTAATATTTTTTATAGTCATTAAGAAAATGTAAAATCCAAATAATGAGTCTTCTATTTTACTAGAATAAGGTAAAAAAGTATAAAGGGGATTATTTTACAAAAAAACAATATTTACTTTGTTTATGATGAGATACATTTTGAATAAATTATGAACCATTTATACAGAAGTTTGTATAAATGTATACTCTATTATGAAAATAAAAATAAATATTTACCATTTAACAGCTGGTTTAGGGAAAGCTTCTACACTGACTACAAATTCAATGTTTTTATCTCCCTCAGTTGCCTTTAAATCAGTTAATTTTTGTTTGAATTGTGGAGCGCAGCGTACAATGAGTTTTTCACTGTCTTTGGTGGTTCCATGAATGTTAGTCACCTCACAGCTGTAAACTCCTTCATCGGTTCTTGATGTGCCAGAGATAGCGAGAGTGTACGTGGCACCATCAGCTGTCTTCTTTATGTGAGAACTTTCAGAAGTAATCTCCTTTCCATCTTTGAACCTGAAAGTAACGTGATAGGTTAGTAGCTCACCAAAGGAGACAATATTTTGATATTTTGTTGTATGAGTTTTCAAAATAATTTAATAAGTGAATTTTTAATTTAAGCATCAACTATAAAAACCAAATGAGTCAAAATATTAATAGAATGACTAAAAACAATGCTTATTGATTTTACTGACAAATATACTAAAATTTTAATAAATTCAATAAATGGTTCTATTTGGGATTTACTTTCATAAAATCTTTTATTTCTTATTCTTATTGCCTCTTATGTAAAAAAATAAAAATAAATAAATACCATTTGACTGTGGGCTTGGGATCAGCTTCACATGTGATTTGGAAGAAAATATTTTCTCCTTCATTACATTCTCTGCTCTCACCAAGTTTTTTTGTAAGTCTCGGTTGATATGAGCTTGCACTCAATTGCCAGAAATCTGAACATTGATTGATTTCATTCTTAGCCACTACAGAATATGATCCAGAATCATTAGTAGTTGTCTTATTGATTGTAAGAGTATAAACTTCGTCACTCTCTTTTGTTATTCTGCAGTGTTCTGAGTTGGCAATTTGAACACCATCTTTGAAGAAACTGACTACCGGAGCTGGAGAGCCTTCAACTTCGACAGTTATTGTGTGAACAATATCAATGGAACAGCTCTGATCTTCCACCTTCTTCTTAATTTTAGGAGGAGCCTTAACAGTCAAGTGCATTTCAGTATGGTCTTCACCAAGTTCATTTTTGGCATGGATCGTGTACAAACCAGCATCTTGAGGAGTGACATTTTTGATAACTAGAGACATGCTTTCAGTGTCTTCATATAGGAACCTGTAAAAAATTTTTATATATATTTTAATTATCTTACAGGCTGATCGAATTTTGTATAAAAATAAATTTAGCTAATTCACCATATCTGTGCTCCTAAAAATCCAACAAAATGTATATTTTTGTTGAATGAAAGTTTGGGTATGCATTTGAATCTCTGGAATTATGTACTAATTTTGAAATAAGTTGTAATTAGGATACTACAAGCAAGATCGAACAACTATATGCAATCCCCCCATAAAAGAGAGTGTACCTCAAACTATAGTTCACGGTCATTATTTAAGAAGAAGAAACTCTACATATATTATATTTGGTAAATGTATTTTTAAATTTGACATATTCTTTAGAAACAAATTAAATGTCAGATTTGGTTTTGTTAACAAATCTTGTGGTTTTCCACTCAGGATATTATTTTATCACTATTATTGATTAAGCCTTCCAATACATTTTATTTCATGCATTTATACTTACTTATATTTGCCGCCTGGCTCCACAACTTTTCCATCATGTTTCCACAAGATTTCTGGTTTGGGAAAACCTTTACACTGGAGCTCCAACATTGCTGACCCGCCAGCAGCCACTTGGGCTTCTCTCGTTTCGATAATCAATCTAGGTTTCTCTGGTTCACGGACCAACTGATTAACTGTGCCTGTTAAAAAAATGCTACATGAATTGTTGTCAGGTAGGAATGTTGTTCCTAAGAGTACCATTCAATGTCTAGGCACATACTTAAAATCTACTATGATTGCTGATTCAATATTATTTTGAACTATGATGGTCAGAGATGATTGTAAAAATGCTATTTTAAATTGATAAATTGTATTAATTTATCATAAAATCAAATAAGTGGTTAAATTCAAATAGTTTTTACTTCGTTCTATATGTATTATTGAAAGTATAAACAAATACGCCGTATTTCATCACGTTGTGTCCCTTGCGGGGAAGGCGGAGATAATAGATCTCCAAACTATTTTATTCAAGCACACAACTTTTGCTTCCTCTTCATTTACATATACATCTCGTCATCCACAATTTTCTTTTATTCATATTTCTCATTTTAACTTGTTTCAAAATCTGGTCCACTTGATTTAGGCACGTTTTCCTCGGTCTACGTTTACCTTTTCCCTGGACTTCTGGCATGTGTGCTCGCTTAGTCAATCATTCTCTCCACATACCCAAACCATCCTAAGCTCCTTTCATCATACTAAAAAAAATCACTTTATCCATGCATTCATTTCTGATGTCTTCATTCTGCCTTCTTTCATATATCGACACTCTATCAGTTCTTTTTAGTGCGCATCATGCATCTTCACAGCATGAATCTTACTTTTATTCTTCTTCTGCCAAGTCAAAGTTTCACTTACATTTGTTAAAGTGGGCACCAATATATTTTTATACATTATCATATTTGCAACTTTCGTTATAGTGTGATTGTTGTATAGAACATTAAGTGCTCCATTTACCTTGTTCCCTGTCAATACCCTTTCAACTCACCCATCAGATGTAAATATAGTACCAAGATAAAAGGACTCAATAATCTGCTCCAGTTTCTTAGAGTTAGTCTACACATCAAACATACTTTTTAACACGCCTCTTTGTATAACCATTACCTTTTATTTTCAAACCTTTTACTAGGCATCTTTCATACAGCTCACTTATAATATTGTTTCAATTGCCTTCATTTTCAGCAAGTATAACCATACTATATCATCAGCATATAGAAGTCCACATACATTTATTTCACTCATTCTTACATCTCCCCTATCATCTTTTAAATTGCACACACGTGGATCTATATATAAATGAAACAACCAAGGTGACATCACATACCCTTGTTTTATGCCTTTAGTAATTTCAAACTACTCAGTAAGTTCTCCCTCTTATATATTCTCTGAAAAATATCTATCTTGGTTACTACAAGATAGTGGTCCGTTTCTAGATTGGAATCTTTAAATGCCCACATGTCTCTTATTTTTTTCCTGCGATCTACATTCGTATACATACCACACCTATCATTGATCTTTCATTCTCCTTTTCCCATGTGAATTTTTTTGTGATCAAGTAATGTATTTGATACAAGGTGGATTTCTTGATATACTTCTCTTAGCCTATCATCATTGTCATTCATTCTCACGTCGCCAAATGTATCTAATACACTTTCATTTCCTTTCACTCCCACCCATCCATTGAGATCCCCATTGGAAGTAAAATATTAAAATTTAGATTTTTCATAACTTTACCTTGTACAGTGAGTTCAGCAGAGCAGGAAATATTGCCTGTGCTGGTTTGGGCCACACATGTATAGAGACCAGCATCCTCTGGTTTGACATGCTGGAATACCAAAGCCAAAGAATCTTCATCATCTCCCAGTAGTACTTTGAAGCGCTCCTCAGGATCAAATGCTTTTCCATCTCGACGCCAGCTGAATGATGGTTTTTCTCCAGGAGGAAGCAACCCGTTGTTCAAATCTCCAAAGATATTCTTATCATCTGCAATTATTTTGGTAAAAGGTTTGTCTTTAAGTAATGTTTCTACTATGTCACACAATAAGAATTGTGATACTCAGGATATTATAATATTTCTTGCTTGATAAGATTAATTTAAATTTCATTATTTCAAAAAATGATAAATCAAATTCATACTTCAAATAAAGAAAACAGAATAATTTTGTTCAGACCCCAATTGTATAAAGGTTTTAAATAAATCAATAATACAATTTTATCTGCTTCTGAAATGGTGTATGTCAAATTTTTTTCCAAGGCTTAATTACAGCACATTATGTTATATAAAAACTATGAATTCTGAAAAGTATGTAATTAGTCTTATAATGTTATTGTAACAAAATTTTCTACTCCAGCTGCTTTCCTTATGATAAAAGATTGTGATCTTTGTACATTGTGCTGGTTTTCCTTGGTAAGTTTCGAGAATTTATAACACAGAAAACTAGTGAAGGCGATTCTATCATAAGGCCAATGTGTTTCATTAAAAAAACAGACCGTAATAATGGTTTATACAAAATAAATTAGGTATATACAAAACAAAATAAAATAAATACAAAATAAATTTACCTGTTACAGTTACTTTAGCTTCACAACTCTCTTCTCCATAATTATTATATGTTGTGCAAGAGTATTTTCCTGCATCTCTCTGAGTAACAGATACGATGACCATTTCATAAAATCCTTTATCAGCATGGTCACGCACAATTTGTATGCGCTCATCGTTATCTTTGATTTCACGGCCTTCTTTAAAGCTGGAATTTCAAAGAAGTATTGTGTAAATAGCTTAGCTAAATGATCCAAATAAATAAACATCTCATTAGTAAAACAGTTTTTTTCAAAATGTTTTAAGTCATAGTAAACAGTATATCACATTTTTTTAAGTGTATTATTTTTAATACTTAATTTTGAAATGTAGCTAGCTATTACAGTATTATTTTTCAAAAAGTAGGATTTCAATACTCGTACAATTATTATTTTAAGTGCTGAAATGTTCTTTTATTTTAATATAAAATTGATTACATTGGATGTTTTAAATATTTTAAATAAAAAAATTACATTGTATTTTTTTATAAATTCATAAAAAAATAGTGTATTTATTTAATACTGCGTATTCAAAGAACATAAATAAACTATAGAAATAAACTTATCACACTTTTATTTTTTGTTTACTTACAATTTGACTGTTGGGTTGGGATCACCCTTCACTTTGACCATAAATCTTAGGTAAGTATTTTCCAAGAGCTCAGTATTCTTAAGTCGCACAAGAAAGAATGCTCCATTTTTCTCAGCTCTTTCCTTGCGTTCTTCAGGTGTCACTTAAACAAAAGTAATATAATTGAACACATAACATATTTTCTTTATTATTGAAGCAAAAGTTTAGTAGAACTTCGTTTTTATAAAAAAATAAGTAAAAGATATTAAAAAAACACTGTTTTCAATTTCACTTTTAAAAATTTTTATATCCTGTTTCACCTTCATTTTGCAAAACTTTTGGAGTGATTATTATTAATGATGAAAAAAATCTTAATAAAGTTTTATTATACTTGTACATTAATTTTAATTTCCCAGAACAAAATATGGGCAAAAACGTATCTATATGAGGCAGGATTTAATTTAATACTATTAATTGTTTTAAATTAAATCTACAAACCTCTCTGGAATTATACTACACTATGTCCACAAAACTGACTGAAGATGTTCTATATTGTTAAAAGAATTTTTCTATCAATCACTTTATTC
The DNA here is from genome assembly GCA_949825065.1 of Odontocerum albicorne. Taxonomy (NCBI): domain Eukaryota; kingdom Metazoa; phylum Arthropoda; class Insecta; order Trichoptera; family Odontoceridae; genus Odontocerum; species Odontocerum albicorne. The sequence goes on along the minus strand of OX463839.1, from coordinate 34,687,490 downwards.
TAATTATTAATTTAGTAGATTATCGATGAAAACTTACTAATGTTGGTGCCAATGTGTGGAGAATTCAATACAGGAAAAGAACAAGAAAGAAGCCATGGATTTGGATGAATATTTATACTTAATTTTTTTCAAAATAATTTTACTGCACATGTTTTTTCATTTTAAAAACCAATTTAAAAAATGACTTACGTTCCTGCACAATGAGTTGAGCTGTGCAGTGAGCATTCCCTTTGTTGTTTTCAGCTCTTGCAGTGTAAACACCACTATCATATTCGTGGCAATGCACCAGCTCGAGTTTAAAATCTCCAGAATCGGTGTTGTTGTTGATTCGGACCCTGTCTGCAAGTTTATCTTCCAATGGCCTGTTGTCCTTTAGCCATGTCACAGTTGTTTCTGAAGATGACTCGAGTGAACACTCAAATGTTGCAGTTTCACCCGCTATGAAATTAGTCAAATATAAATAATTTTGTATATGTAATGCTAAATAAATTAGGAAACAAGCATTCATGTCTCCATAATATTTATAGGATATAAAGATTCAATATTTTTTATTTAGTTTAATAAATAAATAAAACAGGAGCACTAACCGAACTCCTATACTTTTTTCCAAATTAAAAAATTATTTATTTCGATTTTTTTTTCTATTTGATCAAAAATATGATTACATACCTTAGAGAAATTAATGAAAAATATTTATCTTATTATACCATAGAAGCATTTTTCAAAATTGTCTTGATTGAAATGTTTTTTTTTCTTTATAAATTAATATGAATATTCACTTAGAAACACTGAGAAACTTTGAGTACTTACAATATGATTTCATCATAAAATCTTCTGTTGCGAATTATATGAGTAGAATGCATTCCATTTTTTCTGTTTTCATATTGATACAAGAGTTAATTATTAATAATGTAAAAAACAATTTAGGGGATGATTTTTAAGATCTAAATATAATAGTTATCCAAATGCACACGAAATAAAACATGAAATATATATCATACATAATATTTTACATTAACAGTTTTATGTATTTTTTCTTGTTTACAATAACCCACTAAGTAAAAATGAAAACATAGGTAAATAGCATATTGAGATTAGCTCTTGAAAAAAAAAATTTGAGTGAATATTTTGATATTTCAGCAGGGTTTGATATTTTCATAGCACAACTGATATATACAGTATAACTTTCCTGGTTTATTGATATGTAGTATTTTTCCAAACCTACTTTAAAGTTGTTAAACAGTTCCAAACATTTTTTTAAATCTCAGAATTTCTGAAATTAAACTCGAAACTCCTGGATGGGAGACCAGGTTTCTACCACTAGACTGGCAAATCATTGTATTGCTTTTGATGTAGAAAATATAACTAGTAAACTATGATAATTATCATATACCTATATATTTGTTTAGTTTTTACACATTATTTAAATATTTAATTTATGTACATAAAATGGTTTAAATAATTAATTTATATTGGATACCAATACAGAAAACTGTATTATTAAGTTATATTGATATACAAATTAACATATATAGAAAGAAAGTAGTGAAACGTGCTAAGACAGGTTTTCACATTTTTGAACAATATTTTTTTTATAAATCAATAGGTACACACAATATACTACTTTTTGGACTACATAATAAAATGATACAAATAATATTTCTCTTGTATGTCTGAATCAAAACATTATTTGTGTTCAAGTAGATTACCTTGGGATTCATTGTTGTAAGTTTCTCAAAAGTCGGAATTCAGTCAAATTTATTATTCATAATAGATATAAGAAAGTGAATTTTAAAATGTGCTGAAGTAAATATAATAATTTTATATTAATAATACCCTATTTAAGGGTTTTGTAAAAAACATAAAATTTTTATCATAAAATTAACAAAACAACAATTTTTGTTATAAAGTGAGATAAATATTAAAACCTTTGCAAATAAAAAATGAATTTCTGAATACGAAATTCATAAAAAATGTTATATTTAATTCAAAGCAATCACAGGTTGAAACTCCGCAAAAAACAAATTGTTATTGATAAAAACATCAAAGAGTATAAGATATGTATTAAAATCAGAATTCCACATCAAGCTATCCCAAGAATTGTATTATAATAAAATCTGATATTTTAAGCAATAAAGCCAAATGATATTAATTTTAAAAGAATTAGGAATAAGTAAAAAAAAATTAAATTATACATTATATATGGTAGGTACTACGATTTTTTTTAATAATAAAATATTGACTTTTGCAAAAATTTTGATACACAATTTGTGCTACAAAAATGAAATTTTTTATTTTTCTTGTAATTGCTTTTTTATTCTTAAGCTTTATAATGAACTGGACAATGAACACATGAAAATATAAGAAAACATGTTTTTTTATAATCTTACCTTTCAGATACTGTAATTTTTTTAGATTTACATACAAATAATGGTTTACAATAAGTAAAATGATATTTATCAGTTATAAAAGCAATATACAAAGCATGTTTTTGTTTATGATGAGTCATGAGAATTAGTATCAAATTAACACAACTATTTTCAATCTAGGAATTGAAGGTATAAATATTTAGTGGTTAAATGAATTGATAGTAAAATTAGCTCAAACATTTCACTGTGTAATAATGCGTGAAAATATTGAGACCTGAGTTTTATGGAGTGCAAAATTTACTATCAATTGAAAAATATGGGGAAAAATTCAACTTCAACTTCTAAGCAGGGAATTTCTAAATAAACTTACGTTCAACATTGCATCCTTCAAGAGTTTTAACAAATACTGGCTTTCCACCAGCGCCAGATGTAAGGGCAATGCGTCGACTGCTCCCTTCAATTTGTGTTGAAGAGCTTACGATTCCATTTGTTAACGCTTCTTGCTGGAGCACACTGGATGATCTCATGGACCCGGCTACTTGTGAGCTACTATAGCTGGCTGCACTTGATCCATAAGCTGATGATGACTCATAAGTAGCGCTGGATGACACTAGGCTACTTGATACTGAAGAATATTCTAAATTTTATATAAGCAAAAGAAGAAACTAAAGAAGTATCTCAGGTGAAATTAATTGCATACTGATGCTTAGATTACTAATTGCAATGTGATTAGATGTATGTTAAGCTTACATATTATTAAGTGTTGCTGCCAATCGATTACTAGTCAATTTATGTATAAAGTGTAAGTTTTTGAAAATATCAACAAATTAAGGATACTAGGAAATGTTTTTCTAGAACAGTTATTGTAACAAATTCATACCAAGTTGAACATACATACATGTGAAGGAATAATACTAATACCATACTTGTTAATATGTTCATAAAAATAAATATTATTTACCTTCTCTTCGAGAAGAAGACACATTTGAATATCTTTTTGACATGTCTGTTTCTTGTGCTTCAACGCTAGATTTTTCAACTAATTTAGTACCTTCTTCCTTATTGGTTGTTGCACTTGAAATATTTACATCGGCTGGCTGTTTCGTTTCAGAGGCAGGTTGAGCTGTTACCGCAGATGTTTGTTTTACTGATGATTCTTGAGTGTTACTTTCTTTAGCTTGAGATACTACTGCTTCTGATTTACGAGTCTCTGAAATTTGTTGTGACCTTTCTGCTTCAAGTTTTACTTGTTCAACTGATGATTTTGATTCTAAATTTGAAATTTGTGCTACACTTTCTAAAGATACTTCTTTCTTACCACTTACTAATTTAGTTTCAGTTATAACTGTTGCACTAGTTTCTGAAACTTGAGGTTGTAATGCTGAAACAGGTTTTGCTGATTCGGTATTGGATATAATAAAAGGCTCAACACCTGGTTTTATATCAAGATTTACTTTGACCTTTTCTTTTTGTTCAACAGCTGTTGATGAAACTTGTCGAGTCACAGATAAAGATGTTTCCTTTGTTAATTCTTCTACTTTGCTTGTGACTTGTGCTTGAGTTTTTTCAGATAATGAGGCAGTAATAAGTTTCTTTTCACTTTCTGTGATGTGGGTCTTTGCAGCTTCTGCTTTGTCTGATTCTTGAGAAACTTTTGCAGGCTCTGTTTTTTTAACAATAGGTTTAGCCTCTTCCTTGTCTTTTGGTGGCTCTGGTGAAGGACCTTGTGGTGAAAATGAAGCTTTGGGATCTACTCTTAAATCGTCCGCTGCGTGTTCTGCTAGAGCAACTGTATAAAACAGCACGTATTAATCAATTAAATAATTGCGAGAATATATTAAAATAAATTGAAATAAAATAAAGCGTAAGAAATAAAAACTCTTACCAACGTCACTAGAGTACTGTCTAATTTCCTTGAGCCAGGCTGGTTTAACTAATTCCTTGTGAGCAGTTAATGTGATGGGATATGGAGGACCCGGTGGTCCGTGGAGTTCAAATTTATATAGATGGGCAATATGATTTTTTACTTCTACTTCAGGAAGCTGAAAATTCGAACTGAATATGAATTTCACAGTGTTAGTTAAGCTAATTTGAAAACCTAGCTGTTAGAGCTATTCAGTATTTTAAAATAAGCTATTAGCACCATTAGCTCAAAAAAGTACCACGTTACTTTATCACTATCTCAAATTTTCGTTTTTAGTACATTCATTTCGTTTTTTTTTAATTTATTTGATTTTAAGATTTGTTTTTTACGTTTGTTTTTTTATGTGCATTGAAATTTTTATTTGAATACTGGTAAATTTCGGTATGTTTGGACATTTTAGCCATTTTATATTTTTTACAAAAACTTTAGTATATTTTCAAAAAATTTTAATATTGTGTGGAATTTTATCAAAATTTGTGCAATACGTTTGTTAATTTTATGAAAATCTTCAGTTTGTAAAAACTATTTGGCAAGCTGTAAAAAATCCCGACAATAGAAATTTTAAAGTGCGCATCGGATATAGATTTCGTTAAGTCGAAAAGATAATAAGAATCCTATTTAAAAACATTAATATAAAGTTTAAACCTATGCAGAACTTCGCAGTGTCAATTGTCAAACTTTTTTACTGAAAGTGTTAACAACATTTTTTAGAGAAAATAAATTAACCGTAGCAAGGAATAATATTTTCTTTCGGTTTTTAAATATATTTGCATTATTTGATAAAAGTGTTTATAAAATGATGAGATGTCTTATCTAAATGATAAAACACGTGAAAAAGTTATAATAATTGCATTACGTTGTGTGCGAATTAATCGTTCTCACTCTACCAAGTACGGGTAGTTAGCATTTATCACTTGTGATTACGAGTATTATTTACCTTTAATATGTCTTTAAGGATGAAAACAGATCTGTCGTCTGATATCCGCCTGACTTTGCAGATGAGTATGCGCGCCTTGAAGAGGAATAGGTACCGCTCCTTGGGCCGACCTTCGCAGTCGGTGACCGTGAACCAGTCGTGGGTCAGTAAGCGGCCGAGCTTGTAGATGTTGCCGTTATAGCCCTCGATGCTCGAGATGAACTTATTATCTGTTGCCCTGTGGGGCACCCCTAGCATAAGCTCGAGGGCTTTCTGGAGGTCGGTACAGTCTTCGCCTAGTCGAGTCGAATACTTTACCAGCTCCTGTGGAATGATGTAAAAATATTTTAATTTTTATAAAGTACGTACTTATAATATCCTAGAGATAAAAAATAGGTAAAAATCTAAATTTATTACCTGTTTTTAATGAAGACAATAGGAAAATACATATTCTTTAGTAAAAACTACATTTTATGAGATGCAGAATAAATATTATAGAGGATTGCATAAAATCATAGGAAATATCTCAAGTGATTAGCATAAACAAATGAATATATATTTTTTTTCAATTTGAATGGTCATTGCAAAATCTTTTTCGTTTCTTTTAATATTATGCTTTGTAGGTATAATATCCCAGCTTTAAGACAAATCTAATTAAAGCCATTATTTTGAATAATTTCATACAACAATCAGGTTTATTATTAGTTTTATTATTTTGAATATTTTTTTAATAATTTGAATAATTTAGAATAATTATTTTGAATAATTTTAAATAATTTATTATTTTGTTATAATTTATTATTATTTAATAATTATTTTGAATAATTTCATACAACAATCAGGTTTATTATTAGTTTTGTTTCTTCCCCACTGAAAAAAAATTAAGTATTCATTCCATTTTACAGAGCACTTAGCATATATGCATATATTCGAAAACATTCTAGCAAATATTTGATGAGCTTAAATTGACGTCCAACAAGTGTCACCAATAAACGTTGATGTAAGATATCAACATGTTACTTGATCAAAATAATATGAATGGTGCATGTCAGTAAAAAGCGTAAGTATAAAATATCTTGGTTAGCCCCAAATTGAGGAAAACATAACATTCTTTCCGAATTCGCAAATTGCGAAGTCAGAAGAAAGGTTGTTATCAAAATGCTAAAAGATGAAAATTATGACTAAGATTAACATGTTTAAAGTAGGTGGATTATTATGAGTTGTCTAAAAATATTCATCTTAAAAAATAATGAAAGGAAATATGTTTCAGATTCATGACGGAGCTTCGTGCTGCAAGTGACAATCTTAGTATTTAGATCTCTACACGGCGAAGTCTTTAAACGTACACTAGAAATATGTCTAATGAAACGTATATTAGAAATATGATGAATAAGGCATGAGAATGACCGTTTCCAAATCAAAGTCATGGTGATTGAAGTGCGCAAGGAAAAGTAAATGTGACTTTTAGGTGAACAAAGAACGAGTGGTAGAATATTGCTATTTGGGAAGTATGCTTTTAGAAGATTGAAAAGTAGAAAGATAAATAACGGAGGGTTGCGATATGAAATACATGAAAACATATTCAAATAAACATTACCAAAGTAATTGTTCACAAAAGTTTATTAGTGCCGATATTGATATATGTATACGAAAATAAACGAAATGAGCCGAGTAATGCGGTGGAAATGCGTGCGCCGAGAAGAATATGTGATGTGTCCCTTTGGGACCGAATAAAAAAATAGTTATGAATATGCGTTAGAAACCGGTATATCAAATAGTATGAAAAAACTCACGTTGAGGTGGTTGGACATGTTAACATATGGGTGACGAAAAACTTACTAAACAACTCTATAATGCCAACACGAGTGGGAGTCATGGTAGAGGACGATCGAGAAAAGCATCGTTGGACCAAGTGAACCAAATTTAGAAAGAAGGAAAATAAAGGAGTAAGCCAAACAGAATATACCATATGAAAAGATGTATGGATATGGAGGAAGCAAAATAAGTATATAGTGATAGGAAATTTTGGTGATTTGTCCTCTCTGCCTACCTCAACAGTGAAATAACGCGATAGTTTGTGTGTATGGATATACTTATAAATTTTTTTTCAATGGCAAAAGCAATGAAAATATATTTGGTAATAGATATTGGATATCTTCAAGTCAAGATATTGAATGAATACAAATATTTTTTTCTTGAAAAAATATCATCAAAAACTAATTTTCCTAACCCTGCTGAGAAGAGTTGTGTATTTTTATTTGTATCTCAAAGCACCATGACAATAATATGTAAGGTTTATCATACACAATCTTTAAAAAAATAGCCCAAAATTATTTTTCCACAGTGTTACACAACTGTAAAAAAGACAAACAAGTTACAAAATGTTGTGAATATATTTATGATACAACGTACGTAATCATCGAAAGTCAAGTTTAAAGTGCTTTTAAAATAATTTACGACAAATGATAATAAATCAGTTTTAACGACTTTCTGCAAGAAATAAAAATATTGCGAGATATTAGTAAACACTGAGCAGTCCTTGAATATTTGAGTGAATGTTCCGCGGCAGTCGTTGTTGATGAAGCGCTCACTGGATGATGGAAATAAATTATTTTGAAGATCGTAAGCATTCGCGTGCCAACTCTATCGCACTGAAAATCGGTCAATTAGTGGCTAGTTGTTCAACTGACCGAGTAAGAGATTAAATTTAAACTAAATTAATGGGTATGCATTTGTTACGTAATTGTAAAGTGCAACAAATACTAAAATAATATTATCGATTTATATTTTTGTATTGAAGATTTTTTTCAATTTCTAGAAAGAGTTTTTAAATTACTTTAACATATAAAAACTGCCACTGACAAAAATTAACCAGTAAGAATTAATCAAAACTACGAGTATACATATAATACAAACTCGCGGTTTTATACGAAAATGGAGAAAATACTCGAACGAAATATGTTTATGGAATATTATCGAGGTTTAATTTAACAGTTAACCTTTTAAGCAAAAGTAAATTTTCGATAAAATTTTCAAGTCGTTAATACTCGTATACTTGGAGAAAGAAAAAAAAGCTATCATCCATATCTCGCTGCAGTGCCATACAATTAATGAAAATTATAACTTTCATTTAGATTACCATAGTTCACAGAATGTAAATTAACACCGCGTTGCAGGCAAGCTAGTGAAATATAAAACCGTGTTTGGTTGTTTTTATTGCTAAGCTATATTTATATTGTTTGACTGATATTGATTGTAGAAAAGGCTCAACGAATTCTACAGAAAATTTAAGAAAAAGCTATAAAATAAATATGAAAAAATGTCTACTTCACTTTCAAAAAAATACAATTACTCGTACCATATGTTGTATGTATACATAGCACCCTGATGGGTCTATTGCTATGTGGTAATTTCTTCCTACCAACTAGAAATATGTTAAATAGGCATGAAGCGAAAATCAGACTGGAATATTTAAAAAAATTCTGGATTCCAAAGAGAATTGAACCTGCTATCACCGGGTTAGAAGAACCATCTTACCAACCAAGCCATGGAGGTAGTGGCTTAGTTGGTAAGATGCTATAATTTATAGCACACGTTTCACATCACATTGCATGTGTAAAAATCCTTATTGGAAAAAAAGTTGATGTGTCTTACTCCGAGATATTCCAAATTCAGATTGTCCATTATTCCAAAAGAAACAGGTGAAAAACAAGTTCAGAAATGATATAACAGCACGAGGTTGACGTATTAAATCGGGCTGTTTAAATATTTATGTTGGGTAGTTAAATGATTGTTTTACGATTGGATTCAATATGTATAATAGTTCAAAATCAAACTCATAAACGAATTTCATTGAACTAATATTAAGTTTAATCACAATGATTATTTTTAGAATTTTTCTTAATTCCATTAGATGTCAAATATATTTCAATATTTTCTTTTCAGAAGACAGTTTAAATAATATTCAACCTGTCTATTGAAATAAATTCTAATAAGAAAGTTAGTAGGATTAATCTGTGACCAATAATAAAAAAATGGAAATATATCATTAACAAATATTCTTAAAAAAATAAAATATATTCTTTCAAGTGATGGATAGCTTGTTCGGAGTTTCGGTCCGATGGTAGGACACCTTACTCCTTCATCGGATAAGTTCTGACTGTTAAGATATTTATTGGAAATTTTTGGATCTTTTTGGGAATCGGGAAAGGATAGGTTTGTGGTAATTGTTTTGATTTTATGAATGATTATGAGAAATTATAAACGATTAAATACATATATAAATATGATGATATATACATAATATTAAATACAAATATACATAAATTTGTGTCGTCACACACTGTTTTATATTGAATGGGTGAAAAAAAAAAAAAAAAAAAAAAAAAATGAAAAAATGAATTGTGAATAAATTATAAGAATGAATATAGTATATGTAGATAAGTAAATGAGTGGGGAAATGTGTGTGACTTTTATAAATATATTAAGGTGTAGAAAATGTTTATTGAAGGTGAGAAATGCGGTTGCCTATGGGGGTAAACTGTCTGCCGGAGGAATTATCGATGATGGGGTGTTCAGAGTGACAATCGGGGGGTCATTTGGGGGGATGATTAGAGTTAAAGAGGGGGGGGTCGGAGGGATGATTCGCAATATTGATTTCGGACGAGTGTGTCTGTAACTGGTGTTCGCGTTGTAGTTATCTAAGGCTTTTATGACTGGGTTGGGATGACGGGATATAGAGCTGTAGAACCTTTCGGCCAGAGCGCGCATATGTTCGGGGATAGTATGTAGTTTGGTATCTGCGTGGAGTCTTGAATTACGGACGATGTAGGGTGCTTTTAAAATTATGCGGAGGGCTTTGTTTTGAATGATCTGAATGTGATGTAGCGTTGTTTTCTTCGCGTGGCCCCAGACCGGAAGGGCGTATGTCAGTTGCGGTCTGACGATCGCTTTATATAGGTGGAGTTTAGTGCGCGTGCTAAGTTTGCTGTATTTACTGATCAAGATTCTGTTTTTCATGGACATAATTTGTTGAACTGTTAAATACATTTATCTACACTTAACAGCAGCAATCTTTGACACTTAGTGGTGAAATATTTAACATTCACCCAAAGGTTTTAGGCACGATTTCCAACTGTGAACTAATTAATGTATATCAGTTTGTTTTTTGCGTTTCTTTCAGATTATTAACGAGAATGCATAACTAAAAGTAGTATATAAGATTACATTTATAATGTAATATATGAAGCTCCCTGTATGGAGGTGCGCTGTGCTTGCAAGCGGAAATGCTACATAAAAAACAAAAGTGAGATTCGCATTTCATTTGGTTTTATTTCGATTCTCTATTATTATTTTAAACGAAAATACAAAGCAACAAATTCAAACAGAAACAACATTATATTCGACAAATATACGAGTATTTTACGGTTATGGTTAAGGTACCTGATTTAAGCACAAAATTAGTTAAAATATGATATTGACATATACTGATTTTTTGCTCGTGTGGATGGTATGGTACTAGTATACTACAATTAAAATGGAGTACAAATAATTTATCATCACTGTTTTATGGAACCTCTTATGTTATATGAAATTTACCTAATTTTGATAGGAGAAACAAAAAACAAGACGAAGAAAAATCACAAATATATGACCATTGACGTTAGTCTGTTTGAATTGATTTAAATAAATATTTTGGATGACTTCAAAATCAATGTCGGTGTTGTATAAAAAATCTGAGTAAATTTATACGTCTGTATAATTAAGTTAAAACATACAACTCAACAATTAATTATATTCTAGATACTAAAAATGTTGTCTCCCGAGATCTCAAAATTATTATATTACCGTAAAAACACGAGTGTAATAATTCAAATGTCAGAAATAAATCTATATTGATCATTTATCTACATGGTTTGGATGTAATGTCTGGTTCGGACTTAAATAATATTGTTACTGTAATAGTAGGAACTATTCGAGGAAAGTGAAAGGAACTCGAGGAATGTAGACAGCTGTTAGTCTGAAACAAGAGATGCGAAACACGAAGCGCTGAATGCAAATTACGACTGCCTGCTACTGCTGGCACTCAGCCAGGTGTTAATCTCTTGGGAAGGGAAACTGTAAACATACTACTGACAGATCTGGAAAATGCATCAATACCCATTCCACATCAGCGAGAGAAAAATAATAACCAGGTAAACATGGGACCCAAATAGAAGAATAATAAACAGGTAGCCCTAAGACCGGTTAATAAGAATAATAATAATCAGGTTAACATGAGACCCGTGAAATAGATAAACAATTAGGCCATAATGAGATTATATTGTATTACATTATAATTTAATTGTATACTCTATAACTTGGCGGGCTTTAACCCTTTTAATCCCACGTGGCCGATTTTCGGCCCCAACTGGTGTATGCGAAAAATCCCACGGGGCCGATCATCGGCCACAAAGTTTTCATACAAGTTTTTATGTTGAATAAAATTTTTTTTTTTATGAAATATGAAAATTACTTATTATTTTACACTCTACAGGGAGATCTCCATAAAAAATAGGTTTTAAAACTAAATATTAACTGAGACAAAAAATAAAATATAAACTACAGTTTTTTGCCAAAAATGCTTGGAATTCTTCGCACATTTTATGCAAAATATGCTAGGATTAAAAGGGTTAAAATTGAATTAATTGAATGAAGAATGATTTTCGCAAAGAATTTGCTTACTAAATAGTTCTTTCAAAAGGATAATATCTGTTTTTTAAGCTTAAATTATATTCATAGAAAACAGGAATACTTAATGTATGTAAATGCGTATACCTATTGAAATGGGTTTTTATAACGATCTTGTTTACAAAATATTGTTGGCGTTTTTTTTAAAATCCTTTGATCACGAAACATTTTATTCTGCCCACGTGAGATTAGTGCGACACCATTGAGTGAGAGATACATCTTTATATTTAGAACAAAAAATCTGAATTTATCAACCCAACGAGCAAATGAAGCATTACAGAAATAATAAAGACATGAATCACTTTCTAAAACTTTGTAACATTTTGTGTTACCATTTCTTCTTATTTTTTTGTGTATACACGTATGGTTAAACAAAGCACATTTGTCAGATATATTGCTGTATAGATATTTCCTCTCACCAACCAGCTTATCTTGGATAATTAAAGCCCATCTACTAATTTAGTCAGAAAATGACACTATGACAGTATTATTTATGTAATTTATATTTAATGCAGTTAATACTGATCTTGACAACCAAATAAACTTGTCATCGTACATACTAATTGGATATTTTTGTAAACGTATATGACTGAGGTTTATTTATTTTTTATTTTATATGAACAAAAAATATGTGGCTATGAGAGTATTTCTAAAATGAACTGAGTGATGTGTACTTTATGCATCACAATGTAAGTAGTTAAATAAGAATTAAGTGTAAACAAAAATGCTTATTACAGAGATAATAGTTATAGGAAAATACGATATATTCTTCTTTTATACGTAACATTGGATATAATAAAGTTAAGAACTACTAAATCTACCAGTTTTATCATTATTGGCTGATAAATGATTCATGGAGGAGCATATTTTATTAAGTTTAGTTAAATATTATTATTTTTTAAACATTTTAAACTTCAAAATGATTCAGAATTCAGATTCGACATCCTGATCTATTTTAATATTTCGTGCAAAAGTGGACCGGACCACGTTCCGGAAAGACCAAGTCAAGAAACTTAATTTCAAGTCACCGGAGTATGATTTTCTTCCTTCAACAAAAATATCAATTGGCCTATAATAATACTCGTATTAATTTTTATTAATCTCCTATTCAGTGATTTTGAAATTAATTATCTGTGAATAGGAAAGTCCCGTGGTTTAACAGACATCCTAGACATAACCAGCAAGCTGTGGCTAATAAAGAGAAAATTATCTTTTCGAGGCTAAAATTGGTTCAAAGCTACTGTTTTCATGAAATTTTAAATATTTTTTCACTATTTTATCAAAGTAAGTCAGTCAGTGAAAATGAGAAATGAATGCATATTTTGAAAAAAAAAAAACGAAAAGCGTGATTTTTTACCAAATTTTATTATAATTATCTGACACTGACGACAATTTAAATTATGGCAAACGACATACTTTGTTTAAAATATCTTTTTGGATGAAGAACTTTTATAGTAGGGTAGAAGTTATAAGACCAATTAATGTCAATTTCATTTTTTGGCAACATCCATTGTATGGTGAAAAAGGCGAAAATAATCATTGAAAAATATGTAAATTCGTATATGAATTTCTTATTTGAATCTTAAGCCTTCACTCACACAACAGAGACAACTCAAGAAACGAGGATTCAATGGAGATATCCAACCTATTTTCACAACTGAGACTAACAGACAGCGTTGAATGACGATATTTACTTTATTTCACTTTCCACATTTGTTTTGTGTCATACTCAGAAATAGCCTGTGTTTAAAATTACCTCGCATTTTTTAATTTACCAGAAAATGTAAACTTTTAATAAAAAACGATCTCGGTGATTGCTCATGATAAATTTCAGTCAACGTTTATAAACCGCCAATCATCGATATGATTCACATTAAGGATATTAAAAGAAAATATTACCTAAAATAAAACAAATTAAAAACTGTGTGGCATGAATGTCTTCGCTACATTTGAGTGTTAAACATAAATAACTTAATAATGATAATAATTTTGTGTTCATATTATCATACATTATTGAAATATACCTACAGTTTCTGCATTTGTGTAAGTTTAAATTAAATAAACAGATGGCACATTTTAAAATTAAAATTCATTACTTATCAGATCTCATTTCACATTCAAACTTTTTTTATATAAATACATGTTTTTTGTAAGTTAGTAGTTTTGAATAAATGTTAAGTATGCTATTTATTGTATTATGTAGCACTTTTGTGGTATATACAATAGTAAAATCTGGTGGGCTAAATACCATTTGAAAATCTTTCACAACCAACCAGGAAGGTGTTAAATAAGTCTTAAGTGAAAACCAGGCTGCGTTCCTTTTAATTAAAAAAAAAGGTGCCAAGGGGAATCGAACCCGCATCCCCCGACTTGGATGACAGGTAAGACACCAACTAGACTACGGAGGTTTTCAATCAAATGCTATCAATGACATACAATATATATATATATATATATATATATATATATATATCTAACTTTCGGAGGTTGATTGAGATTTCCTCCTCGGCTGTATCTTAGATTTCCTTGTCATCGGAATCGCAGTTTTAATTTGTCAAGAGCAACAACATATTGCGAGGGTTTGCCGTTCTCGAATAAAATAACACTTTAAATGAGAAAAGTGTAAACAAAATAAAATCAACCAAATCAAACCAAAATGAATATTGATTGAGAAATTGTATTAATTTGTAAATGTAAAGTAGTTTGCTTATCATCAGGAGCTGCTGATTTTTAATATTCCAATAATCTTTTAGACATACGATTTTTAAATATACCAGAATCATTATTAAACAAATCAGTTACGAGTATACTAACATCCATATATACTAGATACTGTCATAATCATGGTTTAAACATATTATTTAATTAAATGTCATAGAACATTTTCATTTTTCAAATATTATTTCACAGCTGTCACTATTTGATAGGATTGTATGACATACTCGTAACAGACAACGGAAAATAATTTATTTATTATAAAAATGAAAATAAAATATAAATATTGAAACGAGAAAGCAGTTTATAGTGATTGCGAATGTTTGATTTTTTTTACATTTATAATATTAACACTTGATTATTAGACTGCATTGTATTTAGTGCATTACACTTTCGTTGTATACAGCACCACCTGCCAGGCTTATTGTCATGTGGTAATCTCTTCCAACTAATTAGAAGTATGCTAGAGGCCGTGAGTGTGAACAAGATTGGAATCCTTTTTTAAAAAAAACTGGGTTTCAACGGGAATCGAACCTGCAACCCCCAGGCTGGGAGATAAGTATCGTACCAACTAGGTCATGGAGAAACACATACCCCTCTCACTCACTTAATACTGTGATAATTGTAAATAAATGAGTTTGGTTGTCAATAATTTATGTACAATTTTATGTACGAGTATATAAGATAAACACTGTTCTCAGTTTCGATTCATTCTAGTTCTACATTATCAAAAATTTCCAGTTTCATTCCAGAAACAGATTTGATTCATCATTTTGTTAAAAATAACCTAAAATGTAAGTTTTTGATTGTTTCTTCAAGACAAATTTTAATTTAAAATATTATCGAATTATTATTATGGATCAAAGTGATAAGACTGCTGCAAAAAGAACTATAGATGTTAAAAGGAAGAAATGATCGTGTCAATCATAACGAGTAAGTGATACTATAGAGAAACAATAGCATGACAGCGTTATATTGAAAAAAACAGTTGATTTCTTTAAAATGAATAGTTTTCATTATTGATGGGTTTTTACTTATTTTACTACGTTGACACTGACATGTTCCTCTTACATTTATAGAAAATTAGCTTTTGTAATTTAAGCAATATATCATAAAAAAAGTTGTACAAAAATT
This sequence comes from Odontocerum albicorne, assembly GCA_949825065.1. Lineage (NCBI taxonomy): Eukaryota > Metazoa > Arthropoda > Insecta > Trichoptera > Odontoceridae > Odontocerum > Odontocerum albicorne. The sequence goes on along the minus strand of OX463839.1, from coordinate 34,671,703 downwards.
AAATAACAATTTTCAAATAATTATTTCGATTTCATAAAACTCGATAAAATATTGACATTCATAAATCATAATGTTTATGAGTACTATGAATAAAAAAATGTGTTATCGGTAGATTGGGCCTACAACTAAACAATCACCGAGTTGCCACAGTCAGAGTGGCAGAGATTTGTGAAGGAAAAGAAATCCCGACCTTTTTTGGAGAAGGGAATTATATGAAGAAGCATATTCATATACAAAGAAAAATATTCAAGAATAGTTTATGAATATATTATTAATAAAAAAACGGGCTAAAATATTGTTAAACTTGCTTTGAAATTTTGAAACTCCTGCCCAACGATACGGAAAGAGTTTTATTTCAGGAAATTCAGCGTTGTGCGTCTGTATTAGTCATGTCACGACACAAGCGTTTCTAGACAATAATTCATTTTAATGTGGACACAGTTATATGCGAATAATATGGACAAAACGGTTTTGTATAGTATGAAAAATATTCACGATCTAAGTAATTATTGTTTTCTGTTTATCTTAAATTTCAAATTGAAATATAAATATTTCAAAATTCTTCAATGTTACGTGCAATTTTTTTAAACTTAACATAGTTAAGAAGCGACTGAAAAAACTCTTAATTTCTAGTCAGTAAAATAACGTGTTTCATTCCTGATTTTTTTTCCTTTCCTCTCCACCATCCTTTCCTTTCCTTTTGATTGATGATATTTCACTTTATATGAAAAATAATGTTCGGGTGATTGTCCGTCTTTGTGGGGTTCGTAGGCATGTTCTCGCGTATATGTTTATGGATTTCGTGGGGATGGATAGTCATTTGAATGATTTATGCGACCACGTAACTTGCTTCATTTACGTTTGTCTGGTTGGTTGGAAGAGATTGCCACCTGGCAATACACCCGCCAGATTGTATTGCAATAAAAGTGTTAAATAAATAAAATAAATATTTTTAATATATTGGATTAGCTTACTCCACTATTTATGAGCAAAATATAAATCCTGTAAAATGTGTATTTCATGGTTCAAGTGCGTTAGAACCTTTTCATTGCATTTAAGTTCCTTAAGCTCGCCGTTGTGTTACTTCAAATATTTCTTAACAGGTAGAATGTGTATTGGGTTGTTTTGCAAATATGTATATACATTAAATTAATATTTGTTATAATCTGATTTCTTTTTTCATCTTCTGCTACGTGATTTTTGTATATTGAGTTTCATCAATTCATATTTTGTATCTGTTTATGAGACAGTTTTAAGCAGCCATTTATTAATAAGTTAATGTAATGTTTAGTTAAACTAGCCCAGTGTTTGATATTCATGCAATTTTTTTTTAATTTCTAACTTTTTTTTCACAAAACATTTTTACTCCTTATTTATATAACATTCAAGGTATTTTTAATAAATAAGATAAGAAAATCCCACAGTAATTAAAACTTTCCAAAATAAAAAATGTTCAATAATTAATTTATTTAGTTTATTCCTTGTAAAATTTACAGTATGAAAAGTGTTCTGAAATTGAAAAGAATTAATGTTTTCCCATATTGAAGTTTTAAATTTTTAATATGTGTATGTTCATTAATTTCATGACGCCAACTCCAATTTTACTTAAGTAAGCCTCACCGTTTGTCACTTCCGCACACTCACACAATTTTGAAATTCTTCGAACGCGTGTCATCACCATAAACTCACGCAGTTAATTCCTATGGGCTGAAGTATAACACTTATTTAAGTAAAATAAAAAGTTTCCAGAAAAGTTTTTTGAACTCATCATGAGTGATTAAAATATTATTAATAATATTGCAATATTTTGGTATGGAGTCAATAGAAAAATAATTAACATAAAAAACAGGTTTCTAGATCCCACTGAGACAATGATTAACGTACGAGTATATTTATACCTAGATTGCAAAGCTTTTACGGAGACATGCTGAGGGAATGTGTAGTGGGCGTGGCATTTCAACACGCTGTTGGTGAATTAAAAAAAATACGGTGATGAAAAAGAAAAAAATGTTAAGACCAAGAATACCTAGTGTAAATTTTTTTTGTGAACAAATGACATCTATTTCTGTTGTGAAAATATAAAAATAGTATGTATTTAAAATGAAGTGATAATGTTAAGAGATCAATGTCGGTAAACTGATGTTCAGTTTGGCGAACGTCAATGTTAATAAAATGCTGTATATAATTGGATATAACAAAAGAGACATGCTGAAATTAATTTATCATTTTGTAACAGTATTTTAAAAAAATCTTAAAATTGTAATTATTTTTAATTTTATCCATTTTGATTTTTCGTACTTCACCTTTTAAACCATAATTTGAAAGACCTAACCCGCCAGTAAAAAAAAATTATTTGAAAGCAAAAACATTCTACTGATTCTAGGATTAAATATTTTTCAATTAATTTAGTAGATATCTTTAGATAAACGTTTTCTTAGAACAACGATACTGAGACTCAACAAGTTAAATATCGATGTATTGAGATAAACATATAAATTATATCTTTGTTCGTACATACTCATAAAACTATAATTTAATATATACAAGTAAAGAGAATGATCTGAAAATAACAGTAACTAATGTTTAAATGTTACCTACAAGCACAATATAAATATAATCGTTAATGTCTAAGTTATTGAACAACCAAAACTCAATATAATTAAGTGCTTTCTTTCGAAATTTATATTTTTTAAATTGTGTTATTATGAAACAACACCGTTTCAAATTTTAAGCCCACGAAATTTAAGTAAAACGTTTTCGGCAATTGTAAACTTTTAGCAGCAACCTAAAAATATTAAGTTTCAATTTATAAATAAATTTTATCTTTTAAACAAATACATTTTTAACGTTTCAAGGTGAATCAGTCTAAAGATAGGATATGTAAGTACTTACCTTCAACAAAAGCTGATAGTCGTTGATGCGCTGGATGGGGAGCTTGAGGTGTTCTAAAATGCTCTTGTCGTCTCCCAGCTGATGTGACAGCTCCTGGTTACAAAACATTCCATATCAGATATAGATTGAAAACATTAACTTAATATTTATTTTAAAATAAATATTGTTTATAATACGGTTATTGAACTTATTAGACTGTGTAAAAATTAAGAGTTGACACACTGTTCCATTAACGGTAAATACGATGACAGAGCTTTAGTTGCGTGTTGTATTTTACTGTCTTACACTTTCTTTAGTTACAATATAACCTAGCGGGTTTACCACTACGTGGCAATATCTTCCTACCAAATATAAATATATCAAAGAAGTCTTAAGTGACAAACATACTGGAACACTTTAAAAAATCTGAATTCCAATGAGCATCGAACCCGCAAACTTTTTTATTTGATGTCAGGTCGTCTTGTTAATATTATTCCATTTTAAAAAATGTACGATTTCCAATGATTACCAAAAATTTACGTCTGTCCGTTTTTTCACATAAAGGTTTATTCAACCACTTTTTAGTAGTTGGGAAGAAATATTGAAAGCAAATAAACTGTCCAGATTATGTCGTTATGTAGCGCAGCGCTACCATGAAAGTTCATTCCAGTGATTCTAAACCCAAAGGCTCGATTTCGAAACCCAGAGCCGCGGACAGTATTTCTCTCAGTCGTGCTCTTCATTATGCCAGAATCGCTAATTCGGATAAATTGAAGGGGACCGTACGAATGAATTAATGAAAAGTGAAAATGCAGTATCGTTTCATTTATTGAATTAATGTTTCATTTGCGTAATCTTTATGAAAAGTGGAGCAATAAATTTCTTGTTTTTATTGAGATATTTGAAAGAAAATATTTCAATTTAATTATACTACTCGTAACCTAACTGTAGAATAAAAAAATGATGATTTTAAAATGACAAGGTTAAATTTGCCAATTGCGTAGGATCTTGGATTTTCTAGCATTGACGCATCCGTGGCCAAGGTGATGTTATGCTTATTTTTCGTCCGGACTTTTCGAGTACAATTCCTGATGGTACTAAAAAATAGGGTACCAACCAGTTTTTTCACATTCAGTCGTCTCCATTTTGGCTAGTTTTAAGAAATTTCCATCTCGAAATCAGAAAATTAAATACAACATCAAGTTTGATTTGTAAGGACAACATACCAGCTAAAGGGTAAAACAATTAATAAAGGTGACATCACAAAGGCATGCAACCTTCCGCGATCGTGAGGCATTGCATATCATCAATGTATTGCATTACTCTCGTTGTGTACAGTACAACCTGGGAAATTTATTACTATGTGGAAATCTCTTCCAACCAACCAGAAAGATGTTAAAGATATCTGAAGTGGAAATCAGACAAGAGCTCTTTTTTGTAAAAAAGTTTTGCGTATCAGCGGGAATCGAAGCCGCAACCCCGGGATCGGAAGACAGTCCTCTAGCCTAGTAGATAATAGAGGTCGGTATCATCATCAACATGCCTATATACTCGTATATTTTTTTTATTTAAGTGTGTGATTTGATTTCAAACTTAAAATCAATATTATTAGTTATATGAATGAAGAACTCCGTAAGATGCTGTCTTCCAGCCCAGGTGTTGCGAGTTCGATTCTCGTCAGTACCCAAACTTTTTTTTAAATGGTTCAAGTCTTATTTTCACATGAGGCTTGTTTAAACACGTTTTCTGGTTGGCTGGAAGAGATTGCCTTATTGCAATAAGCCCGCCTAGTTATACTGTATACATCGAAAGTGTAATACAAAAATAAAATGTTTTCCAATATTGTTAAAAATTGGCAGAATGCGAAATGATTGTTATCTTCTTTAAATATTTTTGGAGTGTCAATGTATGAAGAAGGTGAAATGAAGACATCAGAAATAAATGCATGAATAAAATGGATGTGTTAAGTAAGATGAAGAAAGAAGCCTTAAAATGGTTTGAACAAGTTGAGAGAATGAATAACGAAAGAATGACTAAGCGAGTACTATAAACGATAAACATGTGGTTGTAGTTAATTAATGTAGAGCTCATGAAAACACTTATAGATGAATTATTGTAAATACCTAGTAGGAATGTTAAAATACCTAGTAGGTATTATTTATATCGTTTTAATATGCAAAAACTATTTATATGTGTATAAAAAAATAGAATGTACTACCTACATGCAATCATAAGGAAAAATAGAATGTACTACATACATGCAATCATAAGGAAAAATAGAATGTACTACCTACATGCAATCATAAGGAAAATAGAATGTACTACCTACATGCAATCATAAGGAAAAATAGAATGTACTACCTACATGCAATCATAAGGAAAAATAGAATGTACTACCTACATGCAATCATAAGGAAAAATAGAATGTACTACCTACATGCAATCATAAGGAAAATAGAATGTACTACCTACATGCAATCATAAGGAAAATAGAATGTACTACCTACATGCAATCATAAGGAAAATAGAATGTACTACCTACATGCAATCATAAGGAAAATAGAATGTACTACCTACATGCAATCATAAGGAAAAATAGAATGTACTACCAACATGCAATCATAAGGAAAATAGAATGTACTACCTACATGCAATCATAAGGAAAAAATAAATTCCTTCTTGAAAATAAAATTAATCTTATTTTTCATAGATTGATATGTGTATCATTCATTCGTATAGTATGTATTAATTTATTCGAATTTGACTATGAGGCCATGTTCAAGAGCGTGGCCGAGAGACAACATAGTCATCGAACCCATTAACCATGCCTTCAGGTTAAGAACCACTGGAGCAAATATGTAACTCGCAGTTCATCATATGTGTTGACATCAATACTACCGCAAGTGAAGTAATATTATTACCAGACGAACTCATCAACCAGACTAGTAAACTTTTTTATTTTATTTTCATTTTTTGAGTACCATCAGAAATCGAATCTTACCAATTAGACTACGGAGCTGTTTATCGTTTCAGACGTTATATTAGACATATATCTTTAATATTATTTTCTCGGTTAATTGATCTGGCAAGCCCTGATAGAAATCTACAGCAAACTTAATTAGAATACCCATTTTAAAATAATGAAACTAGCATAGGCTAGCTAGTTGAAAATTAGTTTAAAAATAAATAAATTTAATTTCGCTATCTATTTTTGAAATTAGAATGAAATTGAAATTTTTTATGGATAGTATGAAACGATTGCACACGCCTACGCATATGGGCGGGTGCCCCGCAGGGGTGACCGAGAAGTCTGATGGGGAATCAAATTAATTTATATGTGCAATACGTTAGTGATGTTCGAAGAAAAATACTGAAGAAGTTTTGAATAAAACATACTTAAATTATTGGTGAAACACTGCAAAATTCATAAATTTACAACTAGCGATATAAGGGGCATCTAAAAATACATAAGAGCTGGTGTCTCAAAAAATGACATGTTTGAGAAAAATATATAATGACAAATTGAATATATGCTTGTGTAATAAAAAAAGTAATTTTTTTATCCTTGGAAATATTTTTTGCAAAAAAATACGTAAAGTGATTGAAATAAATTGAAAGTTATATTGTTAGTATTGATTTCGAAATTCATTATAATTGTCAATATTTTTAAAATAATTAAATTTTAATTTTAAAATATTGAAATCTATTTTGAATGACTGAAAAAAACTAATAATGTGTGAAAAGTCTTAAAAATAACCCTGTTGCTCATTGAATGGAGAAACTTTCCAAAAATAACACAAATTTACATTTCCGAAGGCACGACCTAAAATTTCTGGTAAAAAACATTTCGATCATTATGTCACGGTTGTCATAGATATTGAGAAATATTTCTGGAACATCTCCGGTTTATTTTTACATATCTTCAGTTTCACATTCGCGGCATCGGAGCGAGCGGAAGGAAATGGGGTGGGGGCGGCCACTGGAGGTCTTGATCAGCGGCGACAACTCAATTTCCGATCACTTTTTTTATTCATAGCCTAGAAGAACGCTTTTGACTCACAACCTCACAGACACCTGATAGATCACAATGGGACACTTATCAATCACCTACCTGATTGTAAACAAAAGTTTATCTAATCAGGAGCAGTTTCGAATGAAGAAAAAAAAAACAAAACAAGTTCGTTAGTAATGTCAAGATGGCGGCTTTACACTGTAAGATGGCGTCGGAGTGCGAAGTTTACGAGAACCGGCTCGAATTTCCGTGAATCGTTCGGGTGAGCGCGGGACGTGGTGCTCGGTGCTCGGACACAGCTCGCGCGGCACTGCGCGGCTGGCGCTAAGTTTAGCTGGCGTGGCTCTCCCCGCCGCCGCTCACCGCCCAGGCGTCCTTTTGGCGGGAACAAGTCGTTAAGCGGGAAAAGCGAACAAATGTGGAAAAACATAGAAAGTTCCTGAGCGTAACCTTGCACTCTTCCTTAGCACCATGGACAAATGCAATGACCAACATTGATGCAATGGCCAATGTCAAAGTCTGTCAGTTTCAGGATTTTAGGTTCTGAGATAAACATTGACCTAGCACTTATCACTTGTGCTACAGCCAAAGACGAGTCATAAGTGCTTGTAGTATGATGTTTCTTACATATGTGTGAGGGAGATTCTTTCCAGTTCATAATTTGAAGAGCATGACAGTCTGCCTTTACATCATTGAACCATCTTAATTTTGGCCAGTCCACTTTGACAACCATTGAAGAAGTGATTAGAGTTTTGTATGCAGTTTCTTGGTTTCCATGTGACATAAATATTCAACGCAGGGATTAATAACTCTTCGTTGCTTTAAATATACTGGTCTCCCCATCGGTCGTATAGTAACTGTCTAAATTATATATTTGCGTCCAAACACCATTTTCATTTGTGGAGCAATTAATTCTCAAATGGATTCCTTTCGAAGATGTCTTGCACCCTGTCATCCTGTTTTGTCAACGTCTAATACTCTGAGTTGTACATAAAAACTGGTCTTACTATAGTAGGTGGATTTGGTTCTTCAAGTGAGTAGGTGTGACTTAAGTTGATGAGTAAAGTCAAAATATCATTTGTTTGCCAGCATTTTTTATTGTTTCGACATTGACACCCTCTTTGTTCATCATAAATACAAGGTATGTGAAGCTTTAATATTTTCAACTGATATAAGGAACATAAATACATATGCATGCATTAGTTTTGGTTCCATTTCTGTCCAGTCTCATTTCATTGCTGACACTGACAGAACCGTCAACTCCTCCCGTTATGCTTACTCAAATATTGCAACAATATCAAAGTACATGTAATAATAGACAAGTAAAGACGCAAACTGATTACAGATAGTACTATATAGAATTCCAATCTGCTTTCTCCAGCATCGTATTGAAGGGTAGGCATGTTTCAGTTCATTATGTGCCTCAAATGGTTCCGATTTATCCGATTACATCTTGATCGTGCATTCGACAGACAGTATTGGGATGTGCATGCATTTGGTTTTTTTTAAATACTGAGGTTATTAATTATTCACTGTAAGTTATTTCTATTTACGATATTGTATGTGGATATATTTTTTTTGAGTTAACTGTGCTTGTTTACATTAAAATCTAGCATTTTTTTTGCCAAATCTGATGCAAATAAAAAATAATGAATATCATATTTGAAAAGGTTTTTAGGCGATATTAAAGAAGATCTCGTCATGGTAGTTAGTGCAGTGTATCTGGTTTAATTTCTAAACGAAAGCATGTCAGTCCCTATTCCATTCCTTGGGCATTTTATGTGAGGTATATATATGTTTCGCAATCTTATGAAGATGAAATTGTAAGTACTCGTGCAACCAATTTTGTATATTGAAAGAGAGTTAATTTTTTTCGACGTTTTCATAGATAATCCATAGGTAGATCAGCCAATTCTTCAAGTTTGCTACTGTTTGCCAACTAAAGTGTTATGAATGAGAAAGTTTTCATTGAAAATATATTAAGAATAAAAAAATTAAACTTAAAAATAAATATAACAGCAACTTAATTTTAAATAATAAAGAAATTATATACAATAGAAAAACAATCATATACTTCTTTACACCAAAAATAAAGTTTTAGACAACACGCAAAATAAACAAAAACTACAAATATATAGAAAAGTTTTTTTCACATTTACTGATTTAATACAAGAACGACACGAAAACAAATACATTAAAAATAATGGACTTCAACTTGACATTTTGCATTCTTGTGAGAACGTACTCGTAACGAAAATGAAATGTTACTTTGGGAGTTTTGACATTACTAATGTCACATCATACTAAAAATATTATGTTTTATATTTAAAATTTTGAAATAACTTTATAATTAGTCGCTAGAAAAAAATAAACATATAGAAAAAAATCTTTAAATATCATAAGCAAAATTGATAGAATATCATATAAATATTAATATTCCGATTAATAAAATAATTTGCGAACTTTCGAATATTCAAGCTGTTCAAATAAATATTGGAAATTTTGTAGATTTCACATTATAAGATTATGCTCTTGATAGGTGTAAAAGTTGGTATCTTCCATATCATTATATATTTCGAATTCACGCATAAATTGAGGAGTGTGAACAAATTCGATATATTTTTGAAAAACTTGTTTCAGTGACTTTATCTATTTTCAAATCAATCATGAGTTAATGGCGTGTGTGTTCATAATCCATAAATGAGTGACGTTGAGATAGCTGGATAAATGGATCGGAATTCCAAGTTCTATTCGTGAATTGGGGTACGACATTGAAGTATCGGGACATATACTTGCATATGACGGACCGCCCTTGCGTAATGTATGCTTCATTCCACGGGCTTTCATGAGACTCCGTATAAAATTAGGAGGCGTGGGAGACACGACCTACGATTCTCGGTTGAGATTACTACTCGCTTCTCTATGGTGGCCTATCTAAATTTGTAATAGCAGCGTTATTTATTATGAAAATTATGAAATAAACACAAAACCAAACATTTAAATTTAAAATTCGAGACTGTTTTTAATGATTTATTATTCAAATAAAAAGTATTTATAAACTTCAATGATAACATTTTAAAAAATTTAAGTAAAATATAATTAAAAAAGTGATCTTGTTAATCTTTCATTTGAGTTTGAAAATTAGGTTATTTTAAACGATTGTACCTATTTTTAGGCATCGCAGGAATTTAAAAAAATATTGGCATAATTCCAATAATTAATTTTCATATTTTTTTAAAATTTTGACGCTTTTTTCTAATGTCTGTAAGAAAAATTATGACAACGTTTGTAAAAGGAAGTGATTTTTAAAATAAGGATATAGAATTATAGCAGACATAATTAACAAGTATTTTCATATTATTAATAGAAAAATATTGAGAACATTCTTGATGTGCGAATAATATTTTGTCATTTTTTTTTTAAAAGAGTTGTTAAAAAAAGTTATTTCAGAAGTCATACGAACTTTGAGAGACGCATAATATTTAAGTGAGGATCTAAATTTAGTTTTTTTGTTCAAAATGTACGGAAACGATAAAATGAAGCCAGAAAAATACAAATCAAATTACCGTAAGAAAAAATGACTTAGCAGTTGATTCTGAATACAACATTATTATTATAGTTCATTCATTCGCGATTTTTTTCATTCTATTCACAAAAATAAATAGCGTTGAAATTGTTTTCCAAGAAAATTGTTTAATACGTCTCATTAAGTGTGTAGCAAAATAAATGTAAGATGACATCACATTGCTATTGCTCTCTTCTAGACTTTCTTCCAAAATATATTTTATTATTAGCTTTCTCATTATTTTATTTATGAGTGTAGATCTGTTTTTTTTTTAGCCAACTAGTTAAATGATTGAACTGGACATAATTACCAATGAAATAATAAAAAAATCAATTCTACCAAAATATGTTTTAGTTTTATCTTTCTCGTCATTTTATTTAGAAGCTCTGCACTTTTTTAACCAACTACCGGTTGAGGATTGAATTGAACTACTTATCTCGCACTTATCATAGTTTTGATTAGTTCTACCATTTAATGTTATGACCCCGTTATTACTGTTTTTCTTATACTCGAACTCTTACTTATACTTATCTTTTAAAAAAAATCACTAAGTTTAATAAATTTGACGATCCTTTCGTTCGTTATATTTTTAAATTTATAGATTTTTCAGGAAAAAATAATTCGTTTTTATTACCATAGAAGATATTTATTTTATTTTATGCTGCTGGTTCCCTTAAATTATATGTCTTTTCTAAACCACTAATATACAGTCTTTCAAACAGTCAAGGAAAAATATTGAAAGTGGACCGATAAAAGAGATATCAAAACCAATTACTTTATTAAAATCTATTAAGAAATATATTTTATTTAGGACGATAAAAATAAAGTTTTGAGAATAATTTTATATACTCGTATATTTATTCTTCTTCTGTAGTTAAATTCATCACAACATATTTCATCTCATCATCTTTGAAATCGTTAACTTACAATTATTTTGGATTACAAACTGAGCTGATGTTAATCCTCAAGAGAATTTTTGATAATAGTACGAAATTTACATAACATTCCATGTTGTATTAGTAAATATTAAATAAAAACAATGTCGTAACTTCTAGAACTATTATGAAATATTTGCATGGGTTGTTTTTTACATCAAACGCTTTGTGTGTTGCAATATTCACTATAAAGCTTATTTTAAATGACAAACAAATTTATCGATCTAATGTGACATTCGCTAATTAAACCAAATATTTCAGCAATGACTTGAACTATTTTTATATTCTATTGTCTTACATTTGTAATATTTGGCTCCACAAATATCTTGTAGTCCAACCCGCGGAATTTTCTGGCGAAAGAATTCGGCCATTTTCAACATAACGCAGATTATATTTAGAATATGTTGTTTTGATTATCACGAATGATGGGATCGTTTCCCCTCAAGCAACCTACGTTGATATTTATCTTCTCCCATCTATTAAAAATATTACGTTTAAGAAAATGAAATAAATATTGAGATCGTAAATGTTCATAAAAAGTTCACGAATATTTGGATGTTATTTACTAACAAAAGTCTTCTTCAAAATAGTATGAATTTTATGCCAACAACGTAAAATTTTGGTCAAGAAAAAATTAGAACGAAGAATCTTTCGTCACATTTTCGTACGGAATATTTTTGCCAACTGCTATTACAGGATATTTAACAAGTTTCATCACTATTCTTTTAATGATATATAAAGCATCATATACGGTGAGACTTGAAAGATTAACAGTTTTTAATGTACTAACGAAATACTATACAAGTAGTATATAAGGTACCAGAAGTTTGAAAATACTTAAAAATACTTAAAAATATAGTACAATCAAATGAAGAACATTCTGAAAGCGAGAAGAGTGAAAATTCTTCAAAGTGGAGATCTATTATCTGTGTCTACTCCAATAGAAACGTGGGATGATGTTGATGAAGATGCATATAGTAATAATAAACTTTAAATGTGATAAAATGCTTAGATGTATAAAAAATGTTCAAGGTAAGTATATACATGCTAAAAGGGAAGAATTATTATCCAGCATTATATTTAACCTGGTTGATTGTACCCTTTAAAAATGTTTTTATTATCTTGTGAGCTTAACGAATATATACTGGACGGTATTTAGGACATTCTATGATTAATTAGCTTTTTCAAGTGATTAAATGTTACCAGTTAACTCTTAAGATAATGCACAAGAAGCAAGATAAGGATACGTCACTAATATACACATGCAAGAGCCATCATACAAAAACAAACAGCTGGAACATAATAGACAAAACTACAAACATATAAAATATGGCATTTTAAGGAACTAAACGTTAATAGTTTACACCGATTTGTGCAAACTGGTGACTAAAATTTAGTATCAGTTCACAGAATGCGGTTGTTAAAACACTCCAAAAATATCAAATCAAAACTCCAATTATATATGTAATACATGTCTATTATTCACTTGACTTATCACCTCAGATATTTGGGCATATGATATATTCAAATACCCTGAAATGATGCAGGCTAATAAGTAATTTTATTGGCGGTATAGAAAATGCAAATTCGAGGGTATTTTAAGAGCCACTCTCTCTGAAAACCAGCGATTTTTTATTTTCAAATTGACGGGGGAAGTAACATAAGTTATCGGTTGTTAAAATAATAGTAAAGTTACCGGAATTTTTGTGGATTTGAAAGTGGGTGAGTTTTTCTTACGAGAAATATTTGATTCGCGCTTTTTTCCAAAATATCTATTGCCAAAATCCAGCACCTACGTGGTGTTGTGTTTTTTTTTCAAGTCGCCGTGGTGTCTCTTTGTCTGAGGTAAGGGAATTCACTAGACAAAATACCCATTAAGAGATTACCCCATGCCCATACAACATGAAATTGTCAGTCAATTTTAGCGCACCCGGTTGACATATTTTAAACGATCTATGGTGAAAAAGGGCATCATAGCTTTTGCTTAAACGTGTAAATAATGTACCTAGAAAATCGTATCGTTCCGAGCGGGAATCGTGAAATGATCTGACGTGGGCGGGGTTGAATGGAAAAAGTCGGTCAATGAGAGGGCCACTTGCAGTGACATCACTTTGTTCCTCATTCATAGGAGGAGGAGGTGATGAAGGACTACCCATGAAGAAGCTCAAACACGATCTAAAGCTACTCGACTACCATCAGGAAAAAACGTCCCTTGTCTGCCATTTAGTGTCAGGATGTACAATATAATAAAAACATCTAATTTTGGCCAGCGTCACCATCATATTGCTAGCACACATATTTCATTACTCTATATAAGAACAATCTGTACATAATATCTTGACAGTCCTCTAAACAAAATTCAATCATACGGACAAAAAGTTAGTATTAGTTCGAAAATAAAAGTTAGTATAAGTTTATTACTAATTTCTTAACTGATATCAAATAATCAAAGATTTCATTGGCTTTAAGCATTTAAAATAAATATTGTTAGTTCGTAAATATTTGAATTGATCTGGAAATATTTTGTATTTGAGAGTGTTGAACTGTTTGGCTGGGCTGGGCTGGGTTATCGTCAGTAGCTTTCAGACAAAAAAATATTTACGACACTATTACAGACTTCACCAGTGAACATTTTTAATAATTTGTTTTCAACTGTGGTAAACAAGTTATTAATACCTATTTCACTGCATATGACTATAAAACACAGCCAAATTGAATATTTTTTATTTAACAAACAGCAAACTATCGTCGATCGCTTTGAATTTGAGAAATGTCCAATTATTTCATGTAGCAGGTGTATTGTCAATCTAAATGGCAGTAACTGTCAAAAGAAAACTAAATGATATACTGTGATAGCTATTTTATATACATAACAATACTGTAAATTTTTACTGATATTTTTAAAAAATTTTGAACTGCTTAATAAATCTGGTGATTTTATTCCCCTAAAGAAATTATTAGACTCAATAGAAATGTGACTGTCCCGAAGCCCACAGGACTGGTGCTCTGCACTGTTCTGTGCCCAGCCTTAAAATATTTAGGTACCTCTCCAAGAAATAAAATAAAATAAAATGTAAAGCAACCGTCGAACATTCCTTAGAAAAATATTTAAATTCAACGAGGTATTCTTTATTCCATAACTTTTTGATAATACTAAAATCATAAATAAATATTGACACATCGTAAATATTTGTTCAATAAAAATGTAGCTTACATTCGTATAGTACCGGTATTTAAATAATTATACGTCGATTCTTCAAGACTAAAAAATATTTTGTAATACCTATTACTCCACGAATATTTTTACAATTTATGTTGATAACTAATCACTAGCACAACAATCAAACGAGTTTGCAATGTATAATATTATGCCTAAATTAGGAACACCCAGACTATTGCAATAACAAAGGGCTACATGAAAGGCAGAATAATTTGAAATGATTACATGTATTTCTTGATATACACGATTCAAGCACTCGTAATAAAATAAACAACAATTTTCGCTTTGAATATTGTTCCGATTTGGTCAACGATTATTTAATCTCAAGATTTAATTCTCTATTTATTCTGACTCAGAAAACCTGGTGATCTATAATTAAGTTTATTTAATACAATGCATCATATGACGGGACACGATTATAGACATATATTTTTGAATGGAAAAACGTAAAATAATAAATTAAAAAATAATTATTTATATCCCATCATGTCTAAGACACCTAATTTTATTATGTAAAAGCCATAACATCAAGCAACACGTATTTATCATATTGTCCTCATTGTTTTAATAATACTATATTTTGAATGAATTTTTCATTAGCGTAAGTGAAGAGGTACTCATAAAATGAACGGTGTCTTAGTACGATTAACGGAGAATAAAAATACTATGTTGTCAAATATTATACTTTTTCGTAAGCTTATACTAAATACATTATTAAAAAAATGTAACTACTATTACAATCTAAAAATACTATTATTTTCACCGGTATAATTACTTTTATGGGTGGACATTATTTCACCGGTATAATTACTTTTATGGGTTAAAGAGCACATTTCGATGCAAAGTAGGAAAAAAAGAATTTAGCAAATGTCTCCCGTATATTAATGTGCATACACATAAACGTAAACTTATTAGTAAGTTCCCAAAATTGAAAAACAATCATAACGAACTTTTGTACGAGTATCCTTTTTGGGCGCTTTCTCTTGATAATTTATTTCTCTAATCTTTGACGGAAGGATATTGTTTATGAATGTAAAAACATTTTTTTATATTTATGTGAATAAATATTGAATGGTTCAAAGAAATTAAAAAAATGTAATATTTTTTTTCAATAAGCGTATAACAAAAGCAAATATTTGAATTTTTAGGAATGCAACGCAGGAGCAAAAATATCGCTTTATCCTTGATCTACTAAACATTGATAAAAATCTATATTTTCGTCCCGTGAAGACAGATTAAAAGATAATAAATGCATGTTATCGTTTGAGAATCAGCTCAGGACACTATGAGTTCTTTCATCACATCAAACATTAAATTATGTATACGAGTATATCTTAGAAAACTCGACAAATAATTTATTATAAAAGAACTGTGTCAAGGAGAAGAAATGCTGAATCGATAAAAGAAAATTGATTGAAATAGTTAAAGTAAATATATATGACACAAATAGCTTAGGTTCAATATTGTTTAATGTTACGCATAATTTATCGTTGCAAAAAAATGTTTCAAAATATTAGAAGCTAACAAATTATATAGAAGTATAATTTTTAAATTTAAAAATATACTCGTATTCTTAACAACCCAGGTCGGGGATGCGAGTTCTGGAAGAGGCTAAGAATTCTACTGAATTATAGTATCGAAGATAATATATTGTAGAATATCATGAAATATTGTACTAATTGATTTTGAGAACGCAATCATTTTCAATTTAAATAAGATTTCAATATACTTTATATAAAACCGAAATTAAAAGTCACTAATTCAATTATTTTCTTTTTATTTATACTCTCTACAAAGTCAGCGTCCGAAGCATGATTTTTTTTATTTTCCAAGATATAAAATTGAATCTAATAAAATATAAACGAAATTTAAATATTTAAATATTCGAATGATTCATAAATAAATTATATGTAGAATTCATTCAAAATGTCAACGTAAACATAATTCAACTGTTAATGCGCTGAAAGTTTTGTCATTCATCAGTTAGCATATGAAAATCTTCCTTATCATAACAGAGATGTTACTATAATTTTAAAAGTGGGATGCAAACTAATATTACAGCTTAATGTTATAATTTCATGTTTGTCATTAAGTAAAATAGTTATTTTAATATATTTAATAAACATACGCCACGCGAGGTCGCGCATGTTCAAAAAACATACGCCATGCGGAGCGTGTTCTTAGCACTAAACGTGTTAATAAACAATTGCGTATAACTCAAAGGTTAGCAGAATACTACTTGGGTTAAAACTGCATAGAAAATAAATAGTAAATGTATAAGGTTTAATATGAGTGAATTTCTTCGATTGAAAATGACAATTTGGCGAATGTTTAAATATATGTAAAACTTCAGTTATAAGGTATTTTATTAATTTGATGATATCACATTCTTTGTAGAATTTATATGTGTCATCTTTTTTAGCATCTAAGCCAAAATCTGCTCTTATCACAACTCCAGAGAAATAATCCTTCAACCTTATTTAAGACGCATCCCAATTTCAAGTATTTTTTTCTAAGTAAAAAGGAGCGTCTTATGATCCAAAAGATACGGATATTTATTCTCATCTCCGCTAACAGAACCATGTCATCAACCTAGTGCAGTGCAATCTGCACACATTTTCAATCTTATTAAGAACACTAATTTATCTTTTTTTAAAGTTGTGCAATTTTTTTGTAGCTGTATTATAAAATTTGTTTTTAATAAATAAAATTTAAGTTTTTATATATAGTTACTTTCTTATTATAGAAAATTTTGGTTTGTGTGTGGTGGTAAGATTAGCGGAAAATCTAAGAGATGATGGTTAAATATAATTAATAAAGATATCCAAGCTTTCAGATTGACATATGTTATCACGAGAGCCTTCAAACTATTTGGTTGAGACGATCGAACATCATCTAGAATGGAGACCTGCGTGGATAAAATTGTTTAAATAAAGGTTTTTCTTGATTTTCATAATGTTCTTATGTATTGTAACAAAATAAAGAAAAGGAAAAACTTTTGCCATATTACAACCATGTTGCTCTTATAATGAAATGTTAAATATATGTACATTGTTGAAAAAAAGCTAAACATTAGACTCGCCTTCGAACAAAGTAAATTATCAGATTTTATGTTTGACTTCAGTTTTGAAAAATGGACATTGTCTTTCGAAACATGAGCAGTGTTTTTTTTAAAGATTTAAAAAATTAAGTGATTCAGCTGCCAGTGGTTTCTGCAATCGTCAAGAATCTAAAATTGTGTCGTACATATCATAAATAACTTAACGTGTTTACTAAAGCATCGGCGTTTTTTCTATGAAGTAGAAATACAACTTATATTCCTGGGCCAAGTCGGGAGAATGGCACGTATCTCAAATATTTAAATCTGTCCTTAACCTCGACAAATATTTTTTTCTAGAAATCATTATTAAACATATAATAATTTAAAAATAGAAATTATATTTCCAACCAAATACTTTTATATCTTTGCAGAAGAACGTAATTTTTTAACATCCTTTTTAATATACTTTTCAAGTGTTTTTATTGTCAAAGATATATCTTACTGCTTACTGAATCTTCAGCGATTGTATTTTATATCAAATAAAAAGATTGAAAACTTTAAAAAAGTGCCTGTGCTTTATCGTATCACATATTCTACGTTGTTCTGTCATAAGTTGCCAACGGGTTTCTCCTTATTCCTTTCAGGAGAGCGGAGACACAATATAATACAAGATTTATTATTTAAAAATAAGTAGGAATATTACAAAAATCACAGTTTTTTTTGTAGAAATATGTTGTTAATTATGACGTAATTAATTAAAAAAACAATTTAAGCAACTATGTTGATCTAATCACAATGAAGTTAGTTAATCCAGCCTCTAAATAACTATGTGTGATGAATATTTTTTGAAAAAAAAATTCAGTTTGATTTTTTTCTGCAATGAAACTATTTTGAAAGTGTTCAAGAACATTCCTCTAATGTTTCTATTAATCCAAACTATATTCTAAAATAAAAATTTGTATATTAAACAAAATAATGTATTTCGTACTATTCAAAGAAAATTTAATTATTTCGTCTTGAAAAATATAATAGGCATCATTAACATAGGTAAATGATCATTATTATGAAGAATTGCAAAGACAAAAACTTTAGCGACAAAAATACACTATAATATAAATAAACTAAAAAAAACGATACTTTTAATGTTTTCATTCTTAATAAATTAACAGTGTCGTATTGTTAATATAAACAAGTCATATGAATGCGATGAATGTGTTTACGAAACATGAAGAGTTGATTAAAAAACTAGATGTTGAACGGCTGCAATATTTTCCCAGACTTAAAAAGCACAACACATTGGGACAGGCCAAAGTTATGTCTTATCGTGCATGCAGATTGCCATGCCGTCATAATATTCGCTATGGCTCTCTAAAAATGTCTAACTATTTCAGTGGTCTTGGCAGCGCGCCCACAACCTATGCCGTCCAAGGGAAGGGAATTCCATGGGAGAGCAAAGAAAGCATCGAGGAAAGTAATTTAGGGATCGGTCGAGATGAAAGACAGAATCGTATGATGAAGACGAGAGCTGCAGTCAATATGAAGTCAAGAAGAACATATATTTGAGACTGTTTGACAACATTCTGACAGCTAAGAGCTCTTTATTTGTGTTCACTGTCTGCAAATAATATATTTGTGTGAAGATGGGAATTATGGGTGCGTGTTAACCAGATATTTACGAGTATTAAAGATTACTTTAACGACAAAGATGAATTTTCACACAACGTGATTAAAGTCCAAATAAAGAAGCACAGTTTTAACAAGATATTTTATGGATACTGGGAGGATTTGTAATTTTAGAGATAAATGGTTTCCATAGAGATTTCATAGTTATAAAGAGTTACAATTACTAAGTTCTAAACTCGATTTGAAATTCGAATTTCTACTTTACGTGTTCAATCAAGATAGAAGAATAAGAACGAAAAATGTATTAAAACACTTATGTATTAGGTGTTAACATAAGTTGTGTCTGTTTTTTCCAAATTTAAAAATAAGCTTTTGGTGCTTAAAGCAAAATGGAAAAGGTTGTACGTTATTCGAAAGAAAATTTTCTGCTCTACAATATATTGTATTTGCTTTAACGTTACATATATTATTTTATTTGATTACAAGCCTTCAAAATGGAATGTCAAGTATACGAAAGTGAGCATTTTCGACACCTCCTTCTGTTCGCGTTCAATCGAGGGAAAAAAGCTGCTCGCGATATTTGCGAAGTGTACGGTGAAGATGCTATAAATGAAAGGACAACGCGTCGATGGTTTTTGCGTTTCAAAGACGGTAATTTTGACCTGAAAGACATGGAGCGTTCCGGACGACCAGTGGACTTCGATGAGGACCGCTTAAACCATATTATTCATGAAGATCCCCTTCAAACCACCGTAGAATTGCCTGAGCAGATGAATTGTAGTCACATGACTGGATGAAATATTAAGTGTTAACATAAGTTATGTCCGTTTTTTTCCAAATTTAAAAATGAGCACCAAAAGTAAAACAAAGTGGTAAAGGTTATACGTCATTCGAAAGAAAATTTTCTGCTCTACAAGGTATTGTGTTTGCTTTTACGTTAGATATATTATTTTATTTGATTATAAGTCTTCAAAATGGAATGTCAAGTAGACGAAAGTGAGCATTTTCGACACCTCCTTCTGTTCGCGTTCAATCGAGGGAAAAAAGCTGCTCGCGATATTTGCGAAGTGTACGGTGAAGATGCTATAAATGAAAGGACAACGCGTCGATGGTTTTTGCGTTTCAAAGACGGTAATTTTGACCTGAAAGACATGGAGCGTTCCGGACGACCAGTGGACTTCGATGAGGACCGCTTAAACCATATTATTCATGAAGATCCCCTTCAAACCACCGTAGAATTGCCTGAGCAGATGAATTGTAGTCACATGACTGTATACCGCCATCTCAAATCAATAGGAAAAGTCTAGAAGTTCGGCGCTTGGGTTCCACATGTTTTGAGTGAAAACAACAAAAATCAACGTTCGATAATTTGTTAGTTGGCTCGCGCGTCATCGAGCTACGCATGCCCACAAGAAAAGGTTCCTTTACTGCATCATTACTGGTGAAATGGTGCCTGTATGTGAATATGAAGAAACGTAAAGAATGGGTGTGTTATGGTCAACAAGCAACGCCCAGAGCGAAACAAGGTTTGCATCCGCGCAAGACGATAATTTGCATCTGGTAGGATTGGCAAGGTGTCATCCACTATGAGATACTTGAACGCAATCAGACAGTCAACGCGGAGCTATACATTCTGCAAATACAGCGGCTCAACACAAGGTCCAAAAGCAAGGTCTTTAATATTTTATTTGATAATCGAATGTCAATGAAATAGTTATAACCTACTTAAAAAGTTTTGTGATTTTTTAAATATAAAGTTTATCGAACGATGTTTGCCATGGTGCACATTTTCGATCGCTCAAGTATCGGATAATTTCATTTCGAGCTATTTTTTGAGATTACGTAGCTCCTAAGTAAATATTTTCATTGCCAGTTCTTTGGTTTGTTTCAAGCGAGAGTTTCATTATTAATTGTGGCGAAAACACAATAACGATTTGTTAATGGACTGCATATTGACGATCGCGGACGTCAGAACGGCAAAACCTACATTTCATGTTGAATTTCACAAAATATTTTGTGCATGTCATATATTATTAATATTGAAATGTGTAAAAAATAACACAGCAAGTATTCTATTTGAATAGGAAACATGGCTAAAAGTAGCCGAGTTATTTGTGTATCACCTACTGAAAAACAAATATTCAGCCGGTGAAGACTTGTTTTTTTTTCTCATTTAGAGAGAAAGTATTGTTTATATTCATCTTCTCTTTCCCTTGTACGTATATTCGGATCGGGGCTGGAGGACTGCCACATTAGTTATTCAAGCGAGTTTGCCTTGGAGAAGTAACGTGAGACTGGGAGAGTCGAGTAAAAGTCATTCCTCGCACACCTAATTCCACGTCCTTTTCCCACTGGATCTCTTTGCCTCGGCACTGCCACGGACAGGATACGGTCATATGGTATTTTCAACAAATATTCCGAGCAAGTCATATCCACATATCAAACAAGGATTTTTGACATCTAAATCAAAGACTATTGTCAATATTTATTCAAACAAAACGTTTTTTATGGATTGAAAATCAATGTGTGTTCATCACCAAGCCGCAAAGGACGGAAATAGTTGTAACTGAGTAGAAACTAAAACGTATTCGTTTTTTTATATTCAGCTCTATCCCATAGTTTTATATTCAGCTCTATCCCATAGTTTTATATTCAGCTCTATCCCATAGTTTTATATTCAGTTCTATCCCATAGTTTTATATTCAGCTCTATCCCATTGTTTCATATTCAGCTCTATCCCATAGTTTTATATTCAGCTCTATCCCATAGTTTTATATTCAGCTCTATCCCATAGTTTTAGCCGGGGGTAAGTTTTAGATAGGGTTAGATCCTATAACTATACGATGATAATAATCTTATAGAATAAATTTATTTCTACTACAAGATACTCAATGTAGGGTATTTGTTGATGATTTTGTAGCATCGCTGATTTTCGGGCTCGATCTGATCAACACTAATATTTGAAGGATTAGCGATTAAAAAACAAAATGAAGTAATTTCGGAATTTCAAAAAGATCGGTCGAGTTATTGTAAAAATATGTTTACTTATCTCATAAGGTAGATCAAGTTTGCCAAAAAATGCAGTTTAGTAAACGTACGAGTATATTATCAGAGAGTGCTGATATCATATCACATCGGAAAGACAGTACGAGGACAAAAACATTAAATACGATGACCAAAATAAAATCAATCAGAAAATGGTCTAAAATATCTAGTTTTATCATAATCCCAACTCAAACTGAAACGGAGACTCTAGAATACAAAGCAAGGATAATGGCAACTTTTGCAAACTTTCAATCAAGAAGAAAATAAAAATATATTTGTGACGTCATGGAACGAAAAGTACTAAAAAAAGAATGTCCACAAAAAAACTTCGGAAAAGTTCTTGAAAAGCTTTGTTCAATAGTTTGAACATCATTAGTATGATAGTTAAAATAATTGTATCTATCAAAGAGAAGATGGAATAGAATTTATACCCACTTTTTGCACTGTGGAGTTTTGAAAATACGAAAAGCACAAATTTCACTTTTATACAACAAAATTAAATAACATACGAGTAATAACTCGTACTTCTTTTACCGCGTAAAGAAAAAACCAAACATAACAGGAAAAAATGACAACCGTAATTTTAAAAAGAGAACAATTTTTAATAAACAAGAAAATAATAAATGTTCCAAACTTTTTTTTAAATTTGATAAAAATTATGGCATCGACTGTTTACTTCTTTCTGTCTAATGACGAGCCCTCTCGGCGAAAAAAAGAACCTCTCCACGACAACTCAAAAAACCTTGCCCCATTGTAGATAAGTTAAGTGAGATGATACAGGCGGTGCCTCTGCAAAAACAAAAATCAACCAGCAAAACACGCAAAAAGGATCTTCAAATCTCCAGTGAAAACATAATCCCGTCCCATCGATAGGCACCCAGACACTCATTTCTAAACTTATAACGATAAATAATACTTTCCATAATAAACGTAAAGCATGCCATCCTTCTGGACTATTTTTTTCTAATTTTAAGAAAGAAAAAAGAAAATTAATTCCGTGGTTAAATAAAACAACATTATTTAAATTGAATGGGCTTAAAATTTATATTTATTTGAATCCAGTTCTCTTGTAACGGAAGGATGATAAAGATTGTTTCAAATTTTAAAATTCATAGCATCTACTCGTAGCTTATTTAAAAAAAAGAGATACATAAAAATTCAAAACACACATTAAATTTAAAATGTAGTCAGTTTTAAGGCTTCATGAGGGAAAATATGTAGACATGAAAAAATGTACGAAAATAAGATTTCCCGATTCTTTATTAAATAATGTCTTTAATATTGAGTCTATAAAAATATTCGAATTTATAAAGCATTATTTTGTAATATACGTTGCCAAAAATCACACAAAAAATTTAAGTACTACACTAATAACTTAGAACGAAAAAACATATGCCTGCTTTGTAAAGAATTCGCAACCAAAAAAATGAAGATACATTAGGAAAGTAATACTCTGTAATTAATTATATAATAAAAATGTATATATTTCATATCTATATTATTTTAAACCGTAAATGACTTAAATTTCTTAACATAAATTGAGCGTTAATATGCTTAAAGTAACCAACCCAAATTTTACTTATTCTAAGATAATTTAGAAAACAATTTGTATGTAATCATTTTTGAATTGTTCCATATAAGCCTGTTTTCTCAAATATTAATGTTTTTTTTCAAAGTTCCTCAATTGACAATAATATTAAATTTAAATAATAAATACCTATTTAGTTGGTTTGATATATTAGCACATACATAATTAAGGTATGCTTGTTCGATATTTCGAATAAACAAAAAAAGTGTTTTGTTGGTAGGATCTTTTTAGCGTATATGATATGTCCAATTTATACACATATTTCTTAGTAAAAATCCATATTATTTTTTTGATTCAAGTATTTTTTACAAAGCAGGTGTACTAAAATTTAAGTATATTTTTTCTTTGAAAAATCACGTTGAACAAATTAAAGATTATTTCAATGACATTATGCAAGTGACATCTAGCGGCGGAAAACTGTATTTAAACAACTGGAAATTGAGAAAATTCTAAATAAATTTTCAGGTTATAAATAAATATTTAAAATAGGGTGTGTGTCTCGGATAAGAATAATGACTTAAGGAAAATACGATGCAAACCATCTAGCGATGAAATATTGAATTCTTCCTGCAAGTATTCAAGGTACAAATAAAAAATCAGAACATAAACGGTCCGCGTCTTGGCTAAAAAACGTCTAGAAAAATATTTTTTAAGAGTTTTTCGTTTCATCTTTGAACTCATATTTGGTTTCACAAAAAATGTGTTACAGTCCAAACAATTTTATAAATTTCCTATTTTCATTGTTTATTACTTTTAAAGGATTAAAAATATGAATATTTAATATTAAAATATCTACATGAATACATATCGCTATATATTTTTTTGTTTCACTTCGGGATCGAACTGATTAATCACACGAAGCAGAGATTACAAGTATTATAAAACTATAATTACATTTTAAAATTATAATTACATTTTAAAATTATAATTACAATTTTAAGCAAAATGTCAATGACACATACGACGAAAGGAAAAATGCCTAGATTATTTACCTTACACTTGACGTCTACGATAGTCAAATGGTTTTTATACAGTATTTAATAATCAAAAACAAAAAAACGTCCAAGTACTACAATCAATTCACTGCATCTAAATAAATAAACGATGGCCTGTAAAAACATTGATAAAAATAGAAGAATGTCCACCCCACCCAACCATCCTTGACACATATAGTATAAAAATTATGCACATAAGTAAAAAATAATAATACATGAAATTTATCTTAATTTGTTTTTATCAAACACTGTCTATTCCACTTTTTGTACCGGTATAACCCTACCGGTTTTAAGGCTTTGCCTTCATCATCAGGGGAGCACAAACAAGACTGAATTATGTTCGAACTGGTACCGACATACACGCTTCTAACGGTAAACATTCGGGGTGGGGACTGTGGGTGGAGGGAGGGAGGAAACAACCTCAGCGAGCAATGGCGAGATTCTTGGAATACTCGTATATGTGTTTGCCAGATGTTCACCCCGGTGCACTGACTTAGAAATTTCTAGGGTCTCTAATCTGTCCAATTTATTTCCGTTACTACTGATATGTAAGAACTTGAATAAAAACAAAAACCTTTAAACCTCCACAATGTTAATGCCTTAACTATAAATAATATAAAAATAAATGAAATTTATGTAAAGATCAATACAGAAGTAATACATATCTAGAACGACTGTTAGGTAGATTTTTTATATATAAAAATGTCATTACAATTTGAAGTATTACATTACATTTAATAAGTATTGTAATATACTCGTATTTACTTAAAAAGGTTGTCATGATCATTTTTGGTGACTCGGGCGAGTTTTTTCGGAGGTAATCATTGATTTGCATCCCTATTACAAGAGTTCAGCAAACACGCGGTACTTAATTGGGGATTTTCATGTTACCGTGGTGTCCATTCGTTTGAGATAAGAAAATCCACCAGACAATGAACCCATTCCAGTATTATCCCAAGTCTCGTACAGCAGGAATCATCAACCGATTTTAGCGTGCCCGGTTGACGTACTTTAAATTGTGTATTGTTAAAAAGGGTATGATGGCCCAAACTTGTAAACAATTTATCTAGAAAAAGGTATTGTTCCGAGTGGGGATCGTGAGGTGCTCTGACATGGGTGAGGTTGAATGGATGAAGCTGACCATTTGACTGTTGAGAGTACCACTTGCAGTGACGTTACTTTGTTCCACACCCAGAAGTAGAGTAGATGGAAGACAACCCTTGGAAAGCCTAAAAAAAACTAGCTCCTTCTTCAGAGGCCTTTCTGCCCTGTCTTCGTTGGAGATAGACGTCTCTTGCCTGCCACACAGCCTCAAGATGTGGGCACTTCTAATTGTTCTGGCATCCTGACTGGCCAGTGTCACCATCATAGAGCTCCCCGCCGTTACGCCAAGGACGATAGTAACCTATGCTTCGAAATGGAGTCCACAAGACTGCTGAAGGTAACCTGTTCGCCGAGTGGTTCGTGACATCAGTAGTCACAACTCTAGGCAGCACCAATCTCTGGTCTCTTAAAATGATTTGACACTTGCAAGAGGGTATCCTTTGTAAAACCGCGTAGAACTTGCCCTTAGAACTAAATATGTTTTATTTGTTCATAATCTAATTAATTTATATTTGTTCGCAACTATTAGAAAAGTGTAGAATATGCAACTATTAGAAAAGTGTTATCTTACGTCAAAGAAATCCCTGGCTTGTTCGTTATCCTGCAAGAATATTTGCGCCGAGGGTTCGTCTCGGCAGTAAGCCACGTGCTTGTCGAACTCACGTTCCATGCGTAGAAACGTCTTGCCCAGCATGCGCGGCTCGTGTGCGTAGTACTTCACGCCTTCGATTAATACCCTGCAGGTAGATTTAAGAAGAAAAATTAACATTTCAATGTATTTATATAGAATGATGATAATAAAAGTTAGTGTTTTGCTATCTAGATATTTGTTTTATTAACATACTGAGTTTGTTATCTTATTATTTATATACGAGTATATATTTACAAGTATTTTGTTATTGCTTGCTTGCGCATTCCTAAATATTCATTTTTAACTTTTTCGTTTTTCTTCGTAAGTGAGCACCATAGCAATTAAAAAGTCTCATCTCCCTGAAAAAGTACCAGAAAAACAGACGTTCAGGATACAAATTCAGTGCGTTAACATTATTTTTAAGATTATCTCTCAAATTTTTACATTTTCATATCTAAAACTTTTATTTTATCATTATTTAAACGTAGACTTATAAAAAATAGTGTAAGGAAAATATATTTTTTATTTGAAGTTTTTATCGTAAAACACATAATATTTTGAAAAAAAAAAACTAATTTTTAACAGCCCAATATATATTGTGTTAAATAATAAATAATGAATTGTAGTGAGTGCAAAAAGGAACTAACCCAAAAAAAAATAGATTTGTTTATTTGAAACATTGAATAGTCATAACTCAATGCCGTATGTGCCAATATATCAATCCACAATCAGAGTATTTCTTAGATACTCAATTCTATTGAAAAAAATGCCTTACACAAGCCCATATAAAGCGGCCTGATGTTTAGTCAATTATCCTCACATAGGTTAGAACGAATTGTTGAGAGAAATTACTCAGGTCATATTCAGATTTTCTTTTTGTGAATTTAGATGTGGCGTTTCAGAGAAAATATTTAATGTTAAATTTGATGTTTAACAATAAAATTACTTTGTTATTTCACTCATTACATTAATTCTTGTTACATGTATTTCTATCTTCTATCCCGAGGTTCTCTTCAAGTGGAATGATCCCGGTTTGTTAAGAGGTTAGATTTTATTTGAGCTAATTACCAAATTCAAAGATTTTAATGTACTGAACAATGCGAAATGATTGTCTTTTAATGTAGTAAACCTATTCCCAAGTGTGCCCGTAAAGCTATAAAATAACATTTAAAAGAAACTGATATGGAAACAAAAAAATCACAAAAGAAATTTATAAACTTTTTCATTTATATTTAAGGCAAATTTGTTTTAAGCTTACGGACAAGGTTTATAAGCAAACAGATGGCTTACCTTATAGGCCATCAAACATTTGTATTAATGCGAAAGTTTCATGATTAATTGTGGCGAAAACAATAACGATTTGTTAATGGACTGCATATTAAGTGAATACTTGTTTTCTTATCATTAAAAGAGAAAGTATTGTTCATCTTCGTCTTATTTTCCCCTTATATGAGTATATTAGGATCGGGGTTGGAAGACTGTCACATTACTTATTTAAACAGATGGCTTAACTTAGGGCTATCAAACATTTGTATTTTTATGTGATATGTTTATCAACTATTTAGATCAGTGCTTCCCAAATTGGGGGCCGCGGGATTTCTCGTGGGGGTCGCGAAAATATTCAGTACAAAGTACAAATATTCATGTGAGTATTAAATTGTTTCATGTGAGTATAGTTTTTATTTAAAAAAAAAGTTTTTAAGCAAGTTCCTATAATTTTGTGTTGAATATAAATATGTGTATTTTAATTGTAATAATTATTGCCAAATAAATCTTCAACTATAAAAAAAAATTTTGGGGGGGGGGGGGGGGAATTAATTACTTCAGATTTAGGGGGCCGTTACATGAAAGTAATTGGGAATCACTGATTTAGACAATAAGATATTTATTGATAATTATAATTTAGTTAATTATGTCTTGACATGGTATATGCATGTGGATGATATCTTTTGCATTTTTTCGGACTCTCTGATAGACAATTGTAAATGGTTTTAGTGTATATGAACACCTTGAATAAAAACATTAAATTTACAATGGAAATATGAAACCATAACTCATTAAACTTCTTCAACATGACAATTACTATCTCGTAAAACAGGTTTAATTTTAACATATACAGGAAAGATTAATTTACTGAGGGGATTATTTCTAGCACTTAAATCCCCCGTACTCTATAAAACAGTATTATTTCACTCGATAATAACCAGACTGATCAAGATGCAGTAAAACAAATATGACTATACCAAGGAACTCTCAACAATAAAAGAAATAGCTAAAAAAATTGATACGCGGTCTAAGAAATACGAGTATATAGCATACTTAGTAATTAATTAAAAACGCGACTAATTTAAATATGTATTAACCTCAAAATAAATCAAATAAATGGTGAAGAAATTTGGGGAAGAATGTTGATGGAGTAACCCCGACTATCTCACGCATACTTTCAGAGAAAATAAGACCTGCATATTTTATCAAAAACAATGTAGATAAATAGATTTTATTAGATAACGTACAAGACAAGGGAGATAAATTATTATACATAAGAGGGCCGTATATGAAACACGTTAGAATGTGAAAGTATATATATTGAAATGACACAAATAAACATAGGCACTAAAATATAAGAACATAAGTGTTGTCTATCTACTCGTAATAACAATTTTTCAGACTTTGCAAAACATATAATGGAGACAAATCGTAATTTCAAGGATAGTAAAGCTATACCTACGTTACAAAAATTGTATAAAAAAATGAATTTAGAAACATTAGAGATACACAAAGCCATAAGCAAAAACATAAAAGTAGTAAATAAACAAAGAATGCAAAAGGTTACACACCTCCGAAGCATTTGTCCTTTGCGTATATTGTCGAATTCGTAATTTTTTTTAAATTAATAAAAAAAAAAGTTTTTTTGCGTCAATAAACCACACACACTTTCGATGTGGATGTTCCATAGTAACATGGCACCGGTTTGACCTAAGCACTGCTCTCATAACAAACCGGTATCATTCTACCTGAAGAGACTCTCGGGATAGGAGGAAGAAATTCGTGTAGCAGGGATTTATGTGAATAGTGGAAAAATGAAGAAATTTTATTGTTAAATATTCTAATATAGAGTTCCATAAAGTTAAAGCCAAAACCTTTTACAAATTCTTCAATGATTCTTTGTAGGAAAACCGAAATCGATGTGACGATTGTTGAATAATAGATCAGAAAACGAAATATTAAATTAAGAAAATCCTACATTGTTTACTTTTTTCTATGCAATATGAAAGATGTCAAGAACTTATAAATTTAACTTCAATTCGCCATAAAACTTTAAATTAATATTAATTAACAGTAAAGTAATCTCCCTTTATCCGAGGTGGATACGTCCCAAAACCCTTAGTGGACGCCAGAAACCACGAATAGTACCGAGCCCAATGTATATTACGTTTTTCCTATCCATACATACTTATGATAAGTTTAATTGATAAATATAGGCATAGTTAGAGATTAAGATATCAAAACTAATAACAAAGAAGAATAATTATAATAATATACTCTAATGAAAGTTGTGTGCATTTGGTCTCTCTCTCTCTAAATATATTTTTGTATTGTATTGACCGTTTTCTTTGTGATGATGATAGGGACAGAACTATCTTACACACTCGGGAGGTTAAGATAGTGTGATAGATGAAGTAAGGCGATTGACGTTAGCTTTGTGACGTATTGTTAAGCTATTATTGACCTTCTGCCGATAAGTAAAAATTTTCATTTGATAATTTTGAACCACTAATCGAGCTGAAGGTTCGGTAGGCACGAAGCTTAGAGTTTGTCATTGCACGTTTTGGAAATACTACCGCACGTGAAGAGGTAACAACAAAAGCACAGGTCAAGCGCGCGTGTATATTGGTACCAGATGCATTCTTAAACTAGACTGGGACCATTTTTCAATTGTTTTTTTATTTTTGGTTTCCATCGCGTTGACATCGGCTGACTGTAGTTGTGTTCCTTTGGAAAGGGTTGATAGTATAAAGTACCTTGTTTATGTTGATCAGTTCCTGTATAAAGTACCTAGTTGATAGTATAAAGTACCTTGTTTATGTTGATTAGTTTATGTTGATCAGTTCCTTCGTCGGGAGGTCCATATTAACACTTTGAGCACAAAAATCAGAAAACTAGGATACATATTCCGTATGATTCGAAATGTGCTCAGTGAAAATATTCTTAAAAGTATATACTTCGCCTTATGTCAGTCAGCACTTTCTTACGGTATATTAATTTGGGGGGATGCACCTCAACTCAAAAATACATATTGCAGGTTTCCCAAAAATTGATTGTGAAAATAATTAAAAAACTTCCTGCCCGGTATCTCATGGCGGAGCTTTTCAGAGAGTATCGAATCCTGAACATAGCCAATTTGCATCTCAAATCCATTCTCTGGCACTACCATCGAGAGGAAGGGAAGATGCAAACTCAGCAGAGACACATGACACGCATGGCAACTAATGAAATGTTTACCATCCCTAGACTTAAAACCTCTTTTGCCCAAAGGCAATATGCTTATTTGGCTCCCATGACATACAATGGCGTGCCGAATTCAATAAAGGTAAAGGAAGGAAAACCATTTAGACAGTCGATCGGAGCGTAGTTGTTATTGCGACAGAATTTTGAGTAATTGGCTTTCAGGATGAATGACGTGTGGAAAAGATTTGTGTGGGCTCGTGAGTGTGGGTTTCTTCTTGTTGTTTTAAATTTTGTTGTTTTTGTGTTTCTGTATGTTTTTTTATTTTTATTCGTATGATTGTGTGCGGTATATTGTGGGATGAATATTTTTGGTCTTTCTGGAGCGATGATGTGTGAGGAGTTTAATTTCGCATGATGTTTCCAGTTGTAATTGAGTGTCACTGTTTGTCAGGTTGATGAGAACGTGCAACGGGGTTTTGTTTTTGTGTAATCAAAAATCGGAAAGAAGTATCGATTTATTTTTTCATGCTAAATATCCTCAGTGAGATACAGGCAAAAGCCTAGTTTACTGGGGATACGACAAATGAAAGGCAACAAACCCAGATCCATTAAATTTGTATGTCCAAATTAAATTACCTGTCGTTTTTTCCCAAATTATGTATATTTCTTGTCATGTGTAATAATAAATAAATAAATCGTGAATCAAACCTGAAATCACAAGACCCGAGACCACGGAGGTCATCAATAATAATGAATACCCATTCTACTTTCTACCAAATTATGGACAGCAGTCATGCTATTTCAAATGTTATAGAATATATCTTGATTATGAAGATAAGATCAAGATACAGAAAGATACATATCTAATTAAACTAGCTTGGAAAAATCTCGAAGCAATGTTTAAAAGCCGTAGTCAGCGTCAAAAATCAAGTCTGATGAAATTAATAAAATCATATCTTACGTATTGTGGAATTCGGCAATCTGTTTAAAATTGTTGAATACGAGGTCCTTGTTGTCGCTGACAATCTTCGGTGTGGTGGGTTTGTCCAGGGGCTTCATATAGCGCTCCACCACCTGCTGCAGGTCGCGGCCGAACTCCTCTTCGGTCTCCACCAGCTCACGAACTACGGCTCTGGAAACGTATAAAAATTCATTAACTTCTTATATTTATACTTGCTTATCCATTTAAATATATTTTTAACAAATTTAACCATTGTAATTACTTTTTTAAAAACATATCGCATATAAATACAAATATTTATCTAATAGAAAGTTAAAGTCGTATTTTGGTACATATGTTTATGCACAAGTTATTTGAGTCGATTCAAATTAAACATGGCTGACTCTCTCGGATGATAACCCGAAAAAATCGATGTTGTTCACTGCAGCTGTATAAGTAATATTATTAACTGATAAAATAACGCGTCTTCAAAATGTATATGAACACATTTAGTTAACAAAATATTGTTTGAATACGCTGCTCTGGAAAAAAATCGAATCTTACAGATTAACGCCCGAAGGAGTAAGTCAAGCTTGATTTATATTTACTCAATGTTTGAAGGTAGGTGAGGAACATATAGTACTATTATAAGTTAAAGTAAAACGATAAATATATTACATACCATCACGCCATGTTGTTCCTTTTGGGGTAAGCAGATAGAAAAGATCTACATACGTTTCTATCCACGTATACATACATTTCTACAAGCTTTCTCTAATGTTTCTCATAGTTCTTACCATTCCCTCAGTTCAAAATCTTCCAACTATTTTCTCAGTCTACTTCGATCGCGCTCTTCATTCATTTCAGACATATAAATATACATGTTTCGTAAGTCTTTCGCAAACTCATTCTCTCAATGTGGAATTATCATCTCAAAATTTCTTACGTATTTCTATTACAATAATAACATATATTTTTAACAAATAGTTATTATTTATTATATTATTCTTTATTCAATCAAACATTGTAATATCAAACATTCTACGCATGATATACAAAATGAAAATTAAGGCAGTAAATCAGAAATGTGTCTTTAATAAATTAAGAAAAATTACCAAAAAGAAATATTGAAGTTGATCTCTGACATCATAATTACTTTGGTTAGAAAATAAATAGCTTTGGTTAGCTTTCCTAGAATACGAAAGAGTCTCTATTTTATAAAAATAAGTAATAACTTTTGCTAAAATACGACAGTTAGTTAAAATAAAGTTATATTTTGGACAGTTTTGTAAGTTAAAGACCCCATTATGTTTTAAAAGTAATTATGGAAGATGGACGTCCGCGATGAGATGACGGAGCTGGGAAAAATGTCAGAAGTTCATTCTGATGCGATGGGGCAGAACACCTTATCTATGAGGCGTTCTGACTGCCAATGATGCTTAACCCTTAACAGAGCTTTCGATCGAAATTATTAAAATAATGAGTAAAATAAGAAATCTGTTTTTATTTAAAAAAACACTTTTTTAATTAAAACGTTCAAAAGAAAGAGAATATTAACTTAACGGAAGAGATTCCAATTAACTTTGTTATTATAAAGATTGTCTATGAAATTTTCATGTATTATATATATATAATATAATATTATATTAATGATGTTTAAAAAAAATCATACTTGCGAAGAAAAAAAACACTTTTTTAAGAAATATTTGTTTATTTACTTAACTTGAATTCGCACTATAGATTAACTATTACTTGAATCCGCACTATAGATTAACTTCAGTTAATCTATAGTGCGGATTCAAGTAATAAAATATTTAAAGAGAAACCAATTAACTTGCTTACAGAGTTAAATTTACCAACACTGAACAGGTAATGACCAGATGTTTGTATAATTTTCCCAAAGAATATTTTTTTGTTTTCAAATGCTTGAATCAAGTAAATATGCAGCTACCACTGGATATAAAAATGAAATAAACATTTCCATTCAATATTTGTTGAGTTGAGAATATGGACGAAGGGTACATAACCTCTGTGGCCTAGTTGGAAAGACGTTTGACTGCCATCCGGGGACTTCAGGCTGGATTCTCAATGGTACCCGAACAAAATATAGAATCCCTGTTTGGTAAAAGATCTCGTCTGGTAGCACTACTCGCACTATCTAAACTTGTGCGAGAGTTGTTACCTAGTCATATGTGAGGCAGTATTGTCAACACACGTGATGACGAACCATGAGTTTCATGCTTTCTTAAGTGGTTCTAAAAACGGTCGTCCAAGGTTCGATTATTGGGACTAAAGATAATGTTCCTGACAGCGCTCTTCATCAAGTAAGAATCTCTAATTCGGATTTGATGAGAGATGGAATACGAATGAATGAACCAAGTGTACACAAACACGTCATAGAATTTTTGTATTTATTTTTTGAATCAACATTTACTACAAATAAAACTATTTGGCTCTAGTTTTACTATTTTTTGATTATGAGCTATTATCACAAAAAACTCGTTTTTCTATTTGCGCTGCTTATATTTTTTGTGCAATATGCTTGGTCCCGAGCCAAATTTTTATACAATATGACATTTTAAAATTATTCGCTTAATTCTTATCAAAATAAATGTTGTCGCACTATATTAACTAAACCATACAGCACATTTTATGACAAATAATTTAAGTTGGAAAACTGTTATGCTTGTGAGTCATATTGTATTATATTTACTATCAATTTGTATTTCTTATCAATTTGGATTTAAGTGGATATAAACTGATCATCGATAACGTGCCCATCGAGCAAGTCATGCGATACACTTATCTAAGTGTAGAGATCTCCAGCAACAGTGACCTATATAGTGAAGTACGAGCACAAACTAATAAAGCGACAGCTTTGGTTGGTTGCCTGCGGAACACTATATGGAGAAACAAACACATGCTAACCGAAAGTAAAGTCAGGATATATAAGACATGCGTCCGCCCCATCATGATGTATGGGATAGAAGTGAGAGCCGATACCAACAGGACAAAAACCTTCTCAGAGTGGCAGAAATGGAAACCCTACGCTCCATCGCAGGCAGAACTCTTAGAGATCGGATCAGAAATGAGACGATAAGGTCTGTCTGTGGTGTTGAAGACATAGTGAGGTGGGGAAGAAGCAGAAGGCGCTTCTGGAGGGATCGTGTGAACCGCATGGAGGATATAAGACTGACAAGAATCGCTAAGACTAAAAAAATCCTAACAGCAGGAGATTACCAGGAAGGTCGCCGAAAAGGTGGAAGGACAGCTGGACGTCATCATTCCAGGACAGCCCACCGTCACAAACAGGTCATACGACCTAAACCAAGAGAAAGAAGAAGAAGAACTTCACCGGAAAAAGACGATCAACTTCGTCTTTTTCCGGAAAGACAAGTTTAGAAATCTGCAAGTTATTAAATTACTGGTAGCATATACGTACACATATTTTTCTATTGAAAAATTAAAATGGCTTTCTAATGATTAATATTAATAATATTTATCGAGGAATAAACCACAAACTTGATATGTCTCATCTTATTTTGAGCTTCCTTCTGATCCGAAAATAAACATCCATAATAAATAAAGGAGGTTTATCTTGAAGAATCTAAGATGATTTTCATCCGAAACTTTAATAGGGGGTTTCAGTAATAATACAGAAAACCCCAACATAAAACTGATAGTCAAGCTGCTTACAGTACACTTATGGCTTCTGGACATGATCATAATATTCATGTAATTTTACAAACACTGAATATTTTGGGTATATTACACGCTTATATATGTTTATTTATTGCATACCCCCAAATAATATCCTAATGCAATAAATCAATGAAATGAAACCTGTCAAATATATAATTAAATGAAATATACCAAATGTCTAACTCAAATTTACATATGTATTCAAAAAGAGGTGTGTCGACGTATACCAGATTAAGAAATGTAATACTTAAGGATGAATGTGAGCAAAAACCGATGTGTTTAGTAAGGTGAAAAAGAACGCGTTGAGGTCGTTTAGAAATGTTGAAACGGATGGGCGACGAAAAGTCTGACACAACAAATTTATAATATAAGCATATAAATCGTGATAGAGGACGACCGAGTAAAATATAGTGGACCAAGTGAATTAAATTTTGTAAGAAGGAAAGATATGATAAATGGAGGGATATGGAGGAGGTGAAGGAAGTATTGCATTATAGGAAATATTGGCGCTCTGTTCTTTCTATTTTACCCAATCGAGAAATGATGTGATAGTATGTTTATATATATATATATATATATATATATATATATATATATATATATATATATATATATATATATATATATATATATATATATATATATATATATATATATATATATATATATATATATATATATATATATATATATATATATATATATATATATATATATATATATATATATATATATATATATATATATATATATATAAATATATATATATATATATATGTGATTTTTTGTTTGGCTTTAGCGAAGGGTTATATATGTTTATTTTAGGTTTTCAGTTACTTCGCGAACTGTAAATATTGGATTCTGACATCAGATCTACCCGGAGATCCATCAGCAGCTTCCTTACAGCATTTTTTATTTTTTGGCCTGGATGACTCTTTAGTAACATAGTTCTCTGTTTTGGATATACAGGAGACGGTATCTATTTTAATTGGTATTTTGTGGGCTTATGACCACCTTTGAAGGCTGAGTTAAGTGCTCACTTTATGCCTAGGCAACATTCCTCATTATACCATAGATTCATCTCTATACATCATTTTAATGTTTTTATTCTTAGTGTAGACAAGATGGTTTTTAGTCTTTATGCCATTTGTTGACGAACAATGGTAAGATTTTTTATTAACAGATGTTGAGGAAACCTCTTTATTCTGTCAATACCTCATCATTGTTTGTTATACAAGCCGGATATTTTTTTGGCTTTTTACAA
>OX463839.1:34422871-34634519 GCA_949825065.1 Odontocerum albicorne | reverse complement strand
AAAATTGTTTGACCTTCGACAAATTTTAGTGTTCCATCTTCGAGACGAATCGTTTGTCCATGAACAAATTTTTCTCCTTCTGCAGTTTGCACGGCCTGTCCAGCAACGAAGAAAGGTTCGTTTGTTTTTTGATTCATAAATGTATGCCCAGGGACGAGAGCGGGTCCATTTGGCGTATCAACTGTAAATCCAGGAACAAAAACTGGACCAGCTGGAGTAGCGACTGTTTGTCCCGGAACAAATTTTTCCCCAACTGGCGTTTCCACAACTTGCCCAGGAATAAATCTCTTTGCAGTTTTAATATCTAAAGTAAGACCTGTAACTTTGTTAATTTTTGAAGGCTTTCCGATAGCAATATTTTTAACTACTTCCGGAATTTCATCCAGAAAAGGCAGTTTTTCTTCCGATTCGACGTTAAGTTTCGAAAGTTTTTCTTTAACGTTAGCAGTATTTTCAAGTTTTTCAGCAGTAATATTCTTTATCAAAGAAAATAACTCTAGGTCTGGGGTTTCAGTGACTGGAGAAAATGGTTCGATAGCTGGGACATTTTCAAATCCTGTTGATATATCAAGGATTTCAGATAGAACTTTAGGAATTTCAGATGGTATCTGCAAAGCAGCAGCCGTAATAGGCTGAGGTAAAGAAGTTATTCGAGGAATTCCCATGGCGGCTGCAGCTTCCCTTTCGAACGTGTCCCAATCCCAAGACTCGATCAATGGCCTAGTAAGATTTCTCCAATCTCCATTCGCAACGACTAAATTTGGTTTCATTTTCTGTATAGTTTCTTCGATTTGGCTCGATTTTTTATTCACGTTTTCAGTTTTGATAATAGTCTCTTCGATGTGTTTTTCTTTTGTCAGTAATATTTTTTCTTTTTCAAGTAAAGTCTCTTTCTCTTCATCTTGCTTTATTTTCTTGGACAACCTAGCTTCCCTGACCTTTTCTTCCTCTATTTCTGCAATCTCTGCTAATTTATCTTTTTCTTCAAATATTTTTTTCATTCCAGCTAAACCAGAATTTCTTTTTCGTTTTTTCCGTTTTACCAACCCTTCATTTTCAATTTCTTTTAAAGTATTTTCACTTGGTCCCTCTCCCTCATAAAGATCGTACGTTTCATTAAAATCAACAAATTCCATAGAAACGTTCCGACCCTGTTTCATTTTGAAAAGAATGGTATCGGAATCTTTAGCGAGCATCACGTCTCGAACATCGCCATCTCTGACTGCCGCCTCTAGGCCAGCAGGGAACACGAGACTACATCGCCTTTCTTGAACAGTATAAACGAACTTTCTTTCTTCCGTTATATTTTTTTCTTCTATCAAATTAATAAGACATTTCTGCGCATCATTAGACCCATCGAGTACAGGGAATACGTATCTGTAGTCGGGTAAAATTTGATGTTTTCTTTTTCCATAGTTAATTTCTGGCGCGTAGTGGTGCGGCTCTAGGTCACCGGCTACGTTCGTGATCTTGCACTTGGCTTTGTGCGCGGAACTGGCCGTGAGCAGCACGGGGATGTAGTGGTGCGAGGGTAGCCCATAGGACTTGCCCGTGATCCGGCAGCAGCGGCGGGCGTCGGCCGGAGAGATGGGCGGCAGCAGTGGGAAGTAGTTAGGCTTCGGCAGCCCCCGGCTGCAGCCGGTTATCCGACAAAAAGACATTTCTAACACACGTCTAATTTAATCACTCGAACATTTTTAAAACATATTTCACAGCCAAAGACGGGTCGAATATTAACCCAATCACTAAATTTTCCATTTTTTTAATCCACGATTTACAATGGTCACTGTAAACAATTGATTGACACTATCGCTTAAAAAAACACAAATGTTACTCTATATGGCTAAAAATTATTTAGTTACTATAAGCACAAACTGATTGTTCATTATAAGCAACATCGTAGAAGTGAGGTTAGTGAGAGAGTTAGAAGTGCATATCCGGATGCATTTGATGCGGAAGAGCGGGAAGCGATGTACGACGAAGCGGATGGCGAATGTCGGATGGCAGATAACAACCGGGAGCCGCGGCAGTTATCGCTGAACTGATCTAAGGGAAGAGAAGCACGCGCCGCGCCGGGCCGCCTCGCGCCCTACCGGCACGGCACAGAGCGTTGCCCCAGCCGAGAGCGCCGCCACAGGATGTTCCTTTATGATCTGTTTTTTTTTTATTAAATCTTATTCTAGTTTAGTAATAAAAACATCGTAAATATACAAAAAGAGTGATAAACAGCGTTTTGTAGTGATATAATTAAGCTCAGTGAAAGCATAACATTATTTTTAATGCACTTATGAAAATAAGCTGTGTTTAAAATATGCAATCATGATAAATGAGAAAAGATTTAAATAATTTCTTAGGAATTATGAAATGGCAATTTTTAATCGTACCGAATATAAATGTATTATGGAGATGAAATAAAAGAGATCTTGTAGACAATTTGTTAACATATATTTATATTTTTCAGTTTAAAAAAACCTTTAGCTTATTTTGTGAACTAAATTGCACTGTTGATCAAAATTGCTCACAGAAAACAAAGATTCCTTTATTTATTTCTCAACACATTTTGATATGCATTTTAGTATAGAGTCTTTGTTTCTTGATAACCTCTCCACTTGACGAGATTAAGGCTAGCATTTGACCAAAGTATGTTCTTATTCTTCTTGAATAATGACCAAATTATGTTGACATTTTATTTCTGATTCATCTTTTAAAAACAGAATTAACTTTAGATGCTTTCTAGTATATAAGTACCAACATTAAAATTTTTAGAATTTAAATTCAACCTGCAGTAATTTTA
Organism: Odontocerum albicorne; assembly: GCA_949825065.1. Classification (NCBI taxonomy): domain Eukaryota; kingdom Metazoa; phylum Arthropoda; class Insecta; order Trichoptera; family Odontoceridae; genus Odontocerum; species Odontocerum albicorne. Next base: position 34,631,725 of record OX463839.1, on the reverse strand, counting down.
AAAGTTTTTTAATCGTTATAATAAAATGACAAATACAGCGCAGCGCTGTTTAGAGAGCACTCTCGGAGTTTGAAGTCACTATTATTGATAGATATAAAATATTACAAAAAAATACAGTTGAGTGTAACAATATGAAGGTGGTGGCAGCGACCATTAGATTAGGAACTTTCTCGCATTTGCATGTGTTTAGAAAAACATATTTGGTAATAAAACCATAGAAAATATACCAAGGGAAGACAAACCACAAAGAAACCTTTATAGATCATCCGGTATGTGATAGCAATAAATTCATTTCAGGTGGAGTGCAGTGCACGTATACGGCGTTTATATATAATCACAGACCTTGATAATACTTCCCAAAAAAAGCCGCTCTCAAGCGTTTCCCAAAATTGCACTTACTACCCACATTTCCAATACTCTGAGGTTGACAAAGATCGATTCAATTGAAACACCACTCGAGAAAATCAACACCAACTAAAAACAAAGATCATCCATTCACCAAACACCACGCAACATCAAAATGAACAAGACGAGAACACACCACCATCGACCAAACCCAACCTAGAAAGAGATCACAACTTCAATGGAACACTATGCACAGTTCAGGAACACCCAAATATCCAACAAAACTCAACTATCCAACGAACAAATCGTGTCCAGCAGCGCCTAAACGAATAATTGTAATTAATAAGTTTACATGAGTTTGCGTATACGAGACAAATTTCCAATAAACGTATAACACTACTGAAAACTGGATACCATATAGGAGTAGTGCAGCGAGTGTGCTGGGAACCCTGTGTGTATCAATATTAAAGAAAACAGAGTTCACCAGAAATACCAATATGACCAAATTGGTTTATATACTAATTGTAACATATGGTCATGAAATTTGGATAAGCTAAAAAAATAGGCCAAGAGTTCAGTCGGCGGAAATGAGATACTTTAAAAGTAAATCCAGGGTGATCTCGAAGCTACTCGTAAGTAATAGTAACACAACAATAGAACTCGGGATCTTTGGTGCTCTACAAAGGAATCTTACGAGTAGTTGACCTAGCTAAGACATGTTTTAGGCAGCCACTTCAAAGGTATCCTAAACAAATCCCCTTGGCTGAGCCAAATAGAAGGCGTGCAGTTGATAGACAGAGGAAGAGCTGGAGGAGCTTTGTGGGGACATGATTAGGTCGGAATGTACATGATTCTTAGAAATATTGTAGAACGCGTGGCGGTGATTGCTCAGCCAGGTCATGGATTCCATAGCCTCGAGAAGAGGGAGTGTGAGCGAGATAAACACAGAGAGAGAGAGTGAAAGTAAATTATTAAAATACATTTACATTTTAAGAGATTTTATTGTAGTATGATATTTGAAATTTTAAAACAATGATAAGAAATGTAATAGAGCTGAAGTGTTTGCGAACAACAGTTCGTAACCCACATTGTGGTATTGGTTTGGATCAAGGATTAACAAAATATTTAAAATTTCTCAAAGTTTTTTTACCGAGAACTCATAATGTATAGTTGTTCAACTATATTGTTTTAAAAATTATTCAAACTGTTTTCATTTTTATCTTTTTTAATCATCCGTAAAATAAACGTTCTGTAGTGTAAAAGGTGAGACGCATTCCGGCGCTGTCCGGCGGCGTGACGTCACGCGAGGTAAGCCGCTCTGGGATGGTGCACGGATAATTTTAGACCCATCATACTTTTTCTCTGCCAGACCCGTTTTCAACATTAACCTTTGAAATGTCTCTTTGTTTTTTCTTCTGTTTTTATAAGAAGTTGGCGTAGTAGACAACGGCGCCGAAGACTGCATGAGAGCTGCGTTATCTATCTTAATAATCGAGGAAAACTACGCGACTTGATGCAATTTGACAAACGGTGAGGAAATCATTTTATGCTTTAATTTAATTTTGTTAATGGAAATATTATTTGCTTTACTTTAAATCAAACTCCTGTTAAATAATTATAAACACAATCATAAAAAATATGTATTTAAAAAAAAATTGAATATGTTTAGACTATCTTGTCGAAAAAACAAATAGAAATGATGTTTAAGAACCAAGAATGTTTTTAAACATGTTACATTATATTAGTTGTAAATCTGTAAGATTGAAAAAAAATATTTTGGTGAAAAAAACTGAAAAAGAAATTGATACCACACACATTTTTTATACTTATCACCAATAAGCTAGTAAGAATGATAAACATTTCTATATCGATCGAGATGATTTAAACAAAGTTTTGAATTTAGTCTATAGTGTTTCGACCAAGAACGGATATGAATAAGCTCCGTAGTGAAGTAAGACGCCTAGGTTCGATTCCCGTTGGAACCCGATTATTTTAAAAAAAAAGAGCTCAGTCTGGGTTTCACTAAAGGTTCTGTAACACTTTGCTGGTTGATTGGTAAATATTGCCTTATAGCAATTAATCCGTCAGGTTGTATTATATTTTACGAATGTGTAATAAAATTAAATACTATACAATACATATATACCATATACTGTTAATTGTACAGTATTTTTTTTTGTGTTTTGTATTCATTTTATATTAACAAATATTGTTTGTTATTAAAAATAAAGTATTTTTAATAGTAAAAAAAGTTACGTGTATATTTTTCTGTAAAATAAAACATTTTCTTTACGTTTTTTTTGCTGATTATTTTTAGCACTTATATTGTAAAATTGATTATTTTGTATGTAAAAACTTGATTATTTTGAACATGAAACTAAAATTTCATTGAATTTTTTTTAGTTGTCAGCATTTTTAATAATCACAAGAACCGATATTAACATGTAATATTCCATATTTTATTAAATTTTGTCTATTTTTTTTAAACTAAAACTGGAAAGATGGAGAAAATGAAATCATTCATTTGAATTACTATATATTCTTATTTGATATATGACAACTTAATGTGGATGCGCAAAATAATACATTTGGTATTCTTGTTGTATGGAATACACTTTTCATTGCTCACTGTGAACACTCAAATTTGGGTGAGTAGCCATGAAAAATATAATTATTAATTTTAATATACATACTATTGGATTTGTTCTTAACACCAAATTGACATTCGATAATTATGAAAGTCGGCGTATAATTGCAAATAAATTCCTCTGTAAAATGTTGAGAAAATTTCCTTAGTAATATAAAAAAAGAACATCGTAGTTTGAAAGTATTACCTAACTGTAACATGTTTTGTTTATTTCAACAGTAATAAAGGTATCGTTTACTGTTTCGCAACACAATATCAACTAAAAAGTTTTGTTTTTTATTTTATATCAGTTCACAATCACGTTATAACGTGAGATAAAATCCAGGACACCACTACAATGGATAACAAATCCACCCTATAGTCAGAGCTAGTAATGCTCAAGATATTTCGATGGATATCTAAAGTACTTCACCCTCAGCAGAATATTAAGTCTATAAATGCGGACACTGTAAAATTCTTAGTCTTTTTTGTTTTTGTAAGCTAGTTCCTCCGCTAAGCGTTGGAGTTACATTAAAATAATCACTCCGAGGAAAGAGATGAAATATATTTTCTCATTCACCTAGTTGTGCTATAGATTTTGTATTGGATGATCAACCGTAGCAGAGCTATTACACCTACCTATTTTCATCCCACCAGTCATTCCACAATAATGGAGGAGCGAGTTCGAACGGAACACTCTTGGCAAACAGCTGATAGGTGAGATGGATTGAAATGTCCCGTGGAACAAATCGTCTTACTTTATGATAGTACAAAAAGCACGATTGGATGTATGATGACACGAGAAATATCTATGAAAAAAATTAATTGATGATTTTTACAATATAAGTTTTTTTCTATAAATAAATAATAAATTGCTTTGCATGTACATTGGATATCCATTTACTCTTCATTAATATTTTTCAAAAATCCATAAATCAATAATTTATATCTAATTTTGTTCTTCATGTACCGTGTCCAGTCTTCCTGACGCTGGCGATCACTCTATGGGGAATATTCTTGACTTTGACGACACGAAACATCTCAACTGTTGAGATAATCATCCATTCACGACTGTTGGATAACAAAGACGGGCGCTATCTACTGATTCCGCGACGACCCTTGATTTTGATAATCATTAAGTCATATTTTTCTAATTTACTTGAAATCATTATTCAATTTACCAGGAGCATAAGACTTCTTATATTCAACATATAACATAGTTCAAATTGCTACATTTGACTGGTTTTATTTAAAAAAAAACAACTCAAACTTCTTCATTTTTTAGTTTAATTCATTGCATAGAATTTTATCGACTCACTGTCAATATAATTCAATTGTGTAATATTTTAAAATGATGATTACTGTTTATATCAAGAGCGTGCTGAAGTTTAATATTTACTGAAATAAAAACATTAATTCAGAAAAAAAAACTTTGGAAGGAGAAAATTTTGAGTTATATATTTAAGTTGGCGTTATTAAGATTATATAGTATTATAATATGTCAAGTATAAATTTCATACGGGCAAACGTGATATATTTATCTAACTTAAGTCAATTTCTGATACATTATATTTTTTACAGTCTGAAACATTACTCCACTCCGCACGTTCTATTCATTAAATTATCCCAATAACTTTAGAAAAAAAAAATAACACATAGTTGTCAAATTTCATAATATTAAAGATTTAAATAACAAAATTGTATATCCATCTGTATTTCAGCAATTTTTTACGTACGAGTATCATCAATCGACTAAAGGCAACACTTTATTTAATTGATTAAAATATTCTCGTATGTAAAAGCTTACTAATATGTAATCAAATGAATATGTAGAATAGTTGTTTTTTATAGATTTTTAAATAAGTAATGGAAAAATCTATAAAGGCTGCCCTTGTTTATAATTAAAAACTGCTATTTCGGCAAACCTTTTTAGTGGGAGATAACTCAGATATGTTAAAAACCATTTATGTATTTAAAATTGTTATTTATAGTTAAGACATTACCATTGTGGAGGTTTAAAGACATTGTAATTTATTTTATTAAGTTCTGTTTGTTCCACTTTATGTAACGGTATAACCCTACCGGTTTCAAAGTTTTCACCTCATCATTAGGAGAGCACAAACAAGTCTTGTTTGTGCTACCCTGATGATGAGGGGAAAACCTTGAAACCGGTTGGGTTATACCGTTACATAAAGTGGAATAAAAAGTTTAATAAAACAAATTACAATATTTAAAATTATCTGAAAAAAAGACTTTTCATTAAATATTTAAACATAAATGGAATAGTGGATACCAAAATGCAACTCTGGCAGTAGAGGACTCAAACGGAATAGTGGATACCAACATACAACTCTGGTAGTAGAGGACTCAAATGGAATAGTGGATACCAACATGCAACTCTGGCAGTAGAGGACTCAAATGGAATAGTGGATACCAACATGCAACTCTGGCAGTAGAGGACTCAAAAAGTCTACTCCATGTAGTAGGATGGAGCCAAGACTCGGTTAGGACGAATAAGAACATGTTTGTGCTATTTATAAGCCTCAAGCATTTACAAACAAAAATGAGGTTTAATTTGTATAATAAACAAGAGTGGTGTAATAGTAATTGCTTAAAAATATCCCAGCGATTCTCGAAATTTTGTTCAACTTGTAATAAGTTTTCTTATGATATAATTTCTAAGAAAATAATTATAAAGTGATATATTTTAAACGATTTGAAATCAAGTTTGTACGAGTGTGTATTAAATGGCCGGTAGCCAACGAGTATTTAGTTCGCAAAGAAAAAAATTAACGTATAGGTACAATGACACTGAATAACCAGGAACTCGATCAAGAAATAGAAAACTGTTAACTCGGTCAAAATATAGGAAATAGATGCGATGAAAGAAATTCTTTGAAACCTTTATCGTGTTAACATGATAGAGGTTTCGAAGAATTTTCAATGATTGTAAATCAGAACTAAGTATCGAAAAACATGTTTAATATATTGTAATAAAAAAATATTTGTAAATTTATTTCTATACAAATAATAATTTGTACAGTAATAATAGATATATAACTTTTACAGCGTTGTATCGTAATATAATATAACTAACCTCAACACAGATATTTTTTTAAATTAACAAAACGTCGCGGTCGTTCGTTAAGCGCCACTGTATAAATTCTGGTGGAATACGGTTTGAACGTAAGATATATGAACGAGGAAGATATTGTATTGTCAAAGTTATGACGATGAAATACATAGATAAAAAGTCAAATGGATTTTGTTCAGAAAACTCAAGTCGTTTTTAAGAGCCCTCTGCTTCTAGTTAATGAGTATTTCATTTGATTTTTCGTTACCAAGAATATTCTGATATAAATAAAAAGGTAACAAAAATATGTTACAGACCGCAAGTATCATAGAAATTAAATTCTTTGATATTTATTTTCAAAATAAGTTATGAGTTAAATTTATCTTCATGAAAAGAAATACACCCTCAATAAGAATTCAGTTATCTTATACTCTCAAGGCAAATAATATTCAAGTGAAACATGGCATTGACATAGGAACATTAGAATTTAAAACAAATTTCACTTCCACCATTATATTTGCATCTAACAAAAATGAATGCGCTGTAAATGAATACAATTTTGTTGAACACAATCTGAATGCGCTGTAAATGAATACAATTTTGTTCATGAAAAGAAATACACCCTCAATAAGAATTCAGTTATATTATACTCTCAAGGCAAATAATATTCAAGTGAAACATGGCATTGACATGGGAACATTATAGAGTTTAAAACAAATTTCACTTCCATCATTATATTTGCATCTGACGAAAAGGGTTAAACATACGTGGGTTGTCCAGAAAGTAAAGAACGTTTTGGCATAATTAAATAAAAACTGAAGATATCAACACAAAACTTTATTTACAAAGTCACAGTATCTCACTCTATTTTTTTCCATGTAATTAATCTATCCTCCTCCCACCGTTAAAGAAGCAAATGTTTGTTAAAAAAACTAAATTCGATAAATAACTGACAAGAAAATCAACTATTTTTATTCCTTAATTTAATTTCTTATGCTTGGGAGAAAAATCTAGATTTTTTTCATGAGATGTTCGTGGCGTGTGTTAATGATATTTTCTTCCAAAGTCTCCTGATATTGAATTAAATTCATAATTTATCACAAAGGAGCATCTAATTATATGTTAATGTAAAGTCCGTTAAAGAAGTATCGCTTGATTTAATTGATTTTGAATTGAAATATTTTAACCATAAGAAATAATTACCTAACAAAAAAAAATGGCACTGAAAGGAAGTATAATTCCTCCCGCATTTTAAATAAATAACATGTTTGTTGATAGCTACGTAGCATGTAACTCTATACTATATCCTGCAGTAACGCATATGTGTTAAGGTAACGCAAAAATATATTTAAGAGAGAAAAGCTATCGAAAGAGCTTGTAATATCCTCACAATCGAGAAACACCCCCACTAATAGGAGAGTGAACATGAACGCAAGGACAATACGTGTTTATCAGCCCGCACCTTTGTACAGGCAAACATATTACACAAAAACAAGCAGTTCATACAATTTTAAACATTGTTAAAAATATATGACACATATATGTTAAGCCTAGATTCATTGACAGCGTAAAGAGAGAAAATAAAATAAGAGTCCAAATTTTGATAAAACAGAGAAATAAATTAGGAAAAATATAATATACTCAGAATAGCAGAAAAAATGTTCTTGAATAAAATGAGAAACGCTGTTTTCATAACATTTTCCCTGACTCGGGTATTTGAAAATAAAATGAGAAAATATGTGACGAAAAATAATAATTTGAACCTGAGCGTTGAAAGAACAATAGAAAAATGTGTCAAAACAAAATGTTACTTTATAATATTACGTAAGCTTCCTTAACAGATAATAATAAAAATTAGATTTGTGAAAATTTGACATTTGTCAATATTTATTGTCAGATTTGCGCAGTTCGAGAGATTTAAAGTTCAGCTTACTCTTTTCTCTAGACCTCTAAGATTCGCAAGAAGATTACATGCGTGTATATAAAAAAATATTTTTAAAAACAAATATGGAGATTGGAATTCCAATTATATTGTCATGTTATATGAGAAAATTCTAAAAACGAATAAATAATAGAATAAAGTAATCAATCTTTAGATTGTGTAAGTTAATTTTGTAACTACATTGATAAAATTAATTACGAAAGACTTTATAAACAAAAAAAGAGAGTGATTTTTTTAGCTGAGTGTTTTAGTATTTAGGAAAAATATACAAAAAATGGATTTAGTAATGAGACTATTTCGTCACAAGCCTTGCCTGGTGAAGCGGTTCTCTGTATGCACCAACTGGAAGGTTTTTAGCTTTGTTACAAGCCTTGCCTGGTGAAGCGGTTCTCTATATGCACCAACTGGAAGGTTTTTAGCTATGTTGAGTACTTTTTATTCTACTGTTCGCCTTTTCGTTGATGATGCCTAGTTTAAATGATGTATTGTGGATAGTAAAAATAAAAAAAATATATTATAGAATAAAGGAGAAAATAATGGACGGAGATAGTTGATAAAATAACTGAGGGTAATTTGTGAAGTATGAGAAACCGAAGAACATATATGATGAGACATGGATATCGAATAGACAAATGTAGTGTGCATTGATGGATAACTGCCTACCCGAAAAAGGATATATCTTGATAGCATGTATGTATTTTGGTTAATAACAATGGTTAAGTTGAAATTGTATACTTCCTTCCTGACATTCATCTCGTGATTCGTTTATTTATTCACTCGAACCTTAAATAAATTAATGAAAATAAAAACATGAATGAAAACATGATAGTGTAGAGCTTTGTATAAAAACCCGGTCATAATCTCGTCAATAACAGTTAATTAATCCAAAACGTTCGTACTGAGATTCGAAATAAAGTATTTGAATCTAATTATTATTTTTAAGTGATTTAGATTCAAAATTGATTTATTATTATAGGTGGCTTACATAAAATATCTGAAATCACAATGTTGATGCAATAAGAGATGATCGGATAAAGGATAACTATGTTACTTGTTAGAAACGTATGTTATAATAAGAATTAAGAAAGGAATCTTGAGATATTTGGCCAAATTGAGATAGTCAGTTGTGAAAGAATTACGAAATTAATGGAGAGGGAGGAAGAGGTAGAACAAGAAAAGAGTTGAAGGTAGGTAAGCTGGAGAAATTTTAACTGAGGGAATGATAAGGAGTATGAGAAACATGAAAACATGTATAAAGAGATGTATGAATGTGGATGAAGTGAGAACTTTGTTGATGGATAAAATACCTCAAAATGAACATGGTGCGTTGTTATGTATGTGTGAAATAACTATGGAGTTCTATATTCGTGTGCCTTTGCTTAAAATATGTTATATGATATATATAGAAATAAAATAGAATTCCTAGATCTGTTGAAACTTCAATTTCATTAATCAGTTGAAATTAAAAGCTCATGGTTGACAACTTTTTTACATTTAAACAATATAATTCAAGCAAATTAAGCACCGTCACAAAAAGGCCTATTAATAAAATACTTAATGATATTTCAACGTAAAACACAATTAGAAATGAATTTTGGCAACTTAAGACAACATTATGCTAATGACATAAGTACCGTTTACACAAATTAAATAAAATGTTTTTTTTTTTGTAAACGTAGATACCAACTGTGAAAACCTCAAATGATCTCTAAAGACGTTTGCCAAATTTTATACTTGACATTGAGATGATTTATACAAGTTTCAGAAACATTATTGTCTACTTGTTTACGTCTGATAAAAATAAATACTAAACAAAATATTTTCAAATTCAAGGTAAAGAACAATATTTCAAAGAATCTGTAACGTCCAGAACATATTCAAATAACGCATCTCATTTTGTTCAAGTCATCTTTAACTAACTACAACTAAGCCCGTTAGACATTATGCACTCGTAATATTCTTCGTAATATTCACTCGTAATATTGGTCAATCAATGATGATTGTAATTGCCTTCATGGCATAAAGTCAAATAACAAATAAAAAATTTTAAAGTTCTTTTTTCACTAACTATTCCATACTTCCATTTTTTCACTAACTATTCCATCTTGGCCAATTTCTGACAACTGTGATGACCTTTGTAGATTATACTCAAATAACGCATCTAATTGTGTAAAAGTCATCCTAACTAGAGTTAACTCAGACGTGATTTGATATTCTTTATCTTGGTTTTTGATCAACTTCTGATAAATGTGACGACTTCCGTGATTCGTATTCAAATAACGAATCTCGTTTTTTTTAATTAATTTTTACTAACTAGAGCTAAGCCCCTTAAACATTCTATAATATTCTTTATGTTAGTCTTTGGCCAATTTCTGATAAACGTGACAGTCTCCGTAGTAAAACTCGTCTTTCACTTACAAGAGTTAAACCTATTAGATGTAATTCAATAATCTTTATCTTAGTCTTTGGTAATTTTTTGATAAAAGTGATAATGCATATCATTTTGTAAAAGTCCTCTGTCAATACCTAGAGCTAAGTCCCTTAGATCTCATACAATATTATTTTTAACTTTGGTCGATTTCTGATAAGTTTGACGATCTCCGTGACCAATATACTCGTACATGTAAGGCATATTATTTTGTATAATTCGTCTATCACTAAGTTGAGTTGATTCCGTTAGACATGATTCAAATTTATTTGTTTTAGTCATTGACCAATTTTTGTTTTGTGTGATGAACTCCGAGGCTCATATAAAAAAAACGCATCTCATTTTTCCCTAACTAGAGTTTAACCCGTTAGACAAGACGCATAATTATTTTTCTTAGTCTTTTGTTAAGTTAGAGAACATTGAGGTGGTTTGAAAAAATTTACGTTGCAAACATGAGTGGAAGTCACGACAGAGGACGACCGAAAAAAGTATGGTTGGATCAAGTGAATGAAATTTTGGAAGATAGAAAGGTAAGCAGCAAGAAATGAGAAGGAACTGTATGTAAAGTTGTATATTTTAGTAGAGTATTTCATGATAGAAAACTTTGGTCAGCTGTCCTTTTTGCCTACTCCAACAGATAAATGGGGTGATGGTAGGTTTATAATTTCATGATTACATACAAAAAAGGTCGGTTGTAAATGGGTAAAAAAATTGTATTATCTATAAAATTGTAAAATGTTGCCATTTGCATAAAAAGTTTGCATCCTGTCTACGAGTAACAGTCTTTAGCGTACGATGCGTAATACTCAAAGTTTTTTTATGAAATATATAGATTCTACTTCTTAAATGGCTTAACAGCTCAAATCCAGCCTCGGTTCCTTAAATTCTTCACCTCCTTGCATCTATGTCTTCAATGGTGTCTTGCTGTGTTCCTTTGGAGTAGGTAGAGAGGACAGATATCCACGTTTTTCTATTCATGCACACACATCTTACCTCGTCCAAACACCATACATCTCGTCATATATGCTCTTCGTTATCTCATACTTCCTATCTTTCCTTCAATTAAAATTACTTCAACTGTATACTACACTACTTCTAGTATACGTAAACGCTAAAGTTAACTGATGCCATAATATATGATTGAAGAAATTAAGAACAAAACTTCAGAGCGTATCCTTTTCAAAAAAATCTTCGTTATATTTCATATGTAATCCCCATCTCTGAAAAACTGAAAGAACTTCGCTGAAAATGATGTGTTTCAGTCGCGTTGCTAGGAATACGTGTTTAGAAAACATTTTATGATTTAAGTTTGTTTCGTGTTGTATAGATGTCGTTAGCGGTAGATATATTTTCAACGGAAAATGAGGAAAATGTACACAAATAATGTTTTTTTATGTGTAGAAAACAGCAAAAACTGATATGAATTTAAAATGAGACCTGAAAATACTCCACGCTTACCGGAAGTGACACCAAATCACAGATTCTTTAATTTATTTCTTAGAAATTCAAAAAAGATATTTTACTGTAAAACTATTTTATTTCGTTTACAAAGGAAATATAGTAGTGCGATTTTTGCGTGATAATGCAATATTTTTTTTTTAAATAATGTGAGAAATCGGACTAATGAAATTTAAAATTTTAAAAGAATATACATATTTAAAAAAAATTAATGATATAATTTTCTCTCCATAGTGATTTCCTGGGGAGGGATATCCAGAGTGGTTTCCCCTTGACTTCTCTGGAGGATTTTCTCTTGGGATTACCTTCCCTTAGCTGGGTGCATCCAGTTTTATGGCACTGGAAACTCGCCATTCGTACAATCTCGCCATGCACACTATATTTTTATTCATATATCTAACATTATTCTAAATAGCTGTTAATTTTGATAGAAAAATACTTATACTATTAAGAAATAAGAAATCTAAAATGAAATTTAAAAAATTCGTTTCTTCATTTATAAATAAATTATATAATCTATAGTTTTTTTTCTTTTGAGTTGTCGAATAACATTTACAAAAATTTATAAATATCAAACCTGTAAGATGTGCTTTTAAGGTTTAGATAAGACTTCAAAAAATAGATATTACATACAAACCATATTATCTTATATTACGTTTTTTTTTTAATAAATAGAATGTGTTATAAGTATTGTATATTGCATTGATAACTTATTTGTGTATTACATTACAGTGTCACGAGGAAAAATTGTGTAATGTAATCAAAACACGTACCCAAAAACATCATTTAAAAAAAAAATTCTATAATCGATAGATATTCATAATTCATAACAAATTCATTGAAAATATTATGAACAAAACGTTCTCGTAACGTACACTTATTTGCTGTTAAGCGAGTTACTCGACGAGTATTATAACGTCACAACGCCGTCAATCAATCACAGTGTGTTTCAACACTTTTTGGTTTCATATAACGTAACATGATTTATTTTATAGGAAAACTATTTTAAAAAACGTTCGATTGAATTTTACACTTATTTGCTATGTTCTAAAGAAAATTTATCTGCAGTATCCTATTAGAATATATAAATAATAGTAAATTTGTATTGATTTATTGTCCCATCTATACAAGCGTAAGTAACTCTTCAATTTATTAAGAAAAAAGGTAAAATGTTTATGAACTCGAGATATTTGAAAATGATAAATTATAGTAGTTTATACAAATAAAATATATACATATATATGATATTTAATGCATTAAAATTACAACATTTTGAAATACAAAAAAAGGTAATATTTCATATGTAAAAATTCAAGTACTAACCTCCATAGTTTTTTTTGTGTGGTCCTGAAGTTGCCTCAGCAACTCCACCACCACAACTCGGCTCAGGTGCTCTCCGAATTCTGTAAAAAAAACAATTTAATTATTATATTATTTGTAGTTAGGGCATTAACACTGTGGAAGCTTAAATACATCGTAATTTTTTTAAGTCAAGCACTGTTTATTCCACTTTATATAACAGTATAACCCTACCGGTTTCATCTCATCATCATTCAAGGTTTTTATCTCATCATCAGGGGAGCATAAACAAGACTTGTTTGTATTCCCCTAATGATAAGATGTTAACCTGGACACCGGTAGGGTTAAACCATTATATAAAATGGAATAAACCGTATTTGACTAAACAAATTTCAATTCAATAAGTATTCATTTTTAACACCCCCATGTCGAAGAAAATATGTAAATTTTATTTTTCATTCATTCTACTGAGAGTGCTTTGTGAAAAATACTTTTAACAATGGGGAAATGCGTTGAAAAGACACTGAATTTAAACGATATTTCCGCAAGTGGGATGCGAGCCCACGACCTACCCTCACACTAAGCTTCTATATGGTAGATGATATCTGCATCGTCAAATATTCAAAAGATATTCGGCACCGCAGTTAATCAACTCATCTTTACTCAAACTCTTTTCGATCACATTTCTTATAGTGAAAGTTTCATCTTAATTATCGTGTGTGTGTGTGTGTGTGTGTGTGTGTGTGTGTGTGTGTGTGTGTGTGTGTGTGTGTGTGTGGAGTTGCGTGCTCCATGAAGAGATATCAAAGATTTAGTTTACTCATTAAGCTACTCGTATGTTGTCACGTCTATTCAGCAATAAAAAGTTTATAAAATTCATCTTACGTACATACCATCACGCCATGTGTTGTGGGAGTTTTGGGAGAAAAGATAGATCGCCACGTTTTCCTTTCCATGCACAGCACTTCACCTCGTTCTCATCCAAACATCGCGTCATACATGTATATATTTTATTTTTCTCATACTTATTACCTTTATTTACATCAGTTATTTCTTTTTCATTTGTCTCATCCTTAGAATATGTAGAACGAATGAATAAAGAAAGACAAAAAAATATGTACAGTATGAATGTGAGGGGAGGACGTGGTAGATGTAAACCAAGGAAAGTGTGGTTGGATCAAGTGAGTTATATTTTGATAGAGGGAAATGTTCAAGTCAGAAAAATTGTAGTAGGAGTTGTATGAGAAGGTATATGGATGTAAAAGAGGCGAAGGATGTGTGCTGAGATAGGAAAGTCTGAATTTCTATATTCTCTGCTTATTCCGATAGGAATTTTGAATGATAACACATATCTTCTTTCTCTGTTTTTTCAGCCTACATGTTTCTCGCAGTCGATTCATTTCTGACATTTATATTTGTTTAGTAAGTCTTAGATTCTTTATGTTGAAAATTCATGTTGAAAAATAAACAAATTTTTAAATGGTTCAAGAATAATATATAAAGCAAAACATATTCTGCTTTTTATTTCATCTTTCACCATAAGAATGAAGTAAGAATGAAGTAAGAATAAAGAGAAGTATTAGAATTGAGATACGGTGATTATGAAAAAAATTTACTTTAAAATGATGATAGATGAAATAATAATAATAATGAAATAATAAATGAAATCTTGAGAAACAATCTGTATACGTTTTATATCAAATAATATTATCAATTAGATATCATTCAATTATTTGAAATGGCGGTAAATCGTTAAATAAATGTAAGATTTACCTATAGTAGTTTCCAAATTTAATTTGTGGATGTATATTTTTAACTTGTCATACAAAGAGGTCAAGTTTGTGAGATTGTTTACATTCGAAAACTCAACAAATAATTTTGAGCGATTTTCACTGTGATGATATACCACCTCATCAAAATTTAAAGTTGGTGCATGCACTACAAATAATTACGGAATCACAAGTAATGTCGTCTGTAACATTGGAATTTGCACTGATTGCACTGAATAGAAGTTTTAAAACCATGATAACTAATAACCTCACCAAAATAATCTCTTCTAATATTAAGTTATTGCCACCTTTTGCCAAACTTTTTGTCGATACTAGGTAGATAGAAAAAAAATGACGGAAGGGTTCATTGTTACTTAAAATAACAAACAGCTGGCTTTCTTACTATATTTTAAGTATAATAAGTTATGCATATTATAACAGAGACATCGCATTATTATAACAGTGGGCTAAACATATTATAAAAAATAAGTTGGAGAAAAATTACGCCTAATGCATCTTAAATTAGATACGCTGCGTCATGCAGAAATCAAAGAACACTGGTTTTGAAAAGTTCACACTTATCCTGCTATTTCGTTTAATTTTAGTCTTGTATCTTGTAGTACTAACTCTAGTACTAATGCAACTGTTTTCGGAGTGAGTACTTCTGCTGGTCTCCCTTGATGAGGGGCATTTTCAATCGATTCTCTACTTAAGTGAAACTGTTAAGCTCTTTTTTCACTGCGTAATATGACGAAAAATATTTTCTGCAGACAGCATCCAAATATTGTTTAATTTATAATTTCTACCGGGGTTTCTCTTCTTGATAACCAAGTGATATTAAATTTTTAGTATTTCAGAATATAACGAAACCACACGTTTTATATCGGCTTGAGTTGACATACAACGGAGGGTAGATTTATCAAATATCAACTGTTACATTGCCTGACCATACAATGTGTGTGGCCAGCATGATATATGTCCATACACGCTTTAATATGTTCAGGTCGGAAACTTTTGGACGTTAGTGCTATTAAACTCTTTTCTTTTCCCAAATTTTATAGTTTAAACCAGTCTATGAATATGTGTATAACCTTTAAATATATACCGTATTAGCCCAACTATAAGGCGAGGTTTTTACTTAAAAGGGTGACACATAAATAGGGGGGGGGGGGGGGTCGCCTTATATTCGAGTTTTATTTTTCATAGTATTATAATGGTGAGGGAAATGTTTTTTCTCCAAAATGCAGATAAAAAAATAGGGGTCGCCTTATAATCAGGGTCGCCCAATAGTCGGGCCAATACGGTATACTAAACACGATGAGACAATCATAAAGTAAGTTGATTAAGAACAAATACCTCCTTTACGCTACATAACTACGACTTATAGTTAAAGATTACATTTTAACCAGTCCAAGTGGGAAAAAATAGTTGTATATAAAATCATTCGATACAATATTGTGTTGTATTACACGGCTGTTGTATTTTTTGATGGGCTTGTTACTACATGGTTTTTATATCTTATTAACCAGAAATCTATTGAACAGCTTTGAGTGAAAAAAAAACATATCGGGATCCTGTCGAGAATCGAACTAAAATACCCTAATTTATAGGCAAATTAATTACAGATACGAGGAAATGTCATGATTCGACCAAATAAATTTTCTAAGAAATTTATTTGTATGCGAAACTTAAATACAACAGAAGATAAAAATACCCACATGCTTTTTCAAGTTCATTTTCAAGTTATTATGGTAATTTACAAAACATTGGCCCATGAATTCATATTTATTAAAACAATGGTGTTTTTTGTTCAGATCAAGTTTTGGAAACAGTCCAAATTTTCCAAAACCACACCAGACGTGAAACGGTGATTAGATACGATCATACAGGACCATGCCATGCTGTCTATATGGGAGAGAGAAAACTACTTTCTCTCGCTCTCGTAGTTCTGTTCAGTGTTACGATGGCAGTCATTGATTGCGCGATGACTTGGGACGTACAAATAGCTCGGGTGGGAAAAAGAAAATAATACGAACACTGTGAAATAAATCACTTCTTTTTGCATTAACCTATGAAATTTCCATGTCGAAAATAAAATTATTTTAGTAAATTTCTTCAGCATCATTGTATATATTTTGTTCACATTTATACTATAAAGAGGTTAGATTGTAACTCTTTGTCCACATTTTATTTATTAACGCTAGTTTTATCAGCATCATTGCATATGTTTTGTTTGTATTTATACTATAAATAGTTAGAATATAACTCTTAACCTACATTTAACTTATTAAAGCAAGCTTTTTCAGTATCATTGTATATGTTTTGTACCCATTTATAGAATAATAAGTTGGACAGTAACTTTTCACACGTTTTATATATTTTAAGAAATTTATTCTGCATCATTGCATATGTTTTGTTCATATTTACACAATAAAAAGTTAGACTGTAACTCTTTACCCACATTTCACTTATTGAGGCAAGCTTTTTAGCATCATTCCATACATTTTATTCACATTTTTTTTATAGGAAGTTTAACAGCGACTTTTCCCACATTTTACACATTTAAAGCAGTTTCTTCTGTATTATTGTAACATATATGTTTTGTTCACATTTATACTATAGAAAGTTGGACTGTTACTCTTTACAAAATTTACAAATTCAAGCTCCATATTTAAGTTCATTGATATATTTTAGCGTATTTAAAGCAGCACGCTTACCACATATTTTAGCGCATTTGAAACAGCAATCTTACCACAGATTTTTAATCGAAAAATGTCTAAAATTATCAATTTCAAACTATTAAGATACTTTTACTTGTAAAGAAAAAACTTTATTGAAAATAAGACAATAATTCTTAATTTGCATTTCATCGAGTGACTCAAAAACAAAATATTTCAAGAGCAAGGAAATTAAAAAAATATACTTTCTTGCCATGTTAAAGTATTAATTTTGAACAAATCAATTGTAATCTCACTGTTAAGGATAATAATTAAACAATAAAACGAGTAAGCCAATTTCAGAATAAAGCAACGTTAATAAACCATTTAAGAATAATATTACGGTATTTCATAAGCAGTATTAAGCAGACATCAAACAGAAACATAAGCAGTATTAAGCAGACATCAAACAGAAACATAAGCAGTATTAAGCAGACATCAAACAGAAACATAAGTAGTATTAAGTAGACATCAAACATAGAAACATAAGTAGTATTAAGTAGACATCAAACATAGAAACAACATGTTATCACATACACATTAATATTTTAAAAATAAAATGAAAATTCTGGCCCTTGCTCATTTGGCAATAATATTGTCTAATTAATAACAAACAATAAGACTGCATTACTGGCACGTCAAGCGAAATATAGAAAGAGGTAATGCATAAATCAGACATCAGTAAAAACTTCTATATATGTTAGGGTGCCCCCAAAAAAATGGGTGCGCACTTTTACATCGTGCCGTTTACTTGAACTTGCTGCAAGAATTTGTCATACCACGCATTCGTGAGGAGTTAAAGGATGAGGAGGACTTATATTTTCACCAAGATGGTACACCTCCTCACCACTTTATCGTGATATGAGGGCTTATCTTGATGAAATTTGTCATACCACGCATTCGTGAGGAGTTTAAGGATGAGGAGGACTTATATTTTCACCAAGATGGTACACCTCCTCACCACTTTATCGTGATATGAGGGCTTATCTTGATGAAATTTGTCATACCACGCATTCGTGAGGAGTTTAAGGATGAGGAGGACTTATATTTTCACCAAGATGGTACACCTCCTCACCACTTTATCGTGATATGAGGGCTTATCTTGATGAAATTTTTCCGAGCAGGTGGATTGGACGTAGAGGTAGCATTGAATACTATTTTTTATGGGGACTCATCCAAAATAAAGTTGGTGACACAAAACTGGCCACAGTTAAATAATTGAGAGCAACCATTGAAATAAAATGCACCCTTATACCAAACCAAATGATACGTGATGTTTGCGATTCCATTGCACCACGTTATCAGCAGTGCATATACTAGAACGGCCATTAATTTGAGCAGTGCGATTACTTAAAAAATCTAAGCCTGTCTTCTTTAATTTGAAGTTTTAATTTTAGATATATCTCAGCAAATACTGAATTAATATTAATTTAAAGTGTGTGTGTACTTTTTTGGAACACCTTGGGTAAAAACAAATTCTTAACCATTGCAAAGTAAGTGTTAATAATGAATAAAAATCCTTACGCACATCTAAATAGCAGAATACTCGCACTTCATCCGCGAGCCAAATGCATGCCAAATACCCCTAATCTTTATGTTTTTCTTGAACGAATAATCAACCATGGGGTGAGTATGCAGACCGATATCAGTCACACAAAAATCCCCCTCGACTTCCACTGTACCATACCTGCATATTATTCCTTTGTGTAACCCTATTTCAGGTGTATTTATTATTTAATAATAATGGTCAATTTATAAATCGCCGTTTAGAGATCAGACTCGCGTTAAGGGCGCAATAAAAAATATATTTTCTTTTTCATTTTTGGGAATCGAACCCACTATTATTGAAGGACTTAAAATATTACTCAAAATAAAATTAGCTGTTTGCAGATGTAGTAAGTGTCGGCAGCGATCATAAGATAGGGTATTTCCCTTCATCTGCATACGTTTAAGAAAACATATTTGGTAACAAAATCACAGAAACCTTACCAAGAGTTGGCGAATAAATCTTTGTAGATCTTCCAATACGCCATAGTAATACATTCTGCTTTATTTGAAGAGTAAACGTTTAACTATAATCTAACAGTTGTGACTTGATATTACGGTTATATGAACTTTAATTATTAGTTCCATCAAAATTGTGTTAGAGTTCCAGTCCCTTTGAATAAATACAAAAAAAAATAACAACTATTATACTAACTTCTACGAGTACGACAAAAGCTTCAATTCACTCAACCTAGTGGAAACATCTAGATTTAAAAACACATGTTATAACCAACCTGTTTCGAGGCATGTTTGCCGGTATGGACTTAAGTGCTGGTGAGTGGAGATGTGCATGATGGTGCTTGTGCGGTGTGCTTAGTGTCTGTAGAGCAGTGTGAACAGTCAAGTCATACTTCTAAAACATAAAAACCATTGTTAAAAGGTTGGTAATAACTTTTCTAGACATACACATTGAATGATCTTAATGCATAAATATTCCAAGTTTCCGTGAGAATGAAAATTACATCTAAAAAAATTAATTTTGCGAAACGTATTTTAAAAAAATTGGCTTAGTGAAATACAAATACGAGTATTTTATATAAAAACTCAAACAAAATATTACATGTAAAATAAACAATATCACATTTTGTTTATATCAAAATACATATGACAGATCATGCTAATATTACAAAGTGAAGAAATCATGTCTAAATCATAAATTTGACAATTAAGATACATAGACACGATCCAAAAAGTACAAACGATTTATCGAATTGAAATAAAAAGTTCTATTAAAATATTTACAATAGAATAACGAAAATGAATATGTCAAACATACTGACACTTGATTTGTTCCCCAAACCGGATTAGCCAATTAGACTTTTAGTTGCATTGAATTATCATCCCTTTCGCTCGTGTTCTTACCCTCTTGAGTTATTGGATGAAATTTCTTAGTTTCTGTGAAAGTCATAAAGTTTAAAAGATGAATTTATCACAGAATTGAATCAGAAATCAATATTTGAAAATATCGACTTGTTACACTTCACTGTTCGGAAAAATCTCCTGCTGGTCCAGCATTTTTTTACAATCTTCCAATATCTCTTCGAAAATATTCAGCGTCTTTCGTTTGACACTTCCAATTTATGGTTCCACCTTCTCATGCCATCCTTTACTGTTTATACCATCAGACTCTGGAGTCAGTTATCAGCTGTCGTAGGACCCTCGTTGGTTGCTTCAAACATCGACTTAAAAATATTACATCTCTCTTCAATGACGAAATATGTTTCTCCATAAATCATTTTTTTTGCTCTCTTCCATCTTAATTCTCTTTTCCAATATTTGTTACATTAGCAAATATTTTGTTTTACGGTTTTTAGCGTTTTAAGTATGTTTATTTTTCTTTTCTCCTATTGATAATAATTTTGTAACCTTTCACCAATAAATTATCAGTAATCTGCTTAAGCGATTGCCGTTTGATAATAAACTCGCCATTTCTATATTTTACAATGCAGTCTCTAATTAAATAAATATGAGATATGATTTTTTCAATAAATTTTAAAATAGGCTGAGAAAATTGCGAACATTAATAACCTCCATGTTAAAAGGTTTATTGAGATAATGAGAACTGAGATCATTGAATTTTTTCGGTAGTCGATCAGGTGAAAATTGAAAATTATAATTCAAGTTTTATAGCTAAACCGTTGATTTGTCCCTCGAAACCTTATTTTAAATGTTGTTTTGAAGATTTTAAACGGAAATTCATTTTTTAAATAATGGTTTTGCTAATAGGACGCTTATCAAACGAGTATGTACTAAAAGAAAACTGTGTGCAGAACCCAACCTAAAAGATGGCACCGGTTCAATTCTGTGATATTTAAATTTGCTAATAATGTCAATTGTCCCACTCGTCGATAGCGACGACTGTCGTGGACTTCGATAAATAATACTCCATTAGATTTATCTCTTCGAAATAGCCCATTCGCTTTGTTTCATTATTATTAATATATTTGATATGTTCGTGATAATATATAGAATAGCAACCATTCATATGATAATAAAAAACTTTAAGATTTTCTACGCGTTACGATCTTGTTAAATTTAAAACTACAAATTTTTATTATTGTTCAAATATATAAGCTATTGAGTTAAGTCGAATAAGAATTCAGTAGACTGAAAGAAGGTTGTAACATCCCGAGAGTTTGTTTTGTAGAATTTTTTGCAATATTAACATCAGTCCGTTAAACAAATTTTCAAGTCAAGTATTTTTGTCGGAATTTTATATAATCTTTTATTTTTTAAGGAACTGAGCGAACGATACTGTAACGAACTGTTATCATAAGAATTTAAGCTTATATTTTTTCAAGATTTTTTTTATGAAACTTAAATATAAGTTTTTATTAAAATAGTTATTATAAAACCAGTTTCTTTCAATACCCATATATTTTCTCTTAAGAATATGAATTTTTTCCCGAAATAAAACAGTAGAGGTACGAATGAGTTTTCATGTCATGTTTTCATACATTTTTGAGAATGTGTAACATTTTAAAAATATTTTTATATACTAATTGAAAGTTATTAAAATAAAGTCCGCTTAGATGTTGCGAAAATGATTTTATGAACATTTTCGTTGGAGTTGTGCCCAGATCTAGACATGAGCTTAAAGACATAATCAAACGATTTATATTTTATTGATTTCCTTACTGTAGCATTTGATATGTTTATTGATCAATTTATACGTCATAAACCCGGTTGTATTTTAGTACATGAAATGTTTAAAACCAAGTTTTCGTTTGAGTGCACGGTGAGGAAATGAACATATTGGCTAATTAATTTAATATTGAAGGATTCTTTTTTTCAAAAAAATATTGATTGTTATTAAATTATTTAAAGGAAACTAATTGGTTTTGAAAAAACGTAGGTTTGTGATAAATACTCTTGAATGTATATAAAAAAAGTATTTTTATTTTAGTTTATTTGCATATACTAAATACATCGTTAATTGGAGCATTTGGTACAGTTTTTTGGAAAACGTTTTTCGGAAACTTTACGCGTACAGTACCTTGTGGTATATGGTCTGGACCTTATCTTACAGCTAAGTGAAGACTCAGGCCAGACCTTCTTGCATATTGAATTCACTGCGGTCTAATCTAAACCTTGTTTTGTTCAAAGTACATCACTACTTAAGGGGCAAAGAAAACCCATACAGTTCCATATTTTAACCTTCCGCAAGTTATTTATCAGTAATTTCACCTTTTACACATTTCCCTTGAGACACCAGCTTATGTTATTAGCCATAGTTTAATTACCTTTTTTTTCGTGAATGTTCCCCGACAAGAAATAAGATGAAAAGGCAACGGCTCGCTTATTATATCCACTATAACGTTGATAATTTAGCAATAGTGCATATTTTTTAATTGTCTATTTCAAAACAATCTTTTTTTTATTTGCGGTTCACGTGTAAGTGCGTAAGTACAAATACAAAGTACGTAAGTAATTTTGTTAAATTGTATGTTTGTTTAAATTCATGTTTTGTTTGTAAACCTGAATTGTGAATTCTACTCAAAATCTTGGACACTGATATAGCATAGAAGTAAGGCAAACTTGACATATTTTATTTATTTTTATCAATATTCCTTAGGTTAGAATAAAATTCAATAATTTATCAGTATTAAGATATTTTTCAGTTTAAATTAAAACTATTTCTTATTAATTTAAGAATTGAATAAAAAAGTTGTCAAGGGTCTGAAAAATGAATGAAGATTTAATAATACAAGGATATTCCATTAATACTCCACAAAGTTTTCGTTTAAGATGCATAATTAAAAAAATATATATGTAAGTATATTTTCACACCTTTAAATTTCGTTATGTAATTATCTTTGCACTTTGCTATTGTATATTGACTTGTAACTGAAGTCTTGTTTCAAAGGTGTGATATAATGGGACTATGTTTGATTTTGGGCATTTTTGACATTCCTTAATCTACTTACAAACTATTACAGTAAGTGACCGCTTAAATTACTTCTTTGATCTACAGTTACAACATATATGATCAATATTTTGTTAATCTATATAATATTAAATTATATCCTGTTGTATTACACTTTTGTTGTATACAGTATAACCTGGCGAAATTTATATCAAGTGGCAATCTCTTCAAACCAATCAGAAAGATGTTAAAGGAGCCGTAAGTGAAAACCAGTATGGAGATCTTTTTTAAAGAAATTTGGCTTCGAACGAGAATCGTACGCACAACCCTCTGGTTGGGAGATAAGCGACATACCAACTAAGCCACGTAGGTCGTCGATACACAAGTAAAATTGAAAATTGAATAGGGATAATTGATCGACGCAATCCCATCTGTCAACGAGGAGCCAACAACTATAGATGCACCATATAATAACACCCCTTTATCAAAACTTGTACACGTACACGCAGATCTCATCACGCCATCTCCCTATTGGAGAAGGTAGAGGGGACAGAACTCCAGACTTCCCTATCTCGACACACATATTTAGCCTCTTCCACATACGTAAACCTTCTCATACAACTTTTACGGTTTCTCTGGCTTTCTACGTTTCCTTCTCTCAGAATATCACTTGATCCAACCATACTTTCCTTTAACTTCCTTTCACACGCCTTCCACTCATATTTTTACTATGCACCTGTTTTGTTAGTCTTTTTTAATTCATTCGTTCCACATGCCCAAACAATCTAAGTGTGCTCTTCTTCATCTCACCCAACACATAAGCCTTAAGTTCACATTCGTCCCTAATTACTTCATTCAGTATTCTGCCATACATTTCCGTTCCATGTATTCGTCTCAAAGCACGCATTTCTACAGCATTTATTCGGCTACTCTCAATCTTTAACCAGATCCACTTTTCAACAAAGTTGGCACCCAAACACTGTTGTGCACTATCATTTAAGCTGATTTTGATACTGTCCGGTTCAAATATACGTGTTTTATTGCCCCGTTGACCTAGTTTCCTATCCCACCCTCTTAACTTTTCCATTACTTGATAAAATAATACCCAAATAGCAGAAATTTTCATCTTACTCCAATCTTTAATTTTTCATCCAAATATCGCATTTACTTTTTCTTTTACACTTTTCTATCGCTATTACTTTGGATTTTGAAATATTCATTATCAGATCTTTCTTTTCTTATTTCTCATAAAACGTATCCAATTCAGCAATTCATCTTTATTTTTCGTCAACACTTCGTCATTCATCTTCGTTCTTCGTCAACACCATTTCATTAGCATACAGCAATCCACATGCGTTCCCATTCGACATTTGTATGCTACCAGTTGACCTCTGTAGTTCCTTCACACACGAATCTATGTAAATATTGAACAAGCAGGGTGATATAACGCATCCTTGTTCAACCCCCTTTTGAAATATAAAACCATTTAGTCAAGGTATTATTCGCTCTAATCTATGCTCTCATTTCGGACTAAAATTATGCAATACCGTATATTAGTTTACATTCAACACCATACACATTGAATAATTTCCATAGTTTGCCTCTTATGACGTGTTCGCGTGCTTTTCCATGTTCACAAATACACAATATACCGTTTTATTTATTGCCAAATATTTTTCCACAAGCATGCATTAAGATAAAATCTGATCCACACATCCTCTTTCACTTGAAAAGGCACCCTGAGCATCCCCTACATTTTATTTCAGTTTTTCTTCTCAAACTTTTTATCAGAATTTTTCAGTACGGTTTACTTGCTACACTCAAACTAATTTCAGCGAACTAATGGCTTTGTAACTTTCACACTCTATTCTTGCTCCTTTACCTTTATACAACGGAAAAATCGGCCCACCCCACCAGCCTTTCGCTGGAAATTGTACACGAATCACTAAATATATTATTGTTTTATATTTTAAAACAAGCACTATCTTATACAGTATTTTGAAGAATATTGGATGCAATAAACCAATACAATTATAAATATTATAAATTCTAGCGACGCGATTAGTTTAAGATCCTGTTTAGCTAAAAAAATCATATCAAAGTAATCATTTTTCAAGAAGTTGGAAGAATTTGCTATATGTTAATAAACCCTCCAGATTTTAATGTATTTAAGTTTAATACGATCCTAAACAATCAACATCCTCGTAGCTTCTATAAAACTTGACTTAAGATTTCTTTAAAAACATTCTTTGTACTATTGTTTATCATTTACTCGTGGAAGAATTAGGATAACGACTTTTTATATTTAAGAAAAGCCTGTCTGAAAAAATTATCTTAAATAATAATAACTAAACTATAATATAGAAAGCTGACTATCCTTGAATACGCTCCATCTTAGGATTCAAACCCAGTTACAGACAAATTTAAAATGTTACAAAAAAATAAGTCGAGTGTAACGACGGGAAGGGGGGGGAGGGCTACGGCCATTAGATTGGGTACTTCCCCTCTGAATATGTTCGTACAAATCTTAAACTCTATTAATTCAATGGACGAAAATAACATGGATGTCTCATTGCTGCGGAAACGTCATTTGATTATAGCCAAAAAAATGAAGACCTTTTACGGAAACATTATGTATGTTTATTGTCCAGTAGTTTTTTTAGCGTCCAATATATTAACTGTACGAAATTAATAATAAATTATGCGACATAATACATATTTTTTAGGCGTTTCATACTCATATGTACATAAATATGTTAAAATAATTTTCGATTTCTAGTTTTAACCCAAAAACATTATACTATAAATAATTAGTGTGTTGTAAATGGTAGCCCATCAGTCGAGATGGAATGCTTCCGGCGGATTTACGTAGTGCTGAATAGTAGCAACAGTTGTTAAAAACGTCGTGGATATATCAAACTGTTGTTCTATTCGCATCTTGCGATACCGTCACTGATCGCTTTCTCATTCTCTTTATATATTTTCCCCTTGATTTCATTTCATTCAGGATCGTGTGGATGACCTCTTCTTGGCTATATCATGTCATGGCCGTTTAATTCATATATTTCTGGAAATTTCATGGTATGATTAGCTTACTTATTTTATAAGTTCTTTATATATAATACTTTTGACATTGTTTCCTTTTGTTTTTAAATCCTTGTTTAGTTCTTCTGTTACTGATTTTTTTATTATAACTTGAGGAATATTTGAGTGATCATCTCAATGCATATTTTTAGGCATACTCCTGTACAAGGACTGACAACGAGTCTCTGAATGGTAGATATACATTTTATGTCGCTCGATAGCACTTGATTGAAAACCTCCGTGGCGTAGTTGATAAGACGTATGTTTCTTAACCTGGGGTTTGCGGCTTTCATTTCCGTTGGTACCCAATTTTTTTAAAGGGTGTCTGTCCGTTTCATTTTTAATTACGGTATTTTTAACACCTTTCTGGTTGGTATGAAGAAATTGCCACACGGCAATAAATCCACCAGGCATGTCTCACAAAAGTCTTGAGCTTAAGACACGCGTCCCAACTATCCAATATTGGTAAAATAAAATAATTAAATTATCCAGTGTCAAAGTTAAATAAACAATAAAAAAATAAAACAATTATTATAATGGAATTCCACAAACATGACTGTAAACGTTTGAAATGTATTGCAATTCAAGTATTTATTTTTAAATATTCACGTTATAAAGCTCTTTACTTTATTTTAGATCATTAATTAACTTTGTTTCAAACAGTTGACAAAAATGACATCTTTTTTGGCATTTTTATAAAATATTCATTTTCCGCCCCTTTTGAAAAATTATTTTAAAAGGAAAATTTGATTTGATTAATACAAATCAAGACAAATGAAAGAACTTAAAAATATGAAATGAAATAATCTGAGAAAAAATTGAACATAAAAATGCCAGCAAATATTTTGAATACTATTGAAAATTGGTACAAGTACCAAAACAATGAGATCAGATGAGGAAAGGTGAGCTGAGAGCATTTCAACGTAAGCATTGGAGTCAAGAAGAATGCCATCTCCTATGCTGTTCAATATATATATGGACAATTTAATAAATAAGTTAAAAGATGTTGGATGCCGTACTGGAAATGCATCCATCCCTATTAGATCCCAAATATTACAACCTTACCTATTCAGATGAGTTGGTTTTATTGATTGCATCAATTCCAGCAAAGCGAACACTACTGAAGGAGAGGGAAAATTACGCAATTAAACAACAACTCAAGTACAATGCAAATAAATTATTTGTTTTTTTTTAAAACGACAAATAACCTGACATCATACCACTAGTATCAATAGAGGGCATAAAAATAATTAAGAAAAAAAAAACAAAATATTCGGGCCAAATCTTGTCCTCCAATATGTAAGACTGAAGATATTCATAGACAAAGGTGATCGTTATGTGTAACAGCAAATATGATTTGAGGATACAGTGGTGGAATAAAGAAGCAACTACGAGTATTTCATTAACATTGCATGCCATTGTACTCAAGTGAACTTTTGGAAAATAACACTTTCAGAGATTTAAAATAAAACTAGGTACGGTGTAATAATACATATCAAATTATAATATATTTGGACTCTCAAAATATTGTAGTCCTTCGGAAATGATAGCCCAATGTCGTTTTCCAGGTCTTAGTGGACTTCTGAGGTAACGCCCATGGAAAGTACATGAGCGTCTAATACGAACTGATAACCCATAAATAAGATTTACTGTAAATCGACAATTTATGCTTTTATTTGTTTATAATTTTATTCGAAATGTTTTCAATTGATATTTATTTTATTTATGTTTATTTTATATGCATCGTGTTATATTACATACCTTTCTTTGCACATTTGCTGGAATGAATTAAAAAATTACCATTTACTAAAAACTCTTTGGCCTTATTCCTTTACGTAAATACTAAACGTGCTGAAAATTTGTATTTTTTATGACTTCGGTTAGTTTGCCTTTTAATATTTAGAAAAATTTACTAAGGAAACAATTTATTTTACCTAACCAAACTATAGAAAGTTGGCTAAATGTTATTAAAAAATACATCCAATTAATGCACACTGTGCTTCGAAATATACATAAAATTATTAAATAAATTATGTTTTATCTAACACGTTTTCGTTGTATACAATACAACCTGGTGAAGTTATCGCCATATATTATTGCTCTTACAATCAAGCAAAAATATGTTTAAGAAGCCTTAAGTTAAAAATGGATAGATGCAATTTTTTAAAAAAAGGTACGCTCGGGAATCGAGCACTCCACCTATGAGTCAAAATACAGGTGTCTGCACGGATTCAATGAGGACCCTATCCGAACACTGGACTAACTAGGACAATATTTGGATATTGAGAAAAAAAAAACTTAACTGATGTATCACATTGCCTTGCTCAACGTAAACTTTTTCAACTCAGTTTTAGACGAAAATGCTTTACATTTTTCGAAATCAGTGTAATCGATTCCTCGAAATTACTTTACTGGACAATTTATGAAAAATGTAAGCTATAGTGCCTTACTGAAATGACTAACAAAATTATACTAACACATTTTGGACTAAAATGCTTGATAATGAGGTTGTTAATAATATGAAAAGGGAAAAAATCATTATATTTATTTTAATTTCTATGTTTTCAAGTCGCTTAAAGTAATATATACGAGTATATTGCGCTTTGCACGAGGATATGTTAATACGCATAACACCTTATCCGCGAAAACTTTTTGAATGTCCTATACCAAGGGTGCGGTTGTCTGGTAGGTTGGAAGAGATTGCCACATTGCAACAGTCTCTCCAGATTGTATTGTGACAGAATAAATTTTGAGCCTGATTCGCATTATCAAGGTGGGTCGTTGAAAGGACTGACATTGAACACAGGTAACTTAACATAAAAATACACAGTTCATTTCACTCAAGAGTTACGCGGATAAAAGGGTTTATTATTGAACAAAATGGAAAGATATGCCTTTGCTCCATATACTGACAACATTTAGCACGGATTCAATGCGAGTACGTAGTTATAAATAAATTGATTGGCGTCAATAACTTTATATTTTCTCCAATAACCGGAAACGTTTTCCGATTACAGTTATTAATATTTTCGGACATATTTAACATTCAACTCGCGAACAAAAACTTACACTTGATAAATTAACAAAAACTGCAGAGAAAATAATGTGATTGATACGAAAAATAATCCAATTTGACATGCAAACGGTCGTTTCCTGTTGCCTTCCGTTCAGTAACTGACTTGAGCGTGGCCTGGCGCCGCGACGCTCGAGTCTTGTATAGCTTGATAGATAGATGCGTGTGTCTACATTCTCATTTAATAATATTCGTCTTCTTTTACGCTTTGGATAATTTGACACATAAAAATATCTAAAGAAAAAAACTGAATAAATGTCGTAGAAATGCGCACACTGAGAAGAATACATGAGAAAACAGTGTATGAAATAATACGGATTGAAGTGATTTGAGATGAATATAAACTTAAGACGAATGTATTGAATAAGATGAAGAAAAGCACGCTGAGATTTTTTGAGGATACAGAACGAATGGATGATAACAGATTCACAAAATAAATATATGGTGAAAATTTGAACGGAAGGCGAGGTAAAGTAAACAAAGAAAAGTATGGTTGGATAAGTGAATGATATTTTGAAAAAAGGAATCCAAAAGTCAGAGATATCGTAGAAGTTGTGAAACAAGATTTATGCGTATAGAAAAGGCGAAAGATGTGTGTCGCGTTAGGAAAATCTGGCGCTGTCTTTTATACCTACCTTAACAGGAAAATAGTGTGTTGGTACGTATGGTTGTAAACAAATATTACGGATACGCCAGTGCTGGAGAATCGAGTGTTGTATTGTAATACACTTTAATGGTTTACCGAACAATCTGGTGGACTTTATGTTATATAGTAATCTCTTCCAACCAACCAAAAATATGTTTAAAACTCCTTAAGAGAAAATGAGATTGGTACTCTTTTAAAAATATTGGATACCAATGCGAATCGAATCCGCGACCTCCTGGCTGGAAAACATTAACTAGACCACGAATGTCATCGGATATTGGGAAGGAATTTTCATATATGGCAAAGGACCTTAGCATTGGTCATGTACGAAAGACTATAAATAATTTTAAAAATTTAATTTATGTTGTTTCTTTATGCATATACTCGCAGATTTTTTTCCTCAAAAACTATGTAAGCATTACATGTATTTATGAAGCGATTATAATTGAATTAATTTTATTGAATCATTACATTACAATATTGTAACAAAGCTTTACAATAAAAAAATAACATTTAGATATGAAAATATTTTTACTGTGTTGATTTATAAAAAATACTTGGTAACAAATCCAAATAAAATGATCCCATGAAAAAATATTTAAGTAAACATTTCATAATTCATTTACTGAATGGTTTTCCCAGTTAATCTTGAGCCAAAAGCTCCATGAGAGGGTGGGGGCGTGATAAGAGAAATAGTTGGCGTAGATCGTGAATATTGTTCTGTTTTCATATTGTAAAACTTCATTCATCTTATTTTTTTTATTTACTGTTTCAAATTTAACAAAATAAAAAGAATATCTTCACAGACTGTAGACAATTTAATGCTTTTATCTTTCGAATTTTTTTATTCGTTACCCTTCTATCCGGTAAAATGATCGAAAATCAAAATGAATTACCAAGTGTTTAATAATATGTTTTAGATTTTTATTTCATCGTTATATAGTATTTTTATTTCATTTTTATATAATATTTTTATTTCATCTTTATATAATATTTTGATTTCATCTTTATATAATATTTTTATTTCATCTTTATATAATATTTTTATTTCATCTTTATATAAAAAAAAGTTATTTCATCTTTATACAATATTTTTAATGTACTTACCATTTTTTAATGTTTTATTTTTATATTTTTTAAACTTCATTTGTATGGTACCGCTTTAATTTATCCAAACAGGTGAATCGGACACATTGAAAAGCGTGGCCAGGAGACAACATTGTTATCAGCTACATTAATCGAGATGTTGTTTTTTTATTAATTTGAAGGCAAAAAGATTACTTAAATCATCAATTTCCTTCGGGGATATGTTTTAAATTCTTGAATTTAAAGGAAAATAATCTGCTCTTCGGACTCTTCGGACTCTTCGAAAAAGAGGCTCTTCGGACGGAAGTGACAGTGATTAACTACTGTCGCGTCCGCCTGGAGAAATACAAGAACGGTGGCAGGGTAGGCACCCAGTGCTACCGCTGTCAAAACTTTGGCCACGCATCGGCGAACTGTAACCACACAGTCCGATGCGTGAAGTGCCTGATGGCGCATGCCACTACCGACTGCCCCAAGAAAGAGCGGGACACCCCTGCGGCCTGCTGTAACTGCGAGGGTGCTCATCCGGCCAACTATGGTGGTTGCCCCCGCCGCCAACAATACATATCCAGCCTACATAAAAGACGCAGCGTACCGGCTCCCCGGATGGACCATCGCTCGTGGAGCCAGGTAGCCAGCGGTACTCCAGCCTCACCACCTCACCTACCAGCCTCTCCTATAGCCCCCCTTTCTACTCAAACCCTCCTCCCTCCTCGTGCTCAGCCCCTGCCCCCGCCCCCGATTAACACGTTCACAAACGGAGAGAGCGAGTTACTCGCCATCATGCGCCTTGTCATCGGAGCCCGGAGCAGGCTCGCTTCTTGCACCACTAAGCTCGAGAAGACTATGATCTACCTCGAGATCATTGAGCAGCTCGTAGGATAAGCGTGATGACGAGTTTCTCTGGAATGAAAGTGCTCTGCTGGAATGCTTACAGCATGCAGCAGAAGATCGAGGAGCTGATGCTGTTGGTGAACAATTCAGGTATAGATATTGTGCTTATAACGGAAACTTGGTTAAAACCTGTATCTCGTGTGAGAGGCACCGGTGGCTTCACCATCTATAGATCGGATCGCGTTTCCGGTAGAGGTGGAGGCACCGCGATCCTCATCCGAGACACTATCCATCATACCCAACTCCTCACGCCCGCCCTGACAAACTTGGAGGCTACTGCCATCAGCCTCAAGGTTGACAGGGAGACAGTCACAATTGTGGCAGCATATTGTACCGGCTATCGTTCACTTCTGGAAAAGGACATCGAGGCAGTGCTGGCCTTGGGGCCCAAGGTCATCATGGCCGGGGACTTCAATGCCAAGCACCGTTACTGGAACTGCTTGAGAGCTAACCCGAACGGAACGACGCTGTACAATTATATGGAAAACCACAACTGTCAAATACTCTATCCAAATCAACATACCTGTTTCACCAACCCCCGTAGCCCTTCTACACTGGACATTGCCGTAGTCAAAAACTACCCTAACATCTCTAGCTTGACTGCTCTAGAAGCTCTCTCGTCAGACCACCTCCCAGTCTACTTCACATTGGGAGTGAGGCCGATTGCTAGCCTCAGGGAGCAGTACGACTACGCCAATGCTGACTGGAAGGGTTACAAAGCCTACCTCCACAACCAGCTCTGCCTATCACCAGAAACTCTGGTGAGCCCACAGGACATCGATACCGCGATAGATACCATCTCCACCTTCATCCATAATGCCCGTGATGAAAATGTTCCCCTCAAAATTGTCACTCCATACAAAATAACTCTTACTCCTCATATCAAACTCCTTATATCTCTAAAAAACAAACAAAGACAGACCTACAGACGTACACTAGACAAACGTGACAAAACACTTCTAAACGTCCTCCAAGATGAAATCAAAAAAGAAATCCGCCTACTTAAAAACCAGCTATGGCAGAGAAAATTGGCAGCTCTAGAACCGGGTAACGGTACTCTCTGGCGAGTCGTCAAGGGTATCAAGTGCTCGTCTCAAAGCATACCACCTCTGCGCACAGCCTCAGGGTTGGCTGTTTCTGGCAGTGACAAGGCTAATGCCTTGGCGGACGCTTATGAGAATACATACTCAATCACTTCCGACCTTGGAAATGTTGATGTCAATAAAGCTGTCGAGGACACTCTCACCAGCTTTGCTTACTCCCCGACCAACCAAAACGAGGTGCAACTTTGCACCCCGTCCGAAATTAGTCGTATCCTTGACAGGCTTAAAACACGAAAAGCACCCGGTCCCGACAATATACACAATAGCCTTCTTAAACAGTTACCACTCAAAGCGAGGATTTTTCTTACTAAAATAATAAATGCCTCACTCCTTAATGGCTATTTTCCGAGTATTTGGAAAGTAGCCAATATTGTTCCTATCCACAAGCCAAATAAACCTACCGAAAATCCAACTAGCTACAGGCCCATCAGCCTTCTTCCAGGTCTTGGCAAGATCCTTGAGAGAGTGGTTGCCTCAAGGCTAGTGTTCCATCACGAATCCAATAATACATTCCCTCATGAGCAATTTGGATTTAGAACAAGACACAACACGGTCCAGCAACTTACCCGTGTCGTGGAAGACGTGTCGATGGGCTTCAATAGGAACAGAAGTACTGGCATGGTACTGCTGGACCTCGAGAAGGCTTTTGATACTGTCTGGCATGATGGCCTTCTTCACAAACTTCTCCTCACTGGCACTCCACTCTATCTCGTGAAGCTACTTCAATCCTACCTTTCCAATAGAAGTTTCACAGTCACCACTCATCATTCTACGTCATCCGCCAGGCCCATCCCTATGGGTGTCCCCCAAGGCAGTATACTTGGACCATGTCTATTTAACATTTACACACACGACATTCCTACTCCCCCAAACTGTAAACTCGCACTCTTTGCTGACGATGCGGCATGCTACGCATCGTCACTCAAGGTGGATCGAGCTGGTCGCCGTCTTCAGATTGCTCTTGAGATCCTTGAGAAATACTACCAGGACTGGAGGCTCAAAATCAATGACGCCAAAACTGAGGCCATCATGTTCTCCCGAAAAATCAAGGAAAGAGTGCCGTCGATGCCCTTATTTATCGGTGGTTGCCTGGTTGAGTGGCAGGACGTGGTTAAATACCTCGGCCTGCACCTTGACCGGCGACTGACGTGGAAAACCCATTTGAATACCATCAGACAGAAGGGTCACAAGGGCATAGGGGCTATCAGTTCGATATTTCATCGACGCAGCTTCCTTTCACCCAAAAATAAGCTCCTCCTCTATAAAACCCTTATTCGTCCTATCTTGACCTATGCTGCACCCGTTTGGGGTAGTGTGAGCAACACGGATCACCTGAAACTCCAGAGAGTGCAGAACAAGGCATTCAAGATATCTTTTAACACCCATCCCAGAACAAATCTTACCCGACTTCACGCTGAACAGCGAGAAGAAACCCTACAACACCACATTCTCGCTTGGACCGTGAAGTTCTATAAAAGCCAACAAAATCACAGAAATCCCTTAGTCGCTGCCCTGGGGACTTACGAGAGTAAATCCGACCTACCCTTCCGTTATAAGCACAGACTCCCGAAGCATTATCTGTTGCCTGACTAGTCCACCTACAGTATTAGCTGGGACGACCAAGGTCTGAGTGAATGTGATGGAATACAAGTAGCCTGAACGAGTGGACTTGTTTTTGCTGAATAATTAGTGTAAGAATTGTTATCTAGTTATAAGTAGTATGTAGGTGTTAATTATTTCTAAGATCTCATATATTAAGATT
Source organism: Odontocerum albicorne (assembly GCA_949825065.1). NCBI lineage: Eukaryota > Metazoa > Arthropoda > Insecta > Trichoptera > Odontoceridae > Odontocerum > Odontocerum albicorne. The sequence goes on along the minus strand of OX463839.1, from coordinate 34,596,509 downwards.
GAATAAATAAAATAAAATGATATGTAGGAAAATAAGATTAAATAAGTTCATAAATTAAAACATATAATTAAGATAAGTTAAGTAATAAATTTGTATATAGGTATAGCCTTGACAAATGTTTGTATAATAATTTACTTGTTTAATAAAAAAAAAAAAAAAGTAAAAAAAAAAATAAACAACGTGAATCCCCTTGAATGCTTACTTGAATCTCTCCACAAAAGAAAGCAAGAAAACCAATAATCTCGTCTCGGTCGTGACCCATTTACAATATTATTTATGAAATTGGTTCGCCACAATATTTTATTGAGTCAGTAGCGAAAATTTCTAATCTTTTATTTTAATTCAATTTCAAAAAAATGTTGCCATCCACAAAAATAAAAAACATATAAGAATATTAGGTACCTAATTTTTGTCTACTTTCTGTTATTAAAATGTATACTTTTAAATCCCAGACTTTTTGATATTGTTAAAATTTCATCACGATTTCCAATAGTATGGAAAAACTTCTCATATTATTATAAACAAGGATTAAGTTACAATAATCTTAGTTTAACTAGTGTTAAAAATATATCTTGAATACAGATTTAGAGTTATTTAAATGTACATGAGTGTTAAATAATTGATTATATTTTCGTGTTATTTACTCTTGAATGAATTCAATGAAATTCAATTTGCTGTTCTTATTACTGTACTGTTTTGTATTACACTTTCGTTGTATACAGTACAACCTGACGGGCTTATTGGCATGTGGCAATATCTTCCAAACAACCAGAAAGATGTTAAAGCGGCCTTAAGTAAAGCCTGGCCTTTCTTAAAAAAAAGTGTTCCGACGGGAATCAAACGCGACCTCCGGGTTGGGACACAAGCGTCTTACCAACTAGGCCATGGAGGTCGACTATATTTCTTTAATACACGTATAATAAGTTTAAAAAAATATCAGGTTATGTGAAAATCAATCTTTGCAAGTATCATATAAAAACGCGAGTATCAAAAATACGTATTTACTTAAGAATTGCTACCAGCCTATAACTTATATTTTTGAGAGTATTTTCTCCACTGAGATTCTTCCTAAAATATTCAAATTATACTTATTAAATGCATATATTATGTTAAATTAAATTAAACTTATTCAAAACATATATTCTGTTAATCATATTATACTTATTCCAAGCATTTATTCTGCTAAATTAAATTATGTTAATTAAGAGCATATATTCCGATAAATCAAAATGAATGAACCTTTTGACTAATGACGAATATTGTTATTGACTGAATTGGATCAAGCTCAATCAATTGCCCAAACATATTTGGCAATAAAGTCGAATTCAATTAACAAAGATTAAATAGAAACAATAAATAAAAAAGTATGACGTCTCATATTAACTACGTAATTCTATTGCGCACAATTTTAATCTAATGATTGTTTGATTGAATAAAAGTTCAATATAAATAAAAATGAACCCGCAATAAACTTCAAAGTATATTCTTATATATTTAGATAAATACGAATAGTTAACGGATTTATACTATTAGTTGCCCAACAGGTCTTTCCCAAGGGGGCTTGCATTGTTCATCTTAAAGCTCTATTGATATTAATAATATTAGGTAACTGCTGTTATGATACACATATTAAGTATTTTTTTAAAATATTTTTTTATAGTTTAATAAATGTCATAAATGAGTTAATTTCGTTTTTAATTGTTAACTTTTAATTTCATTACACAATTCCATTCAAACATAACATACTCCTAGTTACGAAACATTACCTTAATTGACAATAATACTTAATCCAGATTCACTTTTTTTAATGAATTTCTTTTAATATTACACTAAGAATACTCTTAGTTTAAGATCTTTGTATAAAACATTAAACATATATAAGCACACTTTTTTGTGCATAAATAAAACGTCAATATATTATATTTCAAGTTAATTCAATAAAATAAGTAGGATCAAATATTTGAGAACATATTAATTTTTCCCTTCAACCTGTAATAAGTTTTTTTCATTATAATATCTTATCCCGAAAGTAGTTTCGTATTTTTGGAGAGATGTCTTTAGAAAAATAACATTAGTAACTTCATTTCAAACGTGCTGAATTTATATTATTATGAAAGGTAATAGTTTAACGCCTGTTTTCATCCACTGTTTACCCAAATTGCTCGAGTAGTTTTTTTGTATAATTTTGAAGATGGAACCAATCAAGTTATTTTTTCTTTTGCTTGATGCTTTTTAACTGTCACGAAGGAAATTATGCGACACAAACCGAAAAAAGATATGTTCAGTGAATATGTCAATGCCATTTCTACCTACGTTCCCACGCTGGACTCCACTGCTGAATTTAAGAAGGTTTTTTATAACCAACTTGAAAATTATTAGCCTATTGTTTTGCACGGTGATTTCAAAATTCGAGTTGTTAAAAACTTCAATATCTGGCATGGACTTACTCGTATATGTAGAAATGTTATGGGGAAAATATGATAAACACCAATGGCGAACTGATGCTTTCAAAATAGCTGAACACAATCTTATTATTACTAATACATGCTTTCTACTGAACGATAAATTAAAAAAAAAACAACAAAACTGCACCACAATAAAATTGTGTGTGTGTGACACCATCTTGTGGGTGATATGGCACTCGAATATGGTGTCGGCTTTGGAAGGTCAGCTACCATTGATGAAGATGAAATCAAAGCTTTGATCGAGAATACACAGCGTTCTATAACACGAGTACCATATTAAATACAAGAGTCCACGCGCTCATTTGGTGCAATATTGCGTTTGAATTTGACCTAAAAATATAAAATTACTTTTCGGGCACTCCAATAAATTAATATTTTTATGAATATGAGAAAAGCTTTTTAAAGACGATTCAGTATGCGATGAGGCCCTCATCGGACATTGAGGTGTTTCAATAATTTGATGCTTCGGTCCTATTAATAAAAATATTATTTCTAATCGAAATATATTTTAAGAAATTAAAGATACACATCATGTAGGCGATTAAATAAGTTTCCAAAACATGCCTAACATCGGGCCAGTTGAGTTCCACACACACAAATTAAATCAATGAAATACGTTCTGCCGGAAGCATCAAGCATTTCTAAAAGCATTTTCCTGACAGTGATGTCGTAAACTATTGCATTTGTACTGTGATCGACAACGCACGGAGAACCAACAGAAGTGAACTTTTCTTGGTTGTATTTTACATACTCGGATAATATATCGTCCTAATTTTGGCACATTTGGTAAGTGAAAATTTCGAAAAATTAGATTTTTGATAATTATCATTAAATTGGAATTTTCAAAAAATCAATTTTTTTCTTTAAATTTTTCTAGAACCCTTTTTGAATAATTTTCAATAAGAAATGTTCAAAAATCTTGAAAATTCGAAAATTTATGAGGGTTTATAGTCGGGCGCGCGCCGGTCAAAAAATAACTTGAACTTCGCAGCTGTCGGGTCGTCTATTGTTATGACAGAAGCCTTATTTTCCAAGAATTCTCGTCCAATAGGATTTCTTGGAATGATGAATTGATATTTAATTTGTCGTGTAGAAGTGTAAAAAGGGGATCTTTAAACAAGTTTGTATGGCCCTGGAATTGCTGATTAACAGTAAGTTGAAAATATTTACTTTAATTCGTGTAAAAATCGCACTTGAAACTTTAAACGCGTTTCCTGAAAAATCACTCTTTTAAATTATTCCCCGTAATAACTCCAAAACCAATTAACCGACTTTTATGCATAAGTACTTATTCTCTTTGTTATACCTCTCTCTATAGCCGGTACTAGAATTATTTCAATCGATTCATTTTTTCTCTCCTCTAAAGACAAAAAAAAGAAAAAAAAAAGATTTTTTATTTCAACAAGCCAGCATTCTTTTCTAATTATATTTTTTTAATTATTATACTATCGGCTATAGCCACACGCTTTCTGAGTAAAACGTTTTTTTTTTTTAATTTCAGACGAGTACACCAGCCACAATTACGTGCATAATGGACCCCTTCCATGTACGGGCGGCCGTAGTTCAGACTTAATAACAACAAAAACATTTTTTTTTTATCATAAAATTTTATGAAAATATTCTTAGAAGATAAATAAATATGTCTAAAAAACAACAATTAAAAAACATGATTCGTTCACTGAATAAAAAAATCTTTAAAATCGTCGATTTTTCGGCCCATGAAATGAGAATACCGCCTTAAATTGTAACATCTCAGAAACAGTAAAATTTTAGTTACCAATTTGTGCCAGAAACCTATATAATTAAATGCAGCAGCATTTACAATTATTTTTCCAAAAAAGGGTTGTCATATATTTAAATTTGAAAGAAATCTATAAATTGATGAAAGTGTTTCAAATCTTTAAAATGTTACTCAAGCATTCTCTAAAGGAGGCAATAAGGCACAAAAAGCTTTTTTCAGTCTGCAATGTAATAGCTTATGAAAGCCAATAACAATAGCTTATGGAAACCTAATATAAAGTTAAAATTAATTATCTTTGACTAATTAAAAAAGCGTCTTACTAACAAAAGTGATCTAGTTGGTAAGACATTGTACTTCCACCAGAAGATTTCGAGTCTGTACCGAAAATAAATAAAAGAGTCCCAGTCTGGTAACATTATTCCCACGCGTTAGACGTGTGTGATATTGAATCTTTGCGTGCAGTAGTATTGCTGACACATGCGACGGCGAGCTGCGAGTTCCGTGCCTACTCCAGTGGTTCTTACGTCCTAAGAGTCTATAAATAGGACTGAACATAATGTTGTCTACCATCCACGCTCTTCAATTTGACCAACGCCAATTCGGGCGTGTTGAGGGGCACTATGCGAATGAGTTAATTAATTAATTGAAATACTGTAGTAGATGCTCACGGAGTGAAACGCCTCAGTGATCTAAATTCAACTAGTGAAAAGATAACACGTATAATACAATCTTTTAAAAAAATAAAATAGAAACATTTTGAAACTCAACTATGATCTCGAAACTGGGCTTAATGCAACGTATCTTCAATTTTCGCTGTATATCATCTAAACCAAGAGTTGCCAAATTTTTTTCGGCCGCCGACCCGTTTACCAAAAACTTTTAAAACCGTCGATCCCGTAGTCATTTACTTTACTTGCTCAAATTAATAAATTTGTTCAGTACTCGATATTAAATATTTCACTAGATATCAAACTTTTCATTTTATCCCCTGTAATGAAGGATTGAAAAAGATAAAAGGACTACGGATTATGGCATTACCTTGTGCAACATTTAATATTGAAATCTGTGCTGACGAAAATTAAAGCAAAAAAATATGAGAAGAGATTTTATAAATTTTTGACATTTATGAAATAAATATGTAAATTCAAAATAAGTACAAATATTCTTAATTAGGTACCTATTGGAATCATAAGTAACAAACAAATAGCAGTAGTAAGGGGGTGTATTATTGTTGTCGTTGACCCCTAATTTTTTTTATTGAAACTATTGACCCCTAGAAAAATCATTTCGACCACTTTGGGAACTCTTGATCTAAGCTCTGGCGTATGTACAAGTGTGTATGTCCCGGTTATGTGTTATATGTTTTGAAAATTTTGAGAGAATCACAAGTACTCGTATGCACTTTTATTTTTGTAATTTGGCTTTGTTATAAAAACTCTTAATTTGTCGAAACGTTTTTTTTAATTGGGACCACCATTTTATGACATATTCTAACTATACTTATTTTTATCGTTTTGGTTTTGTAAGTGACCCATTGAAAGTCACATCAGTTTACGAAAGTTTGTTTGTAAAATTTGATAGCAAAAGCTTTCAATATTTAATTGTTTAAATAAATATAAATGCTGTTTAATATTTTTTTACTTATTTCATATTGTGCAATATTTTTTCTTTCTGTGTTATACATATCCATATTTATTTAGACCGTTTTAACATTGTATTCATTTTTAAATAATATTTATTTCAGTATATCTTTTTGGTTCAGTATAAACTAGTGCAATTGATTTACTGCCATATAGAAATTTCTTTCAACTTGCAAAATTATTTTAAGATCAATACGAATAAAACTACGAGACTGTTTTTGTATTAAAATAGTAGTTATAATAAAAAAAAATCAAATTTTTAAACAAAAAAAACAAGAATTCTTAAATGTAGACTTTAGTTATATGGTCGTAAAATACTTTAGTGTTTGTTTCTATGCGATAATCTCTCTTGTACATCCATAAATACACATGTGTTAAAGATGCCGGAATTTAATATAATATTGGCGGAAACCTTTTTGAGTAAATTCGATACTAGCGGGAATCAAACACGCAGCTCCCGGGCTGGAAAATAGGCGTCATATTACGAAGGTCATAAATGGACCGCAATAAATACTAAGAACATAAATGTTTAAAAAATCTACTAATAATCCTTATATGTGCCTTATTAGAGGAAACCTATTTTGAAAACAAAAAGGGCATGTCGGTTTCTTGTCGGCCAAATAAATTGTACAAGAAAACCAAACAAAGTGATTCAGGGTAAATAATAAAGATTATCTGTCTAAAATTTGTTTTCTAGATGATAAACTACTAAATAATAGAACATTTCATCCTTCAATAAAAAATCCTTATTTTTCAAGCCTTTGTAATTTTTAGAAAAGGGATCTCCTAAAATCTTTGTTCTACGAAATTTCTGAATATTTAGTAAAATTTTGAAATTGAAATGTAAGTTTTGGAAACGGAAAAAGGATCTAATAAAGCGAAATCTTGCTTTAGTAGATCCTTTTTCCGTTTCCTCATCACGAATATTGCATCAATATAAACAAGAAATAAAAAAGGCAAAAAGCGTTTCAAGTTGTACACGAGAGAACAACAATACAACGGCGCAGCTGTCAAATCCGATCGGAAAGAGCTTTTCGCATTTCATGCAGCACCAGTCATCGCTGAGGAATTCGCCAATTTATAAACCTCGAGTCTGAAAGCCTATAAATATTTTACTCGCTATAACCCCTTCTGTTGCTCTTGAAAGAACGTCAAGCGAGTATCTAAAAAAAATTTTAATAATATTTTAGAATAAAATACCTTGTATTCATTTACTCCAGTCTTATAAATTTGTTCATGATTATATCGCAACATGAAATGAATTTTCTGAATTAAGTTCTTGAATATGATTGGCATATTTTTGAATCTATCTTTCTTCCAAGAAAATATAATTTTACGCTGACACGTCATCACTCAGCATCGTGTATGACTATTAATGACGTATTTTTTCTTGAAATACGAGTTTGTAGGATACACAACGAATAAGTAAAATGTCGAAGAAATGAACTTCGTTTATTTTTATACGTACATTCATATTTGCTTCTTCCGTTTCTCAAAGAATTTTCAGAACTTTTATTATTTTCTATGCTGTGGTGAAGCTTACATTTTTCACATCGCACGGGTTTAATCGATGTACTTTTGATTTAAGCTTATATGCGTCAAACAAATATGTAACATAAATAAGTTCGCATAAGAATATGCGAAGCGAATAAATTTAGATAATTTAAGATCGAACAATATTATAACATTTCATGGTAAAATAAAATAAGTTTTTCGGAATCAATTCATTTAAACAACGTTTTAAAAATAAATGCTATTACAAGGTACCAATCGCTTATGTTGTCTCATACCATAAAAGATGTTCTGAAATCTGAGGACCCATAATTTATGACAGTTGATGTAATTGCACCGTTAGACTCCGCCGTACAAATTCATTCTCCAATCTGTTTCTTCCAGTGTCATCAGATATCCATCTCATTATTTTCATTTCTGGCACTTAATACTTTAGCTCCTGCGATATCATGAGAACTGAACATTTAGTGCCGGTACAGTATAGTTGCTCATACGAAACTTTTGTATACCCGAAATACGTGCATGTATATGTTTTTTAAAATATGGTTAAAAATGTATGTCCTTGTGCATTTTTTTCTAAAATGCAGTCCTCATATTTAAGTAGGTCAATACTGCATATTGAAAATAATATACCTGCACATGATTAATATCAGCTGTGGGAGTGGGCAATCATTTACTAAATCTTGGCAAGGTAAGTGGCTGGATTTAAACCTGACCCTTTATTTTTAGATGTGCTGTGACTCACGAATATATTAAAAATTCATCTCAAGTATTTGCTTACAAAATCTATGACAAGTTTGAGATTGAGAGATCGCGCGATATCTCATGCGATCAAATATGTTTTATACGAACTACGCTGTTTAGCACATTGTGTTGTTACAAAGAGCATGCTTATGCCAAATGTACTGTTATTTTAGTCTAAAAATAATATTAATTTAAAATATAAATAAATTTACAAGTTTAGCAATAATTTGTTCAAAATATTTAAAAGCTCGGTTCTTCTTCTTTTTCTTCGCTTTATCCCATCCATTTGGAGTAGGCTGCTGGACCTTTTACCTCCATGTTTAAAAGCACGGTTAATTCTTCTAAATAAAATCGATATGATTCATATCGTAACATTCAAATCAATGAAATCGAATACCTGTGTGTTAACAGCTTTTGCACTGCGAGCCCGTTGTGCTTGGCACATATTGGGGAATATTAAATTATAAAACTGTATTTAATTTTAAATCACATATCTTATATACTCGTGTATATAGTCATTTAAAAAAATAAAACTTAGGTCGATTTGTAGGTTGTGAACACTTGTCATTGAAATATTAATTATTTTATGTTATTGTCGCTTGATATTTTTATTTATATTCAAATAATGTTATATTAGTGTTCATTTAAAAAATAAGTAAAAATAAAATAATGAAGTAATCTTAGAATTTTAGATACGGAGTCGAACAATTAAGATTTCTTAAATAAAAGTTGTTTCTAAATTTTACGTTGGAATTCTTAAAAATCGAGCATAAGATCGATGCAAATAAAATAATAAATAACAAACAATCTTTGAATTTGCTAAATTCCAGTTAAAAATAAGTTTTATTATGTGATGAAACTCTTGCAGCATTAAGTTAATATATAAATTAAAAATAACGATTTATTACCGATAATGCAAAAACCGTATTGCGTCAGGTAATATTAATTAATCTAAACCCATAAGGTTACAAGAGATATTAATTTGAAAAGATTTCGCAGGGAAAATAATATCCCAAATATTTAAAAAATTAAGCAAGAGAAAAGTTATTCGTTATAAATAGCCTCACTAAAATAGAAAAAGTTTTTTTAACTCTGAATGAATATTTAACGAAATGTTAATGATTTCTGAGAACAGTATATTGATTTAGCGCATCTATTGCGAACCCGCGTAGGTTAACAAATTCCTTTGACTTCTAAATAATCTGGAGGTGCGTCTGATACTTGTAACGATTCCACAGAAAGGACGCGTTAATGAAACTCGCGCAGCATCGAAGGATATTTTCGCAACAATTTTGTTTTGACGTTGCCCAGAGTGCACTAAAAATATCACGTCGTGAAAACACCGATGTTTGTGTTTATGCACAACTGTTCAGCGTTATATGCTATTGCAATGTAAAATATTGAAAAAACAATTTATCAATCTCCTATTTATGATGTATATAGTATTTACTTTTAATTTTCCAAAACATTTTGAGGTTGTATGATATTATAACGATCTCCGTGACCCAGTAGATAAGACACCTATCTTCTAATTCTTAGGCTGCGATTTAGATTCCCTTTGGTCACTATATTTTTCTGAAAAAGGATTCTAGTCTGGTTTTCACTTAAACCTTTCTGGTTAGCTGGAACAAATAGAACATCACTTAACAATAAACCTGCCAGGTTGTATTATATACAACGAAAGTGTAGAACAATACACTATTTTTTCCAAATATTTAACCAGAGTGACACAAAAATGTTTTACTCCAAATAATAATTGACTTCAAAATTTATTAAAAAATATTTATGCATGAAATTTTCAGTGGATTTACATTAAAAAAATAGCGCACTCTTATAAAAAGTCAAGTATATTTTTAAGAATAATGACTTTTTTTACTTATAGACAACACTAGACACATTGAAATGTTTGAATTATTTTATTCTTGTACTTTTTATATTTCTGTACGCCACCACTTGAAAAAGGTCGTACAAAATCTTGTGCAAAACTTTATATCGCTTAAATTTTCATTTGTAAATCAATGAGTGAAATAATAAAGATAATATAACCCAGAAGTACTGAATAAAACTGAAATAATATATTAAAAATTAATAAATAAAAATAAGTTCTGCAAATAAAAACATTCCGATTTACAGTTGAATATTTAATCCAGAACTGCGTATTTAAAAAAAAGGTTTGTTCCCTTTGTGGGAAATTATTTTGATTTATTTAGCGGTAATTTTATTTCTAAATATATATTGTATACAGTGTGTAGAAATAAAATAACTTGATATAACTGTTAAATTTAAAAAAAAACTGGTAAATAATAATACAACAGAATGGATAACTTTTTTCAAGTGAAAGTAGTTTACGAGAACCACATTTACTTAAACTTGGGTTAAAAAGTTTTTCTTGTGGTAAAAGTTTTATTGGGTAATTTTTTTCTTGGAGGAAAAACTATGTTCAAAATAATTCAAATATGTTTTTCTTAGTAACAAAATAATACTTAAATGGTTTTGGTATTCATGGAATGTGAAAAAGTCAATAGAAAATATAGCTTAGTTGTAACAAGTGCGTAGTTTTTCTCAATAGTACGAAATTCAAACGATCTTTACTTGAAAAAAATCAATAACATATAGTATCTGTCACCTGAAATGCACAGGAATTACAGACGCTTAACATGATATTTTTATAGCAACTTTTATTAGTTAAAAATAAACCAAAGAATAAGATTATTAAAATATTAATATATTCAAATGATCTTATGTTATGGGTCACCAATGCCCCACATTAAGGGTAGATCAACTTCCATCTGCTCTTACATTATGAATTTTCATGCAGGGTCAACACTGTTTTAATAATTTTGCTTCGATTTGATGCGAAAAATGAAATGTAGTATTTATAATATAGTGTTGATATAATGCATCAAATTGCTGAATGCATTTCTTTATAGCACATTTCAATGTTTAATGTCATCGGCAGATGTCGATAAACTATACATTGAAGGTAATATTTTTTTTATATTTTAGAAATTTTAAATACTACAATGTCAGTTAATAACTTGTTACTGTATAACGATGTTGTGTTGATAAAATCAGTGAAAGATGAGCTTTTATTTTAAATTGTTAATCATTTGTCCTCACTTTTATTATAACTAACATAAATAGTATCCTTAGTATATTCTCTTAGTATACATTTTGCGCTAAATTTAACATACGAGTACATATTTGTCTTTTACATTAAAATTATGAAACCGCGTGAATAAAGGCAACTATTTGCATTATTATTATTATTATTATTATAAGGTAATGTAATGCGGTAGGTTGTCCTTATTCTATATGAACTAACACCAATAACCAGAATTTTGAAACTTATAAAAATGACTTAGTGAATCTTATAAAATCACTAATTAGTAATATTAAATCAAAGTAAATTAACCAAAAACTTTTATCACACTCTATTAATTTATCTGGTTGTTTGGAAGAGTTTGCAGCCTGGTAATAAACCCGCCAGATTGTTTCTTAATGAAGCGTTAAATAAATAATTTAACGATGCAGCGGAATAGTTATTTAAAAAAAGTTGTAAAGTATTGATAAAATGAATAAGAACAAATAATGAACCATATAGATATATAATATTTCTATATTATATATCTATATTAAATAATGAACCATATATATACACTATGCATTCAGACAATTGAGTGATGCAACGAGATAGGTCGCTCTTATATTGCAGTGACTTACATCAACGGGGACGACCTCGATCCACGGACGCGAATTGTACGAAGCTAACGGCGCACGATCCCGTCCCTTTCGATCCGTTCGTCACAGGGACACAGCTCACTGAGAGACATTTATTTGTTGGCACGGCCGATTGGTGCGCGCTTTTCGCGGCTCCGCTGCGAAGACTTTTCCGAGGGAAGGCGGACAGAGCGCAAATTCGTTGGCGAAACCCGGCGACACGCGACGGACCACTGGCACAGCGACTCGCCGACTGATAATAAACGGGCCGGGTGAGGTGATGCGCCGCTCAAACCAGGACCGTTCTGGATTGTTCATTATATTCATAATTTTTATTGCTTCGGTTCTGAATTTGGCGTTCTGAAAAATATAAGAGTATCTCACACTTCTTGAGTCGCCACCAACGGATTTCGAACCCTTTCTAAAGCGGTACACTACTCATATCTGTAACATCAAGAGGCATACTATTCTACGCCGAAGGACCAGCAACGGAAAATCTATATCACAATACCCCATCCTATTGAATCGATTTTGAACAATACTTTTTTTAGATCAAGAAGAAATCGATCCAAAGATATACTCCTCGTTATTAACTAATTTCATGATATATTATTTTGGATTGGTAAAAATAATAGTTGCTACATTCGATACACAAATCACATTAGCTTCAAAGCGGAGTCTTACAAAATTATACGAGTATACTCGTAAGCTTCGGATCGAACATTTCGATTTATGAAATTATTGACAATAAATACAAAGGCTGGAAAACTTAGCAATGTTTTTCGTGTGATTCAAAATTTGCTCGATATGTTACAATATAATAATGTCGTTTAATGTATAATGAAATGTACATTTCGTTCTACATTAATCAACGTTTTCCTACACTATATAAGTTTGGGGAAGGGGGTAAACTGTAACACAAAAATACATACCTATTTCAATTGCCTCAAAAAATAATCATAAAAATAATTGATAAACTACCTGTTCACTATCAAACAACAGAACTACTCAGGAAGAATTGTTCCTTAGCATAACCAACTTACGTCTCAAATCTATTATCTGGCACTATCATCGATACACAAAAAAAAAATACGAACTTAACAAATATACATTACTCGCATGGTAATTGTCCTAATCTTCACTACCCATCTAGTCACATCTCTTAACCAAAGGCAATTTGCCCACCATGACAATTTTTAATCAAGTATCACATTTAATAAGAACAAAAAGGTGCGAAAATTCAGGCAAGGGATCTGTACGTAGTTGTATCACGACAGGGATTTTAGTGCTTGAGTTTGAGGCGTGAATTGTAACAAATCTTTGTGTTAACTCTTTGTTTACCGATGGGACAGTTATATTCCACTAATATAAAATATTGAATAGGACACTTTCGATATGATAATATTTATCGGGAATCGATAGTGTAAGTGTTTTTTTTGCCTAATCTTCTCAAGGATTTTCACAGCATTACCATTTTCTTAAATATGTTTTTGATGAGTTTACGCAAGAACTTACAAGTTCATATAGGTTGTTAATTTCTTTGAATTAATACAGTAAACTTCAAGATTAGACTTACGTGGAACATACTAGATCACATCACTTTTGATGATATTTTTTAACGAATGTATTAAATAATAAACAACAATCTGTAAAAAGCGTCAACCTGTTTTTTCATGTTCATATTTCAGGTCTCGACAAACGGCAACAGCTAACTAATCCATATCCATATAATTTGACGGTATTCACTTGAAATTGCATTGCTTTTCTATCATATTTTTTCTCATGTTATGTACGAGCACCTAACATACGAGTAATGTAAATAAAATTAAATAAATTGAACGTTCTATCAAACAAATTAAACGTATTCGCGTGTCTTATTCTTTACCTTAACAATATCCCATTATTTGGAGCCGGCTCTACTAATCTTAAGTCGTCATGTTTTGCGATCATGGGTTTTTGAGTCCTCCGTATTAAGACGTCTTCGTGTCGTTTTTTCCTATTGATAACAATGTAGAAAGTTGCCTCCCCCTCAATGGTGTGTATATTAAGAAAAAAATATTTCGATCTCCAGGTGATTATCATTCATTTGACCCAAAAGCCATAAACATAGCTTCTTTGATAACACCGAAATACTCTCGATGATTATAGGTAATTACTTTCCGTTTCTTATTTTTCTGAATCGCCATCGTCATTGTTGGGCCTCGTAGTCGAGGATCCCCTCGTCATTCCAACGTCAATTCAGTAGGAAAGCAAAGCTGTGCCGCGGAGTTTTTTTCTTTTTCATTTTAAGTGAATGCGTCGTTGCACACCAGCAAGCTTACCGGTCACACCACTGTACTGGATCTGATGGCACGCCGAAGTGAGACGATCGGAGCATATCGGCATGTTTTCTTTTTCTCTTTTTTGAAAAGATAGATATGACTGAAGTCATAGATGTCCTTATACCCTGGAAACTAAGCGGGGAAAAATTGCTGTGCCATTCGAGGGAGTAGTACAGCGCGGGGTTCGAATCGGCAACCTTCTGTAAGAAAATCTAATGCGTTACTTCGCGACCACGCACCTCAATCGCCATACTTTGGATATAATATAGCACAATCTCGGGATCTAGAGAGTCAACCAAGAGAATAACAGCTTCATAATAATACACATAGCTTCTTTGATAATACAGCCATACTCTCAATGATTATTTATTTTCAGTTTCTTATTTTTCTGAATCGCGAGGCTTTGAATACAATATAGCACAATCTCGAGATCTGAGACAACCAAAATAATGGATATTTGATTGCATTCAGCTCTCCAAAAATTCTGCAAAGTCGCTTTTTGTTTTTTGAACTTGTAAAATTGTTTTCCTCCAAACTCCGACACTGGTTTCGCGTATGCAGCTTGGATCTAGATCGGATTCGATAACGGATAGGGTAATAGATCACAATGTCGTAACTGCCTCGGCATCTCCCATCACGCAGGGTATTTATAGACGTAAACGCGCCGGAAAACATTGTTTACTAATCTTCATCGCGGGTCGATGATTCCAATTCGGTGAACCCGACATAACATAACCTTTCTATTTACTAGCTTATTTATTTTTTTATTTGTTAAGCATAAATATTTGAAATAAAAAAAAATCGCACGTTACAACAGTGGCGTATCATCAAATGGTGAATGCAAAAGGGGTCAACAATTTGAGAGAATTTCTAAATAATACGAAATAATATAAAAGTTTATTATTAAAAATATATATATATATATCAATAAGCGAGTATAATGCATGGGTAATAAACAGTAGCAGACTGGCTATTAAAATAAGCTCCGGGCTCTTTGAGACCTATTCATTTTTAAATATAATATCTCCTACCGCCGCAATTTAGACTCTTATTTAATTATTTGCTTGTTAATGCTAAAGTGTTACATCATCATTATTAATCTTGCTTCAGAGATGTTTTTTTGCAAAACAACATCATGAACGATTCGATATACGATTGAGTTAAGGAATCTCGTAATCGGTTCAAGAAATATTTTAACATGGAAAAAGACAAGATACCTGTTTTAACAAAAGGGTTAATAAGTGTTTATAAGCTATAAAAATGTGCTTATAGTCCAACGAATGCAAATTTAACTTATGTAGAGCACGATCGTAGCTACTCACCATGTAAGTGTGAATTTGATAACTAAGCGTAGACCTTATAGTTCTATATTTTCTAGAAAAGTCTAAAAGCTCCATTAAAACTGTACACTTAATATTTCGGTTCATTTGCACATCGGTCCACCGGAAAATTTTCGATAGCCCTCGGCTCAGTCCGCCGCTGGTGTTAAAAGGTTGCCAATATAATGTAATATTTTATCGAACATATTTCCGAAACATTGGCTGTGAATGGATAAGGAAAAAGTATAGTTGAACTAAGTGAAGGAAATTATTGAAGAAAAAAATGTAAATAGTCAGAGAATCCGAGTGATTGTATTAGAAGGCGTATTTATGTAAAATAAGTATATATTGTGTGTATCGCGGTCAACAAGTAGGATGGTATATTTTGTTTGCCAACCTTTACAAGGAAATAGCTTGATTAGATTGTCGTGAAAAGAAAAAAACGATTTCATCTAAGTTTCAACTATTTTATAAGATGGTGTTTTTTAAAGAATTTCTTGAAACTTAAATAATCATAAATAAAATATACATGGAGATTGTAAAACAAACGCTACAATATCTATTTTGCTCAGTTTTGAGCGAGAAAAGTAATTACTCATTTTCACTCAAAATTGAGTCGATCTATTTAGTTTGTATTTTGCATGGCAACATGAGTATCTGTGTCTGAAGTCAAATAATTACAGCCTATACTTAATTTAAAAAATCCAGGCTACTCGTAGGAATGTGAATTGATGCTTACTCAACGTATTGTTTGGTTCTTGTGCATTGATTGAATCTCACAAAAATTCAGTATTCCAAAACATAAAAATCTTTTTCATCGTGATCACTGATAATATGATCAGACCCTATTAATCTATGAGAAGAAGAGCACTTGACGGACCATAAAACCAATAAATAAATCTATGATCAGGGATAATATATGTGGTAGAGAGAGCAGTATAACTAAAGTGAACTTGGGCGGATCATTTCATAAGACAAAAGGATAGCTAGCTGATGAGCCAAAGAAATACTCGAGTGATGATCCTGAGCTGTTTACAGAAATGTGGGCAGACCAAAGTTATGACGGCCATTGTAGGTGTTTGGTGAAGAAAAGAAAATAAGTCAGACAAAAAGAAGAGGTGTATATCCCACATCAGAATGATAAATATCCATAATACAGAAAAATAGGAGTTGTCTAGTGGATTGTGTGGACAGTGATTATATTAATTTCTGAATGGATTTTTAATGAATAGAGTGTCCATTCATATTTAATAATACATGATTTTACTTCATAGAACTAGGTTTCATTATTCAAATTGTTGTCATCCTATCCTAGTCAACATAGGAAATCAGAAAAACTGCTTTGATTCACAGCTTTATTGAGACAGAACAGATTTTTCCGTACTTAATATTTTGTACTTTATTTTTTAAGGAATAAATTTAAACACCACATCGATTTGATTTAAGTTCCGTTTTTCTATACCTACCATATTTTCTATTTAAGAGCTTCAGTGGAAAAATGATCATTTTTTAAAGTACAAAAAAAAATACAAGATAAAATTTTAAATCATATGTATTTTATACAAACATCGTTGCTAATTTACATACAAAACTATAAAAAAGTACAAAAGTAAAAATACTCTAAAAATTGTTAAACTAAATGTTGAATTTAGTTCTATGTGCCAAGTTCTTACAATTGGAGTAGTTTGAAAGTATTTTAATGAGAGAATAGTTAAAAAATTACAGTAATATAAAATATTTTTTGCAACTTGCTACAATAGAAGTATTAACAAAGTTCATCTTATGATAGTCAAAGCAATATATGGAAATGCTCCAGGCCACATTGCACACCTTCTCAAGAAAAGTGAGTATTTCAAAAATTCTAAATATTAATAATATTGTAAAATTTATGAAGCATTTATTTTGTAAACATTTCATATTTTATTTTTATATCATAAAAACATAAATCAGACATAGTTCACTCTATTTATGCACTTAACATATATGTTCTTTTATCTCT
This sequence comes from Odontocerum albicorne, assembly GCA_949825065.1. NCBI lineage: Eukaryota > Metazoa > Arthropoda > Insecta > Trichoptera > Odontoceridae > Odontocerum > Odontocerum albicorne. The sequence goes on along the minus strand of OX463839.1, from coordinate 34,579,048 downwards.
CCTGTAAGATTTCTTGATTTTGAAATGTATCACTTTCTTTAGAAAGTGCTATCATACATTGTAGGTCTTACTGTAAGGTATGAGTGGTATAAATAATTAACTACATTGAGAGCCTCTTATGAAATAGTTATAAATCATCTTGTCTTAGATATATCTGCATATCTAGTTTTTAGGCATGCAACATACTCTAACATACTCTAACTTACACTAAGAAGTGCTGAAAATTCGAGTGTCTTCAGTAAAATGTTTTTTACCAATGTTTTTAAAATTCTATAAGGAATCTTTTGATCTAAATCAATTTGTCCAGACCTTTCAAAATTGTTGCTCTCTCAACTTGGAGCATACAGTATCCTACCCTAAAAAGCGCTGAAAAATCTGACTTGTGTAGTGCCTTCACTGAAATGTATTTAAAATATATATATTTTTATTTTATGATACATACAATATTCTAAATCAATTAATAAAATTATTTCCACCTGTATAATTTTAAGATAAATTAAATGAATTAAGGTTACAGTTTTCAAAAAAATATTTTTGGTTACTTTGTGCAAATGTATGTAAATTATCCTGTAAAGTGTGTATATTGTTTATGACAATTTTTGATGTAATTCATTGTAGAGTAATGAAGAGCTTCTGCGTCCCTAAAAAAATACATCAATTTATTAAAGCTATTCCAAAACTAGATAAAGAAAATTCATCGAAATATAAAAAAAACTGTTGTAGTTCTTTTTGACAAAATTGTAATGTGTGGTAAGGAAAAATTGTTCACAAATATGACAATTTATCACATGCCTAATATCATACGACTTCTGTGGGCTAGTTATAGAATGCTTGCCTCCCACTAGAGGGTTTTGGGTTCAATTCCAATAGTGACCATAAAAATAAAACAAGTTGAATCAGTCTGTTTTTCTCCCAACTGATATGTTAGAAGACAACCATATGGCAATAAGCCTCCTTGATTATAAAATTGAATTAATCTACAAAACAATTCATGATAATTATTTTATTGTAATGATTTGTTTATTTATAAATTATATACGTATACTATAAAAAATATTAAAGGGATGTTTAGAATTGATTACAGAAATTTATGATTTTGGACTATTTAGAAAAAAAAGTAAGAAAAAAAATCTTATAAATAAATAAGACATACCAAGTCTTTATTAGCAGAAAATCGTTTAGGATTCAAAAGCAATTTGAAATTCTCTATTTCTTTTGATATAGCTTTTAAAGTCGATTCTGCTTTCATTTCTGTTGATGTATCTTGTATTGTTTCATACCCTATTGGAGTACATCCTCTTTTTTTGCACTCTGCAGATAAGCAGCTTGTTATCCTCAGAAACACAAAAATAAATAATAATAATTACATGTGTAACATACACAGTGCTATAACTTACTTTTTATGTGCCCTGGGCCAAATTTTATTTTGAACCACTTAATTTTTTTGGAAAAAAAAACAAACCACATAACAATTGTTAATAATATTGTTTGTGTTCACAAGAAATATACAAGATCCTTTGCATGTATTTATAAATGAAAATGATTATTTTAATAGCACTTTCAGCAAACGTATTTATTTCATCACAGTTAATATTTTAAACAATATTATATTCAATCGAAATTATGAAAAGATTACCTATCTAATTGTATTGTAATTTGTTCATGTCTTCAAAATTCTACAGTGTTAATGCCTTAACTTTACATAACATATTATCTAATTGTTTCGCACATCAGAGAAATACAGCTATTTTTTTTAAATTTTAAAATATGATTACATTTGATAAATTTTTATCAGTTCTATTTCAGGGTTCCCATCATCATGAGCCCTGCCCCTGTGCGCCTGCCTAGTTACGACACTGACCATTAATTCCTACAGTAATGAAGTTAAATATTGTTTTGAATTTATTTTTTTAATTCATATGAAAATATTTGGACATTATTTATTGTCTTAATTTTACTCCATTTCTGCAGAACTATAAAAATATTCTATTAAAATTTTATGAAAATAATTAAGTCAAAATATTATAATTGATGTTTTGTGGTAACATTGTGTTACAAACAGGCTTACTTACTCAGGCTTGATCTCTCTATCATCTTCTTCGCTAAAATCAGTCACATCAGTAGTTTCCTTATCATGTTTATCAGTTTCAAATGAGAGATCTAAAAGATAAAATTAAATATTTGGGATATAGTATCAGAGATGATATACATGATATTAATGATGTTAACAAAGAGTATAAGGAGAGAAATATTAGCAAAGCATTTAAATATATGTAACGTATATAAAATTCGTTTCCGGGGTCACTTTGGAGCATGTTTGTTGTGGATGGGATGGGCTGGGCTGGGCTGACTTCTTTAGAGCCACTGGTGAAAATGTCTGATCAGACCTCAAAGTGGACAAAGCTTATGTTTTATTGATAATGGAATAAAAATGTCTATTTAGCAGGCATCTATATAAATGAGAAAAAGTTTAAGTTTGAGTCAAAAATGAGAGAGAGTTTGTTACAGCGATTGGTATTTGCTATGAGTTTGTTACAGTTATTGACGATTTTTCTCGTAGGCTGATTCGCGGCTCAATTAAAAAATTTCACGAGCACGCGAGATAAAATTTGCATTTCTTCTCATGCCAAGCACAGGGTATTTAATCCTTTTGGCTGAGATAAGAGAGACCGCTTGACAGGAAAACTCATCAAAGGATTATACCGTGTATGGTACTGTGTAAAATCATTAATCAATAAAACGTTCTTTACTTATAATTGTGTAATAATTATGAACATACTTTAGTAATTAATATAAAAATACTTTTTTAAAAACTGACCCATTGGAATTTCTCCATCACTAAGTTCGGTGGAAGACTCGGAATAAGATTTGCTGAAAGTGTTTTTTTTCGATATTGAATAAGTGGCATCATCTATAGAATTGTTTTTTTTGTCATCCTTTGGTTTGACTTGTTTTAAAGGTTTGGGTTTAGTTCCTTTTGATTTAGTGGATCTTTTGAAACAGTTCATACATGTTGATTCTTTCTTCACTGTCTTCATTTTGATATCTTGATTGGCTGAAAAAATTGAAATTCTAGGTCTAAATAAAAATATTTTTTAAATAAACACATATGCATAATACAGAACTAAAAAAGTGTATAGTTTAAGATAGAGAGTTTTGCCTTGATTGCCATTTACAAGGCATATCAATGCAAAAAGCTTTAATATCTTGTGTTGTCTGAGGAGTGTGAGGATCACCAGATTTATAGGTTAAGGTCTCATTGAAACCTTTCTAAATTTGTATGTGGTGCTCAGAATCTATGGAGATCATTTCTGAAAAAATTACCTGTAGGACTATAGACCGTCTGCTACATTTCACTATAAGTTTTGTGCTACTCGGACATACCACATAGACTGTCTGATTTTCTTAGTCAATAAATGAAGTCTCAAAATAAAAAGGTCGATAATATGATTTATGGGGTTAAATTGATAACTTTTTAATTTTTTTATTAATCTGATAAATACAATCAGTAGATTTATTTAAACTGAAAACTTCCACTTAGCATAAAAAATCAACCAGAGTTAATCAATATATAACAGATGCGTAGTGATCATAATGAATGATTTATCTCAACTATACGTCATAAATGATCATAAAAAATAAACTTGATTTTTTTTGCCATCAGCTTTTCTATTAAATCTTTCGTTTATAAAAAAAATTCCCAGCACATTTATAAGTTACATATTACAAGTATAAGGTATAGTCTAATCTATCATATATATACATTTTACAATCTTCTTCAGAAATAAAAAATCTGATGTCCTGAGACTGATTTTACTTTCTGAATTTTTCGATGCATTGGCACTATGTAGCTGTCTACTATAAATCCTAGGTGCACTCTTTATTTTACAATTTTTTTTAATATTGTATAATATTATAGGGATACAATGAAAACAGAGATTCCACAATGCCTAGGATTATCAGCAACTGTCTATTTAATTTATTTTTAACAATTTAGATACCGTCAAATCCGCCAACATTGCCCATGGACCCTAACTTTGCCCAAATGAAAAAATTATCTTTGGTTGATCATAAAAAAAATTTTGAGGCAATATGGCAAATTTGAACCATTTAACAAGAAACTCAGTTATATTGCTGGCAGCACTTCGGAATCACTCTGTTCCTAGCTTCATGCAGTTGCCTAACATTTGCTCTCAAAGTTGACCCTTATTCGTGTGGTGCCAAAACACGTCCTCGGAAATTTTGTTTTTTTGGCGGCTACAACTGTTTTATGTCAGTAATTTTTATATATATTATTAATTAGGAATCAACTATTGTTGTGGAGTATTGAATAAAGCATTCATGTCATTTTTAACTGAAAAATGTGGCTGGGCAATGTTGCGTCCACATTTACAGAGTCTCTGCCGCCAACTTTGCCCAACATTAGGGTTGTCACCACCCAGCAAAGCATTTTTTTTGTTCTGTACCTATCACTTCTTTCGAGTTTTTTGTTTTGGGAGTTTTGGAAACTCGAAGTTTGACAGGCACCTCCCCAGTTGAAAAGGGGCATGAATTGACAAGAAGTTTTTTATGATGGAGGTTGGTGGAGCTAAGCCGCGCTTAAATCAGCGTAAGAGCCGGCCAAAAATTGGTTCGCGCTTTTACAAAAATACACAACAGAAATGTTGAATTTAGCTGTGGAACTCGTCCAGAGCAACAATTTGTCGTCAAGGGATGCTGAAAAGCAGTTCAAAATTCCTCGGCGAACTATTATTAACAAAATCAATGGACGTCATGGTAGACCCGTCGCATGTTTAAAAAACTCACTGATGAAGAGGAAGGAAACATTACCAAAGTCCTGGTAGCTGCTGCTGATTTTGGCAGCCCATTAACCAAATTAGACTTGAGGCTTATGGCATTCGAATATTTAAAAAAGAACTCGCACCTACACATTTTTTATAATAAACCCCTTTCGAAACACTGGGGAAGCAATTTCTTGACAGGATATGCTGCAAAACTTACCGTTAGAGCAACACAAAATATAAAAAGAGTGCGAGCACAAAAAGAACTAAATGAAATGATGGAACATTTTAGTAATTTGAAAGAACCCCTAAAAGATATACCTGCAACAAATATAATAAATTTTGACGAAACAAATTTCTCAGATAACCCTGGATCTTCAAAGACCATATTTAGAAGGGGTATAAAATACCCGGAAAGAATCACAAACTCGACAAAAGGATGTATATCCTTACTGTTTTCAGCTACAGTATATGGGACATGTTTGTCAACCTACGTTGTTTATAAAGCTGCAAACTTTTATTCGAAATGGGTAAAAGGCGGCCCAAGTAATACTAGATATAATAAAACAATGTCAGGTTTGTTTGACTTGTTTTTGAAGATTACTTCAAAACTATCATAATACACTGGGCTAAATATATTCCAGGCCTTAAGGCAGTCATTTGTGACAACTATGCTATCTAGTCATCTAAGCCCTACTGTAATTGGTGAATAAAAATGACGTTTTAGTAAGAGGTATAACCTATTGTCTAGCCGTTGCGTCTGGTCTTAAGTCACACTTTTCTGAATGTGTAATGAATAATACCTACCTATAATAATTAGATGATAAGCTGTTCAGAAAACAATAAAACTTTTTTTTAAATAAAACTGCTTTTACTTTGTGACACCCCTGCTTAAAAATGCAGCAAGTATGGAAAATCCCATAAAAGGGATGGTAACATTGCCCACCATGTTCTTCGTGAAACTATTGTTTTTTCCTTTGATTGGTTATATGGAACGGCAACTTTACCCAAATTTATATAATATCCCTTCAATACATTAATTAAAAGGCGATTTTCCAGTGAAAAATGAAGGTGGGCAATGTTGGCGGAAATGGACCCTAACTTTGCCCGGTCAGAAAAAAAAAAAAAAACATGGATGAGTTGTTTAAACTCAACCGTCCCCTTGTACTACTCATAAGATAAAATAATGTCATATGTACCCAATTGTTCAATAATATCAATTACATTTCATACATTTTTTTCTCGGAAATGCCAATTTAATGTCAAAAGCGGGCAATGTTGGCGGATTTGACGGTACATAATGAATGTAAAAAAAATGTATATATAAAAAATATTTTAATCTTAATGATGATTTTAACATTTTTTAAATTTAGAATAAGTTTGTAACCTAACCAAGTCAGAGGGCACCCCATAGAAAATTTTGAAGTGGCATGACTCATGAAACAGATATAAATCCATGCATTTTGAATAACACGTTAAGATAACTAGATCTTCTTCCCATATTCATTTGAACAAGGTAATTCACTTTTTGGGATAGTCAATTTGATGGTTTGTATGATATATATTTATTGTTTGGATATATTCACAATAACTTAATTTACTTAAGACATTTTATAATTTCAAAGAAAAAAATACATAAAAATAAAAATGAGATCCAAAGAATGTTTGGATTAGAACTATTGAAAATCGAACCCACAATGCTAACTTACTTTTCAAACTAATGCAGTCAAAGAAAGCATCATAAATACATCACTAAGCTAAACTAGTTTAGTTAAAATAACATATTTTTTCAGAGGCAGCAAAAATTATATTGAAACATGATTGTTTTATTATTATGCTTACCTTGATTATTGTCAACAGACTTGTCCATCAGCAAGGTAGGATATGTTATATCATCAGTCTGGATTGATTTTGTTTCAACTAAAGTATTTATTAACAAGCCCGTCTGAGTAGTGGACGACTTCGTTTCAACTCTAGGATATGAATCTGTCTGAATATTGGATGCCTTTGTTTCAACTATGGGATATGAATCTGTCTGAATATTTGTTGATTTAGTTTCAACTTTAGGATACAAATCTGTTTGAAAGTTTGTCGATATAGTTTCAATTACAGGTTGAGGAGAAGCATCAAATATTGTGTCTTTATCTTGTAGAAGATATTTTTGCTCTGGAGATTTAATTTTCTTGGGACTACCTTCTTCAGATTTTTTCCTAAAAAAAAAGATTAAAAAAAAACATGTAATCTCTATAAAAAAACAAAACTGAAATTTAATAATAAAGAAAATTATTACTCACTTTTTTGAAGTGCAACATATCAGGTTTTTCTCCTTTCGATTGCTCTAAAATAATAAAAAAAAGGTATTCATTTATCACAGTAGACTGTTGCCAACGACTGCAATATGTGTGGTATTGTTAAGTTGCAGGATAAAAATAGCTGCTGTAAAGTAGCACCATTATTATTTTTTATTTAGAATACTCGAGTGGCACGTTACTTTAGGTTTAAAAGTAGCTGTAAAAGTGCTACTTTTTAAAGTGGCTTTAACACTGAATATGGTATATGGAGGATGATTCTGCCATCTCTTCAACCTCGACTCTCTGAATAAGGGATACAATATTAAGTTTGGAAAAAATTAAACATTTGCAAAAAGTAATAAAAAAAAACTCTTTTTAAGATTTACCTTAGCTTGCTGGTCATTGTTCTTATATTGAATTTTTAAACTGTCCAAGTCTTCTTGCATTGCAGTCAATTTAGATATTAATTGATCATTAATAGCCATTTGTGCCTGAAAACAGATATGGATAATTTAAGCTTATATTAAAAAACAGATATTAATATGTATCTAACTAAACCACATTCCTTGGTATTGAATGATGAACAGGCACACAAAACATTCCCTAGGATTAAGATTCTTGCAAGCTAAGTTCATCTTAGCTTTCATTTAGAGAAATCAAAGATTCAATTCCCCAAGGCGTATAAAAAAATACCTTTAAGTTGATTTTTTCCTTCTGTAATTCTCGGCTTAGGGATTCAGTTGAAGAATTATCATCATCACATGTCTTTTTTTCAATTTTATCCTTTGAAAGTCTTTTTTTCTCCTAAAAAATCAAAGTAAAACATTTATACTTGCACAAACAAAACTTAAAGTTTAATGAGATAACATAATTCCAAATACATATCTGACAAATTTGGGATTGCAAATATTTGATTTAGTTGATTAAGTAATTTTATGGATCTAAGCAAAATGTGTAAAAAAATTATTTATTAATAACTCACATTTATTTGATTTATGCACTCCTCAACTTCTAGGATTATACTTTTAGTTAGTTTCGATGATTCAAGTTTATTCTCTAAATCAGATACCAATAACTTTTCATCTGCCAGTTCTTTTGATAATTGTTCTGTAAAAATAACTTTATAATTAAATACATATAATTTTTATTATATATATGATTATTGAACATCTAATTGGTGTTTCATTCTGACTGGTGGACATACTAGTCATAAGTGTATTTCAATTTTCCATCATAATCCTACTAGGCGCACCCAGAAAGTAAAGAACAAATGCGCACCACGCCCTACGCCGATCCCCCCTACTGCAATCATATGCGCGCCAGTTAGCTCCTTTCCTCGCTTAAGTGCGAGCCGAGTTTTGTTGCTGAACGGTCGTGCGTCTTTGTTCTGTAACCTTTTAAAATGGCTGCGCCCATCAAAAATCCCGTCAAATGTGAAGTGCGTAGTGTCATTCGTTTTCTGAACGCACTAAATGTTCAGCCTATCGAAATTTATAGGCAACTGTAAGCACAGTACATGAATCTTTCCCACAAATTTCACGATCGCTCCTACATGAAATAGTGACAGAGCACCTTGGCTACACAAAAATGTGTACTCGGAAAAGAAAAACCGAATCTCAACACCAGAAAAGTGATGGCAACAGTTTTTTGGGACTGAAAGGGTTTGATCCATATAGAGTTTATGCCAAGAGGACACACAATAAACTCAGAGGCTTATTGGGAAACTCTTCAACGACTTAGATGCGCCATCCAAAACAAGAGACATGAAATGTTGTCAGGAAAGGTGGTTTTGATTCATGACTATGCTTGATTTGATTCATGACAATGCTTGAACTTTGATTCATGAACTTCAACGTCTTAATGGGAAATTTTTGGACATCTTCCTTACAGCCCTGCCCTGACTTGGCACCAAGTGATTTTCACTTATTCCCGAAACTAAAGGAATTTTTGAGTGGAAAACATTTCGCAAATAATGAAGACCTCAAACAAGAAGTGACATCATGGCTCAAATCTTTGGTGGTAGAAGAGTATAACATCGGCATTGGAAAATAGGTTCCACATTACAATAAGTACCTTGACAGCTATGGCGACTACATTGAAAAATAGAGTAAGGTACTGTGACTTTGTAGATAAAGTTTTGTGTTGATATCTTTAGTTTTTATTTAGTTATGCCAAAATGTTCTTTACTTTCTGGACGACCCACGTAGCTTTCTTCTTGTCATGATAAATGGCTGTAACACTGTGAAATACAGCTTTTAATCAATTGATGACTGGAAAATTAGTGTTAACAGAAAAAGCAATAATAGGTGTTTCTATCTCCTGGGCTCCATCAAGGGTTTTTTGTATTGTATGATACTTTCGTTGTATACAGTACAGTTGTATACATTTATTACCATGTTATAACCTCTTCCTATTATCCCAAAAGTGTTTGAGAGGTTTAAGTGAAAATTAGACTGGAAACCCTTTTTAAAAAAAAATCTGGTTACCAACAGGAGACAAATTGGCTACTCCCGAATCGAAAGACAGGGGTCATACCAACTAGGTGATGGAGGTTATTACATAGGACTTCCCATCCACCTAAAGACAGGGGTCATACCAACTAGGTGATGGAGGTTATTACATAGGACTTCCCATCCACCTAAAGACAGGGGTCATACCAACTAGGTGATGGAGGTTATTACATAGGACTTCCCATCCACCTAAAGACAGGGGTCATACCAACTAGGTGATGGAGGTTATTACATAGGACTTCCCATCCACCTAGAGACAGGGGTCATACCAACTAGGTGATGGAGGTTATTACATAGGACTTCCCATCCACCGAAAGACAGGGGTCATACCAACTAGGTGATGGAGGTTATTACATAGGACTTCCCATCCACCTAAAGACAGGGGTCATACCAACTAGGTGATGGAGGTTATTACATAGGACTTCCCATCCACCTAAAGACAGGGGTCATACCAACTAGGTGATGGAGGTTATTACATAGGACTTCCCATCCACCTAAAGACAGGGGTCATACCAACTAGGTGATGGAGGTTATTACATAGGACTTCCCATCCACCTAAAGACAGGGGTCATACCAACTAGGTGATGGAGGTTATTACATAGGACTTCCCATCCACCTAAAGACAGGGGTCATACCAACTAGGTGATGGAGGTTATTACATAGGACTTCCCATCCACCTAAAATTCATTTTATTACAAATTCATTTAAATGCTAAATAAAATGATTAATCTAATTTTTTAAATACATAAATTAATCAATTACCAATTATGACATTTAAATCTTCATTATCTTGAAAACTAGTTTGATTTGCCATATTTTTTACAAATTTTTTACTTTTATTTTTAGACTTCAAAATTGAGAAAATGTCTTTATTATATGTAGTTGTTTTGTCATTTTTAATAGTATTACAATTACATAAACCTTCATTGGAAATTTCTTGATTTTGTATACTATTCATCAAGTCTTTAATCTCTTTAGAATTATTGTCATTCGCATCCTGAAAAAATAAAACTGTTATCATTCAATTATTATAATAAATATTGTATAATGGTACATAATGCGTAATAAAATATCACCTTAAAACACTTTTTTATTCGTGAAAGGAAACTTATAATTGCCACTAAAAAAATCAGTTGAAACAAGGTCTGAAAGTACAATATGATGTGAAAATCAGATTGTCTATAATTAATTGTACATTTATTACCCAACCCTTTTGTAATTAGCAAAGCTATATATAATCTAATACCACCACGGTACGCTAATTGTGTTCGAATATACCATAAATAACAAAGTTCAAATATAAATAACATAACATAGTTACACTTCACTCTAATTATATAGGATTGTTTTATGAAAAACCTTTGTTAAAAACAATTCTATAACATTGCAACAATATTATTTTTACTTAAAATATTCATTTAAAATTTTATATGAATTCAACAATTTAAATCACTATTTCAAAAGTATTTACTATTTTAGACTTTCAAGTCACTGAAAAATGCTTGAGAATGTCTCTTAGATACTCGTATATTGAGTTTATATTTGCCAGAATTTTACTTAAGTAATCAAAATCTTTAAATGATTATGCAAGTAATATTTTTTTTACACAGGGCTGCTTAAAAACAAATATAAATCAAATAATACAGTAACAATTGATGTGAACCAGTTACTAATTGCCTATATGTAAAACAATAAATCAGGTAAAATTTAAATCAGTTGCAAATAAGTCCAGAAGATCAGATGCTTTTTAAGCTTTACACTAACTGAGGAATATAATATGAATCCGCAGTTCAAATATAAAGACAAGGAAAGAGTTTAACTAAAGGTTTAATAACAGAGTTAGTGATATTACATAACTAGAGTTAGTTGTATTATATTCATTTAAAAAAATAAATGCAAGCATGGAAGATGTTTGTATTGATTTTGAACACAAACATCTGCCATTTTTTATAAAATCTAATAGTGAATTTATGTTTTGAATTTTTTTTAAATAAATTTTAAAATGCTTTATATTTGCTATCCAACTTTTCCCAATTTAAATCATAGAGACTAAAATACAATAAAGTTCAGTTTATGAAACAAAATTACAAAAAAAACATGATAAAGTATGCATAAAATTAAACCTTATTTATTTAAATAAGAAGTTATGATAAAATTCAAATATACTCTACCGATTCTTGTTCATTAAAACAATTTGAATTTTTGTCTCGAACGAGGTTTCTGAAAATGAAAAACAAAATTATTGTCTATGATGGAAAACTATTGCCTTTTTATGTAAATATCCCTGATTCGTAAACTTTAAGTTATATTTATGTAATTAATAATTGATTTAAGAGAACTCTTTAAAAACTCTTACCCTTCACTTGGACTACTTCCATATCTTAATTTTTTTTTGTCAGGAATTTGTACATTGCTTTCGGAATCATTTTTCAACTCAGAATTACTTTTCCGTACTTTCAATAATTTTGAGGACGTTATTAAATATTGCTGAGCACAAATTTGTTTTTTTAAAGAACATATTTCATCGATCAAGTTGCTGTTTCTATCTTCCAACTCTTCAATTCTGAAATATTTTAAACGTTTGAAATTGGATAATGTATGAAAAGAAAATGAACATTTCTCATATTATCAAATAAATTTAAGATTTTTACTTTTAATGTGCAATATACATATTTTGGTAGTATTTCTTTTAAATATCGATAAAAGCATTACTTCTGCTTATACTTAACACTCTTTCAAAAATATTCCAGTTTCGTTTTTACTTAAGAAACACTTCTTTAACACTACGTTAGTCGCACCCCTTGCTCACACATCACTTGTCGCGTTGGATCTGTGAGATCCAAGATACAAAACTTAATGTACCGTCAGAAATATTCGCATTTATCTTTTTTTTTTAATGTTTTATAGAGAAAATGACAATATACAAATTTATTGTATAGTTACCTAAACATGTAGGCAGAAAAAAAAACAAAAAATAAATAAAAAAACTTTCGAATACCTTAAAGCTTATTTTTATTATTATTTTCTTATCAACATTTTTTATTATCAATAAGGAACTAATAGCTTCAGAATGACACAACATAATAATAAAACATAAAAACTATTCAGTATCTTCATTATGAACTGTAGTATTACAACCTTCAGAGCAAATAAATGCACAATGCTGCAGGCACAAATACAGCCCACAGGTTTGACAGGAATATTTTGTTAACCTTCTTTTCTTTGAAGCTAGGCATGGTTTGCATCTTTGACGCCCTTCATTATCGTTTCTTGATGTATTGTCTCTTTCTATTTCCAACGGTTTATTCTCATGTACAATTTATTTTATTCGTGCACTCAGCGTCCATGGTAAGTTGGAGATCAAAGATCTTTTTACAAACTGGCCATAAATTAATTCTCTTCCCAGTTGTTGCAAAAATATTCGACGTCGTGACACATTATTGTTATTCCCTATATATATTGGGTGTACAAATAAGTCACCGCCGTTTGACAAAAGTTGGCGCCACCAGTAAGTTATGGTTAAAATTGTCAGATGTAAAATGTCATTATCGTAAGGTTGGACATCTGTCAACAACATGACCTTGAAATATAAGTGAATTTTTATCAGTATAACATATTTTTTTGTGTTCGAAAATGTCAAGTTTTGAGCCGAATAAGCGTCATTTGCGGGAACTTTTGATTTACTTCTTCAATTTGAAGAAATCTGCAGCTGAGGCGCATCGATTGCTTGTAGAAGCATATGGTGAGGCTGCCTTAAGTGAGAGAAGTTGTCGTGAGTGGTTTCAAAAGTTTAAGAACGGTGAATTTGACATCGAAGACAAAGAACGTAGCGGAAGGCCGAAAGTGTACGAAGACGCGGAATTGGAAGTATTATTGGATCAAGATTCGTGCCAAACGCAAGAAGAACTTGCACTTACATTAGGAGTGACTCAACAAGCAATTTCACATAGGTTGAAATCATTGGGAATGATTCAAAAACAAGGAAATTGGGTTCCATATGAACTGACACCGAGAAACGTTGAACGCCGATTTTCCACATGTGAAATGCTGCTTGCCAGGCATAAACGAAAGGGTTTTCTGCACCGTATAGTCACTGGTGATGAAAAATGGATCCACTATGATTATCCAAAAAGGAAGAAATCATGGGGAACCCCTGGCCATGCTTCAACATCTACAGCTAAGCCAAATATTCATGGAAAAAAACTCTTGTTGTGTATTTGGTGGGATCAGCTTGGTGTCGTGTATTATGAGTTGCTCAAACCGAACGAAACCATTGCTGGGGCTGTCTACCGAGCACAATTGATGAGATTGAGTCGAGCACTCGAGGAAAAGCGCGCCCACTGCTACTCCAGACACGACAAAATTATTCTCCTGCATGATAATGCTCGTCCACATGTTGCGGCGCCGGTCAAAACCTTTTTGGAAACAATCAATTGGGAAGTTTTACCCCACCCGCTGTATTCACCAGACATTGCTCCTTCTGATTTTTACTTGTTTCGATCGATGACGCATGACCTGTCTGAGCAGCACTTCACATCATATGAAGATACCAAAAATTGGGTCGATTCGTGGATAGCCTCAAAAGATGAAGCATTCTTCCGACGCTGTATCCGTATGCTGCCAGAAAGATGGGAAAAGGTAGTGGCAAGCGATGGGCAATACTTCGAATAAAACATGAGGTTCCGTTCTTTCACAATAAATGCCCAATTTTTGATAAAAAACGGCGGAAACTTATTTGTACACCTAATATTATTTGAGAATTGATTCCTGCTATGTTCAAAATTGAGTAAAATACGACCATTGGCCATCTTCTTGTGCCTCTTTGGACATTGTAGGCGGCACACATCTTGTCGACCATGTCAACTCCGATTTTAAATATTTTAATGCCGTATTTTGCTGGCTTTGATGGAATGTATTGAATGAAATTGCATCGGCCTCTAAAGGCCTCCAATTTTTCATCAATTGTGACATCTGTACCCACTGAATAACACATTTGACAGTTTTCTAACAAATTTGGTCGCTTGGGCTCTGACAGATCCACTAGCGTCCTGACGGAAACGTAAGCATCGAATGAAGGTCACTCCAGTACTGAAAGCTCCCACTTTTTGAGATAGGAGAATAAAAGGAGAAGGTGAAGTGTCTGGAAGCTACCACAAAAAAAGTACAGTGTGGATCTCTCAGATCCACCGCGACCATCGTAGTGTTAACATTGTTTTGGTCGGTTAGAATAGATTGTCAAATGGCAATAACCCACCTAGTTATACTGTTAACAATGAAAGTTTAATAGAATATAAATCTAAAAGAGGCAGATATTCACAATAAATACTCCAGTATGAGTCATCCTTAGAGTTTCCAGGCCTCAAGACTTGGGTTAATCCTCCAATGTAGTTAAAATAATTGTGACAGCCATAGATCAACAAAGCTTTAAATTGGTGTTCTTTACGACTATGAAAGAGTATTCTTTATGGACTAGGAAAATACCTATGATGTAAGAACCTTGCTGCAGTCGGGCATAGATTTTCTGAATGACAATGATAATTGAGTTTGCAACTCTTCAGAGTTATCTCATCAGGTGAACTTTGTTGTTCCATAAATACACCTGAACATCATCAGTCGAACTGATAAGAAACCACATAGATTATTTTTTCATCAGGGTGTCAAACCGAAGAGTTTTGAGGTATATGCGAACCATGGCGCAGATTCATACACATCATTAACTTGTGTACATATCATGAACTTCACATTTGCTCTGTAAATTTCCAGTTTACCAAAGTCCTAAAGCCATCTGCTTTACAGAGATGATGTTGCAAACTGGAGTTTCCCTCAATCTTCTTTACAGCTCAAAACTAAATAGTTGAAAACATTTGATGCCCTGGAGAGGCCTTCTAATACAGCCTCCATTAAGGATGGTATTGTGAAGTATATGGTGTCATTTCTGGGATACTAAAAAACTGTCGGCTGTGGATGTCAAAGGAAAGCTGAGGAGCTATTACAAAAATATCAAGTTCCGTAAAGTGGGACATTTCTTTAGAGCAGTATTTCCGGACTACTGCCCCTTTTTAGAGTATATATTTCCTCAGTTCCCCTCCCAAAGCCAGTCTAAATAATGATACATTATAAATTAAAAAAGGAAGTATCTATATGTATTCTTTACCCCTTTTCACGAGCTTAACTCCCCCTTAACTTCCAGCGCCCCCCATGAAGCTTGCACCACCCCCAAGGGGCGGTATAAGCCTCATGAAGGGAATTACTGCTTAAGAGACTGAGAGTGCTAGGAGCAGACTTTCAGGTTAAATGCTCAGTACATTGGACAAAACGTATCCACCTCATGGATAATATTTGTAGGGTTGAAGCAGCTGCCAGCGTTAATGATTCAAAGACTTTTGAAATCTCACACTAGCTTGGAGGGAGAGAAAAGTTCAAACCATACAGCTCAGTGCGAAAATGGAAATATTGTTTCTTACACTATGCTTGTTTGTCCTTATGACATCCAGGCAGAGTCTGCGGGCCTGAGAATAGTCTTGACAAATGGTATAGAGGAAGCCCAAAAATGACAAGCCTTCTGAGGATGATGCCATCCATGCTGAGTTTCTCGAGTGCGGAATCAGCCTTAGATACATCTTCTTTGCCATCTTTATAAAAAGATATGGGATGATGAAGCTGTCTAAGAAATGGATCCATTATCATCCTCCATAAGAAAGCTGACCCTCTCGAGTGTAAAAACTACTACAGGGTCACGCTGCTGAGCATGCCTGGGCAGATCATCCAGAACCCCATTTTTGCTATTTTGAGGAAGCAACCATGCAGTTTTTTTATTGTTACATTAGCATTGTCGGTACCCGTTATTTTTCTTGTGATTTAATTTTTATCCATAAATTGTAAAAGTATTGATTATCTTTCAAAAATGCTTTAATAACAATAAGCAGACGTACCATGTTTAACTATGTACACAAACTAATGAAAATAAAATAAATAGATAATAGAACGAAACAGGCCTAACACTTATTGTAAGTTTATTGTGTAAATTTTTTCCATGATTTGTTTGAAAATTGTTTAGTCAAACTTGTATTGTAATTCCTTATTGAAATAGAAGTTCTAAAAATAGATTTCTCTGCATGAAAGTTAAAATGTTATATTGTATTGTATAACACTTTTGTTGTATACAATACAACCTGACGAGCTTATTGCCGTATGGCAATATCTTCTAACCAACTAAAAATATTTTTCAGAGGCCTTAAGTGAAAATCAGACTGAAATCCTTTTGTTTTGGACATTTAGGTTCCAGCAGGGATTGAACCCGCAACCCCCAGGCTGGGAGACAAGCATCTTACCAAATAAGCCACGGAAGTTGGCAATGTTCTGCACATTGAAATCTAAAACTGTTCCATCTGATTTAAAGACAAACCTTGATTCTTGTTCTCTCACTGTCTTGTCAAGGGGCTGGAAAATTGCATTCGAATAGTGTTCTTTTTTCTGCTGTGCAGTTAGTCTTAACAATTTAGTTCCAAGTAATTTTAATTTTTCTTCTTGAAGATTCAGCCGCTTCTTCAGAATCAAGTTATTTTCAACAGAGGTGCAAAATTTATCTTCTAAATCTTTTCTACTTAGCTTGGAAATCACATAGCGCTTCAGAAGGCCTTAAAGATAAAACAATTTTGAATACTTCAGTAATCAAAAAGATAAAAAATTCATTGTTACCATAACATTTTAATTTTTTACAGCGTTTGAGATAAACTATGTATGAATGAAGGATATTGTTTTTCCTACTCTTATTAATAGTTCTAATATTTTTAATTTGAGCTTTCTTAGTTTTGGATAAAATTTTACTTTTGGAAAGGATTTTAAGTCATCTTGTTAAATAATGAGTCAACCAGTTAAGGTGTGTGAGAAGATAGTATAAGTCAACAGCATGAGTTTAAATTAAAATTCTTGTAATTCTGTTTATATAGCAAGTAATATACTTCCTCTGGAGTGTAGGTAGGTTGATGGCATAAAGATTTTCGAAAAGTTTTTTATGTTTGTACTATTTGAGAAATGTTGCATATTAACGTAGATACCCTTTAACCCTGAGAGATCGGCGCACTGCTATAGCAGTGGAAGAAATTTGTTCTACCCTTGTATTCTAAATGAATATCATTCATTTAGAATACAAGGGTACATATTCTAAAATATATTTATGTTGTAAAAATATATTTTTTTTGTTTTTTTGTTGTTTAAAATAAATATTTATCACGAACGTCCGAATCGTAAATATATCTCAGCACTAGATAGACAATTATATTTTTTTCTCGTAGCGCTCTCAGGGTTAAGTAATCTTTGGTTATTAAATAGTGCTAGAGAAAAAAATGCAAATTTCAGACATTTGCTAAGTTTATTACAAATAATTATTTTCAATGTTTTAAAAAGAATCTTTAGTTGAAATTTGATAAAAATAATATTGAGACTCAATTAAAAGTTATTTTAATTGAATAATCATTTTACAGCCTAGGAGAATTTGAATTGAATAATAAATATTTATGTTTTTTTGTTGCTGTTTTTTTGACTAAAAAGGTATATTCTAAATATAACATATAATTAGTTGATTTCACTATGTAACAGATAAAAAGGATGTTTAATATGAAGTTAAAAATTATTTGTAGGTAATGGGCAACGTAAATCAAGTTTAACCATATGTTACATTTCTTATTGTGACATTTGACATTTCTTATTCACTCTGTTTTTCTCCAAATATTTTTAAATTCGTACAATTGATATTTTTAAAATAAAGGCCATTTAAAAAAAACTAAGTATAATTGAGTGATGGACTGGATGTTATTGGAGTACTCCAAGAGACTTAGTAACAGTCTTTGGAGGCATTTGTTGGTGACTTTTTAGTTTAGCGTCACTGTTTGATAACCATGATCCCGTTCATTTGAGCCTTTGTGAATATTCACTATACACCATGCTCATAATTTCATACTGTATATACATACTGTACATAACAATATATTATACATGATGAGACCAAACAAGATATGTCTGAACTCAACATATGCTGATATAAGGTTTCATGGAGTCACATTAAACTCACATATAAGCGTCATCTCAAAACAGAAAAAAACATCATCAGCAAACTAGCAAATACTACCTGTTGTTTAATTATACTATTGCATTAATATATTCTGTTGTCGAATCTTTGTAAGTGTGGTGTTCTACAGACCATGAATCATATAGTTAGTACGCATTTACGTACTTCATAGTAAATCTGTACATTTGGGAATGAGAAATGTGCGTAGTTAATATGCTCTTTTCTTATTCCCAAATGGATTGCAGGAGGTTAATGAGATATCTCACAAGGTGATGTATGGTTAAAAAAACCTACCTATTCCGTAAAGAGGGGAAATGGCGTGATGGTATGTATGTATAAAAAATACCAACTATGGACACAGCAACTCAGGTTTACCGATACTTTGCCCATATGAACAGAACTTCACACTGGTGTATACTCCTTCATATATAGGAGTATAATAAATTTTATTTAGACTTAAACAAATGAATATTCCTGAAATTAATGTGAAGTGAGGAAGAAGTAGTGAGTATAGAATGAAGGGAGATAATTAGTGAAATTAAAATTTAGGGAAAGGTGTAAGAAATATTAAAAAAACAGAAGAGACTACATGATGACATGCATGGATGTGAACAAGAGAAAAGCTGTATGTATGGATAGAGAGGTGTGGAAATCTATTGTCTGCCTTACTCAAAAGGGCAGTGCTGGTATATATGTATAATAAATTACCTCTTTCGTTTCGCCCACCACCATGTGATTTGCAAATAGTGTAGCCAATATGGTTTTTATCTTCATTGTCTGACATGTTGATTATTTGGATCAATAGAAATTAAATTTAACAGTAAAATTGGACTGAATTGTACTCAGCAATAAAAATAAAGTAATATTTAAAAAAGGTTTATAAAAAGAGGAAGCACTCAAAATATAATTTTGACATTAATTCAATATTTATTTACATTGTTGTCAGCTGGAACTGTTGCTATGACAACATCATAGATTTAACTTAACCGTTTACTGCTGTTCATTTTTTTCAATACTATAAAACGTCTATCAATATATAGAGTCTCAGAACTCTAACGGTTAAGGAAGAAAATCATTAAAACAAGACCCTAATTAAGCCCATGTTTCCAATTTCAAAATAAGTCTTTTATTGTACATTCATAAATACAAATACATAACTTCCTTCTTGGGGTGAGTCGAGAGGATGGAGTGCCAATTTCTATCCTGAAATTTATTTCGCCTCCTCCCCATCCACATATTTTTTCATACAGTTCTTTCAGTTTTTCTTCTTCCTTTTTTTTCGAAATTTCATTCACTTAGTTCAAATATATTTCATCCAGTATTCCTCTATCACTCAACTCACGCTAACACTAGTATTGAGTAAGTTTTTCGTCACCTATATTAGCAACATGTCCACCTTAAAATACTTTTTTATCACATTCAACACATCGGCATTTTATTAACAAACTTTTTTTATTCTGTCACATTTATTGATTTTTTATATAGATCAATAAATTAAATCATTCATGTTTTCCTAAAAACAAATTTGAACTTTTGCTAAGATTTCTATTTAGTAATAAACATATAATATTGTATATTGTACAATAAATATTTTTTCATACTATGGACCGAGATTTATTTAATATATCCCCGAGTGTAAATCATCAAAATATACAAACTATTTTCAATCGATGTTAAAATAAAAATAAAACTTGTGTGCTAGAAAATAAACAAAAATGATTATTGTGTCTAAAAAGGTTTTGATGATTATTTTCTGATCATTTCTGACTGAGTTTCTTTAATTTTTCAATAACTTTATTTTTTATTTCAGATGAGTATCTGCGTAGTCATTATATAAACATTAATTTTGCAGTTATGAATATGATAATTCAAGATATTAATCAGAGATAATGTATAAGATTAGCCCTCTTCACACACAACTAACCTCAAATCATGGCCATTATTCAAGAAGAAGAAGAAATTATTTATATGTCATTTTTGACATTTGTCAGCAATGTTTACATTCGTTTACAAACAAAAACTAGACTGAATCTGTGAACTGACTTCGTATAGATAATAAGATTTGACACATTTTGTTTTTTTTTCTTTAATTTGCATAAAAAATCATCATTAGAACTACACATAGGTAAATTATATCAAAGTTATTAGAAAATAGCGAATAAAATCGAACGATTTCATATATTAAAATTAACTAACTCAACTTAATTTTGAAATTTTTTGGCAGTAATTTCTAAATATTACGTAATATTTTGCCTTATCTGAGTGTATTACTAGTCGAAACTTGCATGCGAGATTTGGGTGATATAAAAGGAAAAATTGCATGTTATCATTCATTACATTTGATATCCGTGTGATGTGATATCAACGTACTTATTAATAAAATAAATACTTTTTTGTTCCTAAAAACTGTTTCATCAAATTTCAGCAATGACGGAACAAAAAGTGTTGCTTCCTAGAGAAGCTGGAAAATACATAGCGGAACATTCTAAATTCGTAACAATAAACCCGGATGGGATAAAAAAGTTAGCCGATGAGGTAAACTTTGTTGGAATCTTTTTTCTCACATTACCGATATTTAAATTAAATAAAAACAATCTTGTCAAATATTTGTTACAGGTGTTCATTTATTTGAAAGCTGGAAAAATTAATATTTCGGCATATGACGATGATGGTCTCCACCCAACTAAAGAAGAAAAATCTGTAGTAGATTGGATGTTTGTGATAGACTTACTAAATTTTTGCTTTTGGACACCTGCGATTGGAAACCCAACCAAATGGAGGGTCAATGGGGAATCAGGTTATCTTGCTTTGTGTGCTGCTATCCGCAGAGCCATCAATGTGAGTATTTTGTTTTCCATAGCTAGATTTACAAGATAAAATGTGTGTCTGAACAAACATATTTCCTTTATTAAAACTTTTGGATGTCAATCTATGTACAACTACTTATATGTTAACGTTAATGTGCAAATTTCTGTTAATCTGCAGATTGCTTAGTTAATGTGAAAATTACCTGTACTTTTTAGTTAAGGTTGAAAATCAAAAATGCATTCTATACTTTAACTAGATGATGTGTAAACTAATTAGTTATTTTATCAACAACTAAACATTGTCAACAACTAAATAGAAGTTCAATGAAATCAATTGAATGGCTATAACTTGATAATAAGTATCTTCAGGTAAATTACAAAGTGAATCTGAGTATTTTTGGCTGCTACCACCAGGGCTCACTATGTAAACCAATTTGTGTTATATACATATTGTTTTATTTAATTATGTGACTTCAGCATTTACAGCTTGTCTGAGTCTTGTTTCTCCATTGGGTCCCTGATTACTGGTAACTCATGTTTGCTGCCAGTTGTGCTGGGCATTTTTTCTTTTTTGAGTCTAATGAAGCGTGCCCTAATACAGTTCCCAAGACTGTCCAAGACCAGCCCTGTGGAGGAGTGCTATGGTGGTGCTCCTTCAAGGGATTAATGGATATGGGGAATATAAGATGAAAATTTAAACTAAAGTCACTCAAATTAACACAGTCATCTCATTTGAGACAGTTGAACATTTTCTATAATTTCATTTTGTAAACACTAATTTTTAATTAAGAATTCAGCAAAAAAGAAAATATATTTAATTGTGAACAAGATAACATCCACAGCACTTACTCTGTTGAGAGAATTTGACAAATATACATATTTATCCAACTTGGAAGCAAAAATTTGCATTTACATGTGTAAGAATGATTGCTGGAAAATATTAACAATAAAAAATTTCATATTTTATATATCTGTTTTTCATAAATATTTTTCCAAGAGCACTCATAATTTACATTAATCAGTGTAAGAAAATATGAACTAAAGTGTGAAGCTTGTCTGTAACTGATTGGAAATTGAGTAGAAGTTCTACAATACTTAGTACGCTAATCATAAGACCATCAACATAATTTTCATTAATTTAAAATAGAAATTAGATTTTTACACAGTGAAACAAATAATAGCTAATATTTCACTAAAGTTGAATTTGAATAATGGTCGAATATAATATATGTGTACATCAGAATTATGAGATTTCTGTTTTGTTTTTCAGGAAGGAATTGATATCACTAATCCTCATTATTACGCGACTATTGGTGTAAATGAAGTATCCCATATATTTCGATCTGATGATCCAAAGACAAGAATTCCCCTTTTAGAAACAAGAGTTGAATGCTTGCGGGAAGCTGGAAAAGTTCTTTTGAATAAATATAATGGTACTTTTGAGAACTGTATTAAAGAAGCTAATAAATCCGCAATAGCTTTGCTTAAGATAGTTGTCGACAATTTCCCATGTTTCCGAGATGAAGCTGTCTTTGAAGGGAAAAGAGTTGCTTTTTACAAGAGAGCTCAAATCCTGGTTGCTGATTTATGGTCTCGACTATTAGGAAAAGGCTTGGGAGAGTTCAATGATATTGATGAATTGACAATGTTTGCTGATTATAGAGTACCGCAAGTATTGGTATTCTTTGGTGCAATGGAATATTCAAAAGAATTTATGGAAATTTTAAAACAAGGTGAGCATTTTATGTTGATTTTTCGTGAAGAACCTCTATATTTTTTATTTTATGGAGACATTTATTTATACAATTTTACATTCCAATTTTACTCGACTCAACACATTTATGAGAATATCAACTGAAACTCTTAAAAATTAAATTTCACATTTACCCAAGGAAACTATTTTGTCAACAGAGTTATGAAATCTATAGACAGTACCATATACGAGGGCGGTCCGATAAGCCTCACCGCCCGATGGCACCACTATCGCAAGAGCAATTTTTTATCGCGTAGTACATTCTCGTTGACAGCTACTGTCAAAATTTCAGCCGAATCGGACGCGTAGTTTTGTTTTGACCGCGTGTGGAAGCGAACGTGTCCGCAGATTTGAGAAAAATGTAAAAAGAGCAATATCGGTCGGTGATTCGATTCTTGTTTTTGAAAGGGAAATCGCGCAGCGAAATCAAAGAGCGCTTGGATGCTGTGTACGGTGACTCTTCTTCTTCGATGGCGACCGTCAAAAATTGGTTTAACGAGTTTCAACGTGGTCGCACGTTGGTTTTTGATGAGCCACGCCCAGGTGCCCCGAAAACGGCTACCACGGAGGATAACGTGACAAAAATCCGTACAAAAAACTCGTAGATAACAAGATATTCAGTGGTCACGATATTAAGTGCACCCGCGCGGTTAGAGAAAAGTTTTGAGACTACTCTATTTGCAAAAATAACATTTTATTTCTCCATATTTTTGAGGTAGAACATTTTGTGTAGTATTTTTTTTATTAAAATATTTTCGTATTTATATTGAAAAAATGTGATTCACATGAAATATTAATTCTCATTGTTCTTTTTCAGAAAAAATATTACAAAGTGGATCACGGGAAGAAATGGAAATCCGAGGATGTTCTATTCATGCTGTGGAACTTATAAACGAAGAAGTAAAAAAGATGATACAAACAGACGAAGATTGCAATCTGAAAAACAGTATTATGAATGCATCATTGATAGATTATTTTCTTTGGTTGTATCGTCGTGAGCATGATACAAAATTAGAATACATACCATTTCATAAAGTTTTAGGCAAATTTTATTGAAATGAATTTGAATTATTCCTTGTTTTTTATTTTTTATTGTAGATAATACACAAAGATTGCTTACATAATTAAATTACTTTTGTATACAAATAAATATATACATTTTTCCATTGGTTTCATTACTTCTACATGATTTTGATTCAATATTTACAGCTTGATTATATTTTATATTTTTTATGTGTTTTTAGATAGAATTTTATATTATTTTTCAAAGCTTAAGAATTTTTAGTAAATATAAAATAATATTTTTCTTTCATAATTTATTGAATAACTCAATATTTTAAACACAAAATCAGTGCTTCTCAAATCACTTAATACTAAATATAAGTTATTGTTACTTGCACACAGTATGACGAACAACCAGTGACGTACGTACTCCAGAGTAGGCACATTACTTGCTGTCTTTCTCCCAAATGCACGCATAAATGGGGCTAAAGACAATGCTTCCTCTCAGTTAGACTCTTCAAATATCCAGATTACCAGTGTGGATTTAAATAGGAAATTACGATAGGAGAGTAAAAGTTTAATATGAGAGTTAGTTGTCTTATTTCAATTATAAATATTGACAAATAAAAAGGGACACTTGTCACTGAGATAAAATCAAATTTATATAATATATTTAATTTGTCAAAAATTAAATAAAATATTTTTAATTTGTCAAAAATTTAATTAAATTACTTGCTAGCTTTAATTTTGAAATAAATTCTTTTTTCTATACAAAAAAGAAAAATTTGATTTATTCTTAACCATTAAAAATGCCCTTATTTTAAGTAATACAACATTGATTAAAATTTCAAATTATCAATATTAGAAATCATTCTAGCATTGGAATTTGCTTTCATTTTATTATCGAGGGATTTTCTGTATATATTATTTATTAAAATTTTTACAAACATTTCAATCACAAGTTGAGCTTACCAAGATGATAAATTGAAATGGCTCTTAATAACTTTAAGCTATTTTTAATATAAGGAAAATAAGCAAGTGAAGAAAGTGACTAATATTTGAAACAACATCAAATTGAAAGCTACGGAACAGATTTATATTTGTTCACATTACAAGTCATATGTTTTTTGCAAAATATATTATTATTATAATATAAGTAAACCTTTAAAAATATATATCACAATTTAGTTATAATTGAATTGAAAAAATGTGAATTCTCTTTACAATTAAAGCACTACAGTACCCGGCGGTAAGTAATACAAATCGGGCTTAAGAAAGAAACTGTCAGCCATTATCGGCTCACTTCGGCTTTGTAGAGCGTCGTCTCTGTCATTCATACACGTGTTCCGTCGCGATTTGTCAGTCGTTGTCAAGCGTTCTAGGGTGTACGAATGACAGAGACGGCGCTCTACAAAGCCGAAGTTAGCCGATTATAGGTGACAGTCTCTTTCTTAAACCCGATATGTATTACTTACCGCCGGGTACTGTACATTAAGGCAGAATTCTCAGTTTACCATGGTCATACTACGAGTTGATTTGAACCAAACTTCACAACGATCACCTAATGGTAACCTAACAATCTGACTTGACACCTTGAAAAAATTATATAGAACTTGGCAACATGGTTTGCCGTAGACCATGGTCAAGTGAGAATTTGAAAAATTGAATTTTTTATAAATTGAAAATTAAAGATAAAATTGACCAA
This sequence comes from Odontocerum albicorne, assembly GCA_949825065.1. Classification (NCBI taxonomy): domain Eukaryota; kingdom Metazoa; phylum Arthropoda; class Insecta; order Trichoptera; family Odontoceridae; genus Odontocerum; species Odontocerum albicorne. Next base: position 34,553,132 of record OX463839.1, on the reverse strand, counting down.
GTGGGAATTTGGCAAATTGATTTTTTTTAATTGGCAATTAAAGATAAAATTAAATGATTTCATAATGTAGAAAATATTTGCCAAGCCAAATAAGGAAATTTATGATCTAGGGTTTTTCATTAGTATCTTACATATTTTTAAATCAGTTTTGGTAATTCCTCGTATATTGTATTTCATCATAAGTGTTTAACTGGAAAAATTTGTTTCAAATACAGAATTTAGAGCTATTGATATTTTTCAAGAATGTATGTACTCTGTTGAACAATGTTTTAGTACGCTATTTTTTTGTAATATTATGTGATAAAATTTCCTTTGAAAATTGTATGTTGATTTCATATAATTTTTTGTCAGTCACGTTCTTTACTTTGTGGTGGCATTGTATATTTTATTACACTAAACACTCTTTGTGTTTCACCAACATTTATTATATCATCAATCAATTAGTTTCAATGCCTACGGTCTTCTTCTTTAGGACAGTAAGCATTGAAACTAGTTGACTTGTAATATAATAAAAGTTAACAAAATTCAAAGTGTGTTTAGTGTAATAAAAAATGACAACCTAGTTTATTTTTAAGTCCGTTTGCTTAATCTTTCAAAAAATTGTAACATTTTCTTAAAATTTCCTGGTTTTGGCTTTGAACTTTTAGAAAGTTCTATCGGCTTCTCTTCTTCTTTTTCGATCAATTCATTTTCTGTTATCGGTTCGGTAAGCACTTCTGGTGGTACTGAAATTACTTCCAAAATATCTTCACACCTTTGTTTTTTGGTCTGAAAAGTATTTTTTTTTAAAACAATTAAATTCTTTGGATTCTTAGAATGTTGACTTAAAATCTATCATAATAAAAAAGATACATTGACAAATTATTTTAAAAACTCCCTATTTCAATTCATTGTTCTGATTGGACCTTGAATTGATGAGCAATTTGCACAAATCAAAACATAAAATTAATATTTCTTCACTCTTTGTCAACTTAAATAATTTGTGATTTTCTATACATGTATGTTGAACAATTTTTTATCAACAATGTCTTGGGATTTTTTTATACGTTGAACAACCAAATAGAAATGCAGAAAGCTGAATTAAAAAACACCTTGACCTTCTCACTGCTCCAATGAATTCATATTATCCATTCACAAAAAACAGAACGTTCTTTAAAAATTAAATGATTTTTATAACTTAAGGGATTTTTTTTTCTTCTTTAAACATTATTTTATTACTGAAACTATATTTACACTTAAAACACATTTTAAATAGAAAAAATAACAAAAAGCAACTACGAGTATATACATAGTATTATACATTATTTGATAAATAGGGCAATCTCAATAAATGAAGTTATTTTATTTTTCATTATTACTAAAACAATAAATAATTTCTTACCTTTGGGTATTTGAGTGGCTCAAATTGAGAGAACTTTTTTACCATATCTTTGACTGATGGCATTCGTAAGTCATTTTCAATTTTGGTTGCAACTTGAGCATCATTGTTGTAATTTTTGGTTGCAACTTGAGTATCTTTGTTGTAATTTTTCATTGAATCTTTGACACTTATAGATTGCCACAATTTAATAACATTTTTTTTAATAATTCTAGTAGTATCCACTGTGTTCTCATTTTTATAATCAACTTCTTGTAAAACACTTTCAATATTTGATATCTTCAATTCAGGATTATCTTTTTTGACAGTTTTAGAGGTAAATACATTTCTTAAGGGTTTTCTTCTGTGTTGTTCTTGATAATTATCTAAACTTATACTTCTATCTGAAAAATTATCCTTAATCACACGGAATGTGTAAGGATTTGAATTATTTTTAATGTTGGACTTGGATAACATTATTTGTTTATTATGCAATGTACTCATATCTTCAGTCTTGAAAGTTTTTGTATATATATTATTAAATAATTCTTCTGCGCGATCTAGGCCAATTGGTGTTGGTGTGATAGAAGGCATATTTTCAGGAACAAGCAAATCTCCTGAAATATCTTTAGTTTCTATAGTGTTTTCATAAATTGCATCAAATTGATTTTCAACATTACATACTATATCTGGTATTATGAAATTGCTCCCATTTTTAGGATCCCATTTGTTAGTTATCATTTCTTCACAGTTCTCATTGAGATTTTGAACAATTGTTTCATTGTTAAAAAGCTGCAAATTAAAAAAAAATATGTTTATGATGAAATAATTTTTGACAAAGGATATTTATTATTTATTTTTTCCAGATTATCGAAAAAAATAAGAAAGAATGTTTTTTGGAATTTAATGAAAAATGAGGTACAGAAAAAGTGTGAAGCATACCATCACACAGTCTCTTTGATGAGGTAGGCAGAGAGCACAAACATTCCTATCTCAAATCACATATTTCATCTTTTCCACATCTATACACCTTCTCACACAATTTTTATGATTTCTCTTCTTACATTTCCTTCTTTCAAAATATATTCCATTTGATCTCACACATTCACTCTTCACACCTCTCATACTGTTTACTTATCAGACTGTAATTCATCCTAATTCTTCGCTAACACTACCGCATACAGTAATCCACGTACTTTCCCATTCAACATTTGCATGCTACCCATTGATCTCTGTAGTTTCTTCACACATGAATCTATCTAAACATCAAATAACCAGGGTGACATGACACATCCTCTACCTCTTTTGAAACACATTCTTGCTTTATCCCTTTTGAAATATTAAATCACTCAGTCAAGTCACCGTTCATTTTAATACATGCTCTGCTTTCAACATATAATGTCCCAATACCACGTATTCATTTGAATTCCACAAATGCACAATATGCCTTATTATTTTACCATAAGGTTAGTCACAAAAATTTTACACACATTAAAAAACTACAAAAATATCCTTAATTACTATAAAATCGAGTTGCACATTGAGCTAATGAACATAAAGCGAATTGGAGCACCTCCCTATTTCATAAAATTATTCTTTCATGACAATCCCTCGAAATGTTATCTGTGATCTGGGTAGCTACATAAATTGTCTTGGTGACTATCAGAAGTGCCCACCTTTATCCACTCAATGAGTTCCTTTTGTTAATCACATTCCAGCACTTATGTACCCAACATTATGCTGCGTAACATTCAATTACCAAGAAAGTAGCTGGATAATACAGTCACCCTATCTGAAAAGATAGAGACCATCTGACTTTCCTCAAACCTTATGAAAAGTCAACCTTTTGTGACTTGATATGTGTATCATCATACATCCGGTATCAATGGGTGAACCAAGGTTTATGACCTCCGCATATCGGCTTTCATGTAATGTGCTATACACCAGTTTCCCGTATACTGCATTTTAGAAAGTTATAAGCACTATCCAAAAATCGGAATATCGGATAGAATTATTATTCGAGCTGAGCAGATTTTCAGAAATTTACTGTAACATGTATCACTCAAAACTCACCGTTTCCTTTGTGGTAAGAATATTGTTATTCAGCCTGCTGTCTCTTTGTTTTCTTAATTTGTTATATATATTATCAAATTCAGATTTTCCATTATCATGAGGTAAATTATCAATTGTTTTTATGTTTAAATTATCATTTTCTTTTTTGCACCTAAAAGAAGAATATATTTGCGAGATTAAATAAAAAGAATGAGAATGACCTCAGCATATCTATTTTTTATTGAGCCCGCCTTTTTTCCTCATGTTGGCGACTCTGTCTGTGATTTACAAAAAAAAAAAATACAGTAATGCAGCTCTATTTTATTAACACAGAATTTATTTTAGACAGCTACTAAGAACCAGTACAAAAATAAATTCAGAAAAAAAGGTCTGTAAGTAAAATCAGCAATCGAACCTGGCACATGTTGGCAATACTACCCCACATGTGAAGAGACAACACTCACATAATCTAGTGTGTGTGAGTATTCTTACCAGATGAACCAAATACTGGGACTTACCAGACGAACCGAATATTATATTTTATCAGGCTGGGATTCTTTTTTTTTCAGATATCGGAAATTGATCCCGAAACATTCTGGTCGAAGACAATTGTTTTACCAATAAGGTCATGGAGGTAGTCACACTTAAGAATGCTAATTAGGCTATGCCACGAAAAAAATATGAAATAGTATTAAATAGTGGATATCAAAGAATAAACTTACTCTGCAATATTGTCATTCCAAATATGAAATAGTATTAAATAGTGGATATCAAAGAATAAACTTACTCTGCAATATTGTCATTCCAAATATGAAATAGTATTAAATAGTGGATATCAAAGAATAAACTTACTCTGCAATATTGTCATTCCAAATATGAAATAGTATTAAATAGTGGATATCAAAGAATAAACTTACTCTGCAATATTGTCATTCCAAATATGAAATAGTATTAAATAGTGGATATCAAAGAATAAACTTACTCTGCAATATTGTCATTCCAAATATGAAATAGTATTAAATAGTGGATATCAAAGAATAAACTTACTCTGCAATATTGTCATTCCAAATATGAAATAGTATTAAATAGTGGATATCAAAGAATAAACTTACTCTGCAATATTGTCATTCCAAATATGAAATAGTATTAAATAGTGGATATCAAAGAATAAACTTACTCTGCAATATTGTCATTCCAAATATGAAATAGTATTAAATAGTGGATATCAAAGAATAAACTTACTCTGCAATATTGTCATTCCAAATATGAAATAGTATTAAATAGTGGATATCAAAGAATAAACTTACTCTGCAATATTGTCATTCCAAATATGAAATAGTATTAAATAGTGGATATCAAAGAATAAACTTACTCTGCAATATTGTCATTCCAAATATGAAATAGTATTAAATAGTGGATATCAAAGAATAAACTTACTCTGCAATATTGTCATTCCAAATATGAAATAGTATTAAATAGTGGATATCAAAGAATAAACTTACTCTGCAATATTGTCATTCCAAATATGAAATAGTATTAAATAGTGGATATCAAAGAATAAACTTACTCTGCAATATTGTCATTCCAAATATGAAATAGTATTAAATAGTGGATATCAAAGAATAAACTTACTCTGCAATATTGTCATTCCAAATATGAAATAGTATTAAATAGTGGATATCAAAGAATAAACTTACTCTGCAATATTGTCATTCCAAATATGAAATAGTATTAAATAGTGGATATCAAAGAATAAACTTACTCTGCAATATTGTCATTCCAAATATGAAATAGTATTAAATAGTGGATATCAAAGAATAAACTTACTCTGCAATATTGTCATTCCAAATATGAAATAGTATTAAATAGTGGATATCAAAGAATAAACTTACTCTGCAATATTGTCATTCCAAATATGAAATAGTATTAAATAGTGGATATCAAAGAATAAACTTACTCTGCAATATTGTCATTCCAAATATGAAATAGTATTAAATAGTGGATATCAAAGAATAAACTTACTCTGCAATATTGTCATTCCAAATATGAAATAGTATTAAATAGTGGATATCAAAGAATAAACTTACTCTGCAATATTGTCATTCCAAATATGAAATAGTATTAAATAGTGGATATCAAAGAATAAACTTACTCTGCAATATTGTCATTCCAAATATGAAATAGTATTAAATAGTGGATATCAAAGAATAAACTTACTCTGCAATATTGTCATTCCAAATATGAAATAGTATTAAATAGTGGATATCAAAGAATAAACTTACTCTGCAATATTGTCATTCCAAATATGAAATAGTATTAAATAGTGGATATCAAAGAATAAACTTACTCTGCAATATTGTCATTCCAAATATGAAATAGTATTAAATAGTGGATATCAAAGAATAAACTTACTCTGCAATATTGTCATTCCAAATATGAAATAGTATTAAATAGTGGATATCAAAGAATAAACTTACTCTGCAATATTGTCATTCCAAATATGAAATAGTATTAAATAGTGGATATCAAAGAATAAACTTACTCTGCAATATTGTCATTCCAAATATGAAATAGTATTAAATAGTGGATATCAAAGAATAAACTTACTCTGCAATATTGTCATTCCAAATATGAAATAGTATTAAATAGTGGATATCAAAGAATAAACTTACTCTGCAATATTGTCATTCCAAATTTGCACCCTCTTTGCAATTTTTTCATTGAAAATGTTGTTTCTTTTTTCTTTTAGTTGAGATTTAGTCTTTTTTGATTTTGTAGATTCTGCATCTTTGTTATCTACAAATTCATATGTGTTTTCGAAAATTTTCTCAAATTGTTCCTCTAAATGTTCAGTGTCCACTGGCAATATGATGGAATTCCGATTGCTTTCTTCAATACTCAAAACTGTATTGAATAGATCATTAAATTCTTCTTCTACTTTAACTGTTACAAGTGGTGTAACTGAATGTAGTTCAGTATAATCAAGTTTCTTTTTTCTCATTGTTACTGGGGCACTATTATAGTTTATACCATTTTGGATATTAAAATGTGCAGCCTTAAAAAATATATAATTTTTTTTATATTAAAATGATGCTTGTAAAGTTTTTTCACGTTATCCTGCATAAGAGTGAGATCTTAGATCCAAGCATCTGAGATGAGATTTCTAAGATAGTAAAAGTGTCCGTACGAGATTTTGTCAGAAATTACACAATCTGAGAAACGTTGTGCTCTGAACCATTGGTAATATTAGTGATAAAATCTTAACTTTAATGCTTAGGTCGTGTTATTAGAGTTACAAACAATTCCTTCGCCAGATAAAGCACGTTATCTGAAGTGGAAAGATAACACATATAACAACTGTATAGAGCTCTCGGAAATATGGTACCGCACCAACTGTTTTGGCCTACTTTGAAAACTCTTAATAGACTTCAAGTAGGGGTGATAAGATTTAAGATGAATATGCAAAGATAGGGTTTCTTGAATGATAGTTGCATTGAATTTGATTGTTGGGCTATACAAGACTTGCAACACATTCTAGTTTGTCCAAACATTGGGACTGCATGCTCTGAGCAAGGTTTAATTAATGCGAATGATAGGACGTCTCTGTTGCCTCTTACTGAAATTAATAAATGACAAATAATTTACTGCTAACTACTAACAGTAGCATTATCAAGACAAAGACCAGCGGAAAGATCCAGGAGCATGTGAAAGTCTCTGTTCAAGTTGTGTCGAGGCATTTGGTGGTGGAATGGGAGAGGCAAGAGACACTGCAGTTAACCATGATAGAAGGAAGAAGATTCTATCATCGTTTCAATTCTGATTCGGTGAATAAGGTGAAGAATAGAAGTTTATGACTTTCAATTTGTTATAAGTACACACATTCCTCATATTATTGTAATGATTAAATTTTTAGAATGATTCAAAAACCTTAGAAATTTATACAGCGCTATTCCACAGTAAACATACTTTAATTACTTTAATATTTGATAGGGGCCCAATATTTCATCATGGCCAAAGCATTGTATAAGAGATTTAATAATGCAGGGATAGACAGAAGATATGGAATAGTTACTGACTCATCAGACTAGATAAGTTCTTAATTTCTACAATATTTATATCCTGATATGTAAAAGGTGATAGAAAATGAAGAAATAAATACTAAGCAAGATGATTTCAAAAGAGTAATTGCTCTGATGAAAATGACAAGATTTGATGCAGAAAAGTACATTTTGATATACTCACATTATGTTCAAGCCTAGTTATATTTAGATAATATGTGTATTTACTGTGCCAAACAGATGTTATGTTGAATTTACACAATATGATTCAGGTTTTTTTTAATAGCTCATTGAGAATTTCTAAAGGAAAAAAATTACTTACGTTTTGATTACAGTTGTCATCATCTTCAATCTTTTTATGGAATTGTGTAGTCTTACGCTCATCTGATATTCTGGAGTCATTCCTTGAATAATGTAAATATAATATATTTACCTTTTTTAAACTTGTGTTAATTTTTATGAACTATGCTACTAATAAAGTATGGAATACTTAAAAGATTCAAGTAAAACATGACCTAGTGGGTGAGATACCTATCTTCCGACCTGAGAGTTGCGGGTTCGATTACCGTTGGAATCCATATATTTGTTAAAGGAATTCCTGTCTAGTTTTAACTTAAGGTTGGTTGAATATTTTCCTGGTTGGTTTAAAGAGCAATATACTCACTAGGTTGTATTGTATATGACAAAAGTGTAATAAAATACAGTGCGCGAAGTATGATCAATATAAAACCAAACTGGCTTTAAAATTATTAAATAATTACATTTTGAGCTGCATCACCTTCAAAATAGTCTCCTCCTACATTAAAATAGCAAATTCAGCATTTCTGCCATGTTGTTAAAGCCTCTGTCTTCTTTAATAAGCTAGTCAAGCACTGCCCGTAATTCAGCTTGAATTTATTCTACCGTCTCAAAACGTCACCCCTTGAGCTTTGACTTAATTTTTGGGAATAAGAAGTCATACAGAGTTAAATTCAGGGAATAGGGAAGGTGTAGAACAGCAGACATGGTGATGGATGTCAAAAATTCTCAATTTTTAATCGATGAGTGTGCTTTGTCATGGTGAGGAAGCCAGTTCTGATTGTGCCACAATTCTGGCCTTTTTCTATGAATGTCCTGTCTTAAATGCCTCAAGACATCGCAATCAAAAAATCAGCATTAACTGCCTGTCCAGGGGGAACAAATTCGCGATTCACAATGCCCTTCACATCAAAGAACATAATCAACATTGAGTTTGTTGCACTTCCGACTTGTCTTGCCTTTGGATGTGGTGAATTTGGGCCTTTCCTCTGCGATGACTGTTGCTTTGTTTCAGGGCCATATCCATAAGCTGTGATTATCTCATCGCCTGTGATTATCCTCGAAATAAAAGTTAGGTCCTCATTGGCCTGTCAACGAAGATCTTGGTAGATGTTGACCCAATGCTTCTTCTGGTCGACCGTCAACAACCAGGGAACAAATTTGATAGAAATGCGATGTATGCTCAAATTGTTCGTTAAAATCAATTTAACTGTGCCAAAGGACAAACCAATCATGCCATAAACTTCTCTGATTGTTAATTGTCAATTTGCACAAATAATTCTTTAAATTTCAGCGACATTTTCGGCAGTTGTGCTGATACAGGGACATCCCGGCTTCTTATCATCTTCAAGTGATGTATGACCATTTTTAAAATGCGAATACCACTCATAACATTGGGTTCGACTCATGGTTTCATCACCGTAAACCTGATGAAGCATTACAAGAGTCTCAGATTCTGTTTTTGACAAAATTTGATATTCGCGCGCTGCTCGAATTTTGCATTAATCTTGACAATCACAGAGGGTTCAAACCACGTTCTATATCTCCCATCATCCCGGCAGCATAACTTCTGTCTAGTTTTATATTGATTATACCTCATATATTGTGAGGTGCATGGCCGCATGATAATGGGCTGAACTTCCATCCAGAAAGTCACTGATTGGAACCCCACGCCACCTTACTTCTCTCGAATGACACATCCATTTCTCCACCTGGGGTATAAAGCTCCCTATGACTACGGACATATCTATTATATTTAATAAAAACAGTTTAATGGACATATGAATTATTGCTTTCAATTAAATCTAACAAAATGTAGGTAACTAAAATGTATTAAGATGTACATACAGTGATACCTACTTGTTTGAATTCCAAAATCATAATACAGGTATTTTTTATTTTATGCATCAAATGATTTCAATAAAATTAAGGAAAAATTTACAAAAACTGGATTTAAATCTACTGAATGGATAGGAATAAGCTATGTAAGTATTTTAATTGAAAATGAAAATTTTAATAAAATTGCTAATTTAGGTTACCTATTTTTCATTAGATCCAATCTCACCCAGATTAAAATCAATTCACTTTCTAGTTATGCAATTTTTCCTAGAACCAATAAATCTCGTAAAGCGAGGGTTACTTGTATTTGATGTAGGGTTAAATGGGGATTTTGTAGTAAAAATAAAATTATATAACATACCTTTTAAATGATGAAGGAAAAATTTTGGTAGATTCTCTTGAATGACTTACATATATTAATTCATTTTTAATAGTATTGACTTCTTTTGAAGCTTGATCTATCATTAAGAGGTCAACATTTACATTTTGATGTATCATTCCTGAAAATAATTTTTGTTATTTTTTATCAAGGAATTTAATAAAAAAAATATTAATATTTCTATAGATCATTGTTTTTTAACCTTTTTAGTCTTGCGACCACCTAAAAGAAAAAAAAGTTAGAACTTCACCAGCTCCAGGCAAAAACGAAATATCTTCTTGATATGTGTGTACATGGCTACACAAATGTACAAAGTTGATAAATGTTATTTTCCTTTAGTACACGTAAATTATTTTTATTTTCGTAACTCCTGATATTTCACGGGGTAAGTAGAGGATAGATTTCTCTCCATTCACATAACTCTCGCCTTATTCCTCATATTTTTGTTACACATGTTCTCCTGTTTCTCAGACTTATAACCTTTCTCTCAGTTAAAATTTGTCCAATTTTCTCCTTCCACTCTTTCCTCTGTCTACATCTTCCTCACTCTCCATTAATTTTGTGCATACATATTTGTTTCGTAAGTCTTTCCCAACTCATTCTCTCAATAAAGTCAAACCATCTCAAGATTCCTTTCTTAATTCTACTTATAACATTCATCTTTAACAAGCAGTTATCTATTTACTGATAATTTCTTACTCTATCAAACATTGTAATGCCAGAATTATAAGTAAGGCATGCATTTATTTTGCTCTAATCACTTATTTTTAATGTCCAGGCTTTGCTTACATACTAGCACACCACTGTGCACAATCATTTTAATGTCCAGGCTTTGCTTACATACTAGCATACCACTGTGCACAATCATTTTAATGTCCAGGCTTTGCTTACATACTAGCACACCACTGTGCACAATAATTTTAATGTCCAGGCTTTGCTTACATACCAGCACACCACTGTGCACAATCATTTTTGAAGATTACATAAATTTTGTACTCACCATTTTTTTATAAGTAACATACATAAAAATATTCAGTTTCGGATATGTTAAACTTAAGAGTAGGGGACTAGAGATGAATAGCAAATTTTTTAAAAGAACTTCTGAAATGACCTGCCGACTTACGGTTATTAATTTGGTTCTTTGTGAAGTCATAATTCTATTTCATAATAAATAGCCAAACCACTGTACAAACCTGGCAACAAAACTTCATCCCCAATTTTAACTTCAGTTTTATTTGGTATCCTGCATAAGTTAAAAAAATGATTAGATATTTATATATTTTCAACTTATAATTTAAGTTGTATTATTCATTTATGGAAATATTGATAAATGAATAAGGAAAATTTAATATATCTAGTGATTATCTTGACATCTGAGAGCTTGGATTTATGAAATAAATATTATGTATTTTCATCTTTAAATTTGATAGGGATAATTTAAAAAAATATCAAATGAATTTGAAGGCAACTTTCAAGAAAATAGTTTTTTACTTTCATAGATCAAGTATTTTGATCTATAAAAAAGGCTTATTTAGACTCTCAGAAATAATTAAATAATCCTTGCTGGCCTGCCCTGTATGATTGTGGGGGTGCATTTGAAAAAAAATTCCACTCAAACATATTATATTTTTTGCAGTATGCCGGCACACATACGTGTAGGTCCTAATAAAGGCCGTTATTTTTTGAAGTGCTTATTGCATCAACACTTGGTCCAATGAGAAAAAAACTTAAGTTAAAAGAAAATAAGGTTTTTTTTCGTTCAGGCTTACATACTGCAACAAAATTTCTTATGTATAAAATATATAAAACAGATACTTACGAAGAAGTGGGCAAGGGAGGTGGTTGTTCATCAAAGGGGATCTCATTTTGAACTAAAATTTAAAAAAAACCTTAGAAATTCGCATTTTTTAGTTTATATAAAATATGGAGTTTTAATGTGATAAAAAAGGAATAATATTTTTATGTAGGCTAAATATTCTTATGTTTATTAATTTTTTTTTAAATAATTTATGACATAGAAATATAATTCTTATAGGCAGGTTCCAATTTTTCATCAATTACGGAAAGAGTTTACTTTTTTCTTTGGAATGACGGCGAGTCCTCTCGGTAGGAAAAACAGCATTCCTATGACAACTTAAAAAATCCTTGTCCATTGCACCAAATAACTTCTTCCTGCTTTAACAAAAACACAATCCAGCGAGGAGACACAGACGGCGCCTCTATAAAATCAAAAATCAATCACCTAACACAAAAAATAAATTGATCTCCAAAGCTTCAATAAAATGTCAACCCATCATACCAATAGGCACCCCCCCCCCTCTCCACTCATTTCTATGTTTCCAATACCCTGGTATGGCAAACATTCAAATTATGATAATAAATTCATTGAACAGTAGTTGTTCGCTTATTTGGCTGAAAAATCATCACGGAGAGCAAATTTCATGGTCATTGAAAAATCTAGGATTATTTTTTTAATAGGTGTATAAAATTAATATAATATTTTAAATGTCTATTTACAATTAATAAGTTATATAACTTCAAAAATGCAACAGAAGTAATAAAATTAACATTTTTATTAACGCTGATAAAAAAATACATGTGTGTATAAAGTTTTTAACTAAACTTTGTTTCTAAGGTAAAAAAGGAGCACATCAATTTTAGATTTTTTCAAAGATGAAGAAGCCGAAACTAGTTTTATTAAAAAAATTAATCAATTCTGGTCTGCTTTGGTTTCATGTCTTTTGACAATTTAAAAAAATCACAGTCATGAGGACTTCATCGTGATTTTTATGTAATGCGTTCCAAACATCATGATAAACTGGATCACGGTAATCATGCAACTACTTTAGAATGAGATTCATTTTGGAAATCATCTGTACTGTGAGATCTAAAAAAGAACACTTATAATTTTCCAGATAGAATTTTAATTAATTAGCATTTTTTTAATTTTGCATATGTTTCTATACCAAATACTTGGTTAAAACGAACAAAATAATGTCAAATGAAAAAAAATAGAAAACTCGACTTCCATCTCTTTTAAAGTAAGCAAATGCAAATTAAATTATTTGGTTTTTATTCTCCAATTACTTATATCATATTTATAAAAATTTAAGTGAATTCTTCCTTACCTGCCATTTGTGAAATCAAAACATTCTTGCTATCACTGTCTTTTATTCTTGCAAATCTGTAAAGCATTTTGATAAAATATTTTTTATCTTGTTGTTGTGTTTTTTAAATTACATATCTTTACATAGTTATATCCAAGCAGTTTATTTATGTACATAAACCTTATTTTGCTATTTTAAATAATTCAATCAGTTTAATCAACATGTATAAAGAAACTATATAATCTCTGCCTGTGCCGCCTAGGAAGGAAGCACTGCCGGTTCCAAGCCCGGATAAAGGAGGAGGGTTCCCAGGCAAAGTTAGCAGCCTACTTGAGGCAAAAACACTGTAAACGCTCACAGAACAGGAGAAGCAGCCTCGAACATCGGACTGATCACGGACACGACCATGGCAGGGAAAAGGAAAAAACTATTATGGAAATGTAACAACATAATAAGGATCGCATGTTGGAATATTACCTCATGGAATAACAGGGATTGGGAGATCACTGCAGAGCTCGACAACCCCAACATAGACATATGCGGGATGTCCGAAACCAAAAAGAAAGGCAGAGGAACAGCCAAGTGCTCGAACTATATCTTTATCTATAGTGGAAAGGATAAGAAGGACAGGGCCCACTCTGGAGTTGGCATGCTGATTAAGGCACAGTATGAAAACTCTACAGAAAATATTGACTACATCAATGATAAATTACTCAGGGTCACACTAAAGATAGGAAAAAACATCTTCCACTTTATTAGCACACATGTGCCAGATATCACCAAACCACGTGAAGAAACAGAAAACTTTTATGACAAACTACAGGAGACAGTGGATAATATTCCACGAGAAGACAGGGTGGTGATATTTGGGGACCTAAATGCCAGAATAGGAAACCGACAGCTAAATGAAGTTATGCAAGGATTTAACGAAGTTGTCAGCAATGAAAACGGGGAAATACTTGTGGAATTTTGCGCTAGAAACGAACTCAGGATAAACAATACATTCTTTAACCACAAGGAGCAACACAAATATACTTTCCGGAACATGAGAGGAGATAAATTGATGATTGACTTTATAATCACAAATAGACAAATCCATCCAGTTGATGTCATTGACATAAGAGCACTAACTTCAGCAAACATAGGCTCAGATCATAAACTAATACTGGGAAAAATCAGAATGGAAAGACCGAAGTTAAACAAAAAAGAACCAAACTACATAGAGAAATATAATATAGAGTCGTTAGAAGCAGACAGCACCAAAATACTATTCAAATTTAGACTTGCTGAGAAGATAAATATCAACCATGTGACTGAGGAGGATGACGTGGAGACAGCATGGAGGAAAGTGAAACAAAACTTGCATGATGCATCAATGGAAGCATTGGGGAAGAGGAGAGTGAACACTAACGCACATAATAAGACAAAACCTTGGTTTACCAAGGAAGTAAAAGAGCTGGCCGAGGAGAAACGAAAAAGCTATTTAAAATATAGAAGTACACCATCAGATGAAGAGAGACAAGCATATGCGACAACTAGAAACAGAGTCAACTCGGCAATAAAACGGATAAAGAGGGAATACTGGACTAAATTTACCAAAGATATGGAGTTTGATCTGTATGGGGCTCAAAAGAAGGTATGGAAAATGCTAAGAGAAAAGAAGAAACCGATCAATGAATATGTACAAACAAACAAACAAAATTACAATAGAAAAGTGGGAAAAGTACTTTCAGGAATTATACAATGACCCGGAAGAAATCCCATTGCCTCAGAATGTTACAGATTCGGAAATTATTGAGTATAGTGAAATCAAAGCAGCTATAGCAAAACTGAAAAACCGGAAATCAACAGGACCAGACGAAATTCACAATGAGATGCTAAAATATGCCGACGATCGATTAGTAGCTGAGCTTTCTAAACTGTTTAATAAAATATTGGACACATCAATTATCCCTAATGATTGGAGAACAAGTATAACAATACCCATCTTTAAAAAGGGGCAGAAAAAAAATCCTGAAAACTACAGAGGAATATCCCTGCTGTGCTCTACTCTTAAATTGTTCACAATTATAATAAAAGAAAAACTTGAAATACATATTGCAAATAGAGAGGAACAGCAGGGATTCAGAAAGAACCGCTCTACTACCGACGCTATATTCACTCTTAGACAAATTAAAGGAAAAGCATTAGAATACAACAAACCAACCTATCTCTGTTTAGTCGATCTTACAAAAGCTTTCGACAGGATTCGGTTGAAGGACCTTCTGAACACTTTATTCACAAAAATGATACCTCCCATCACTCATTAATGTCATAAGAGAGATCCACCTGAATAGTAACACAAAAATCAGAGCAAATGGGAAATATACTAAACCCATAGAAACATCAGTTGGAATCAGACAAGGTGATAGCCTAAGCCCATTTCTGTTTAACTGCAAAATGGACAATATCATTGCAGAGGTTGCATCTCTCAAGTTGAGGTACAGTCTTGGTAAGGAAGCGGTGGGAATTCTCTGTTATGCTGACGACGCTACACTCATAGCTGAAAATAAAAATGACTTACAGAGAATGCTCACAAAGTTCAATGAATCCTGCTCAAAGTACAATATGATTATCTCCGTAGCAAAAACCAAGTGTATGACATTCTCCAAAGACCCACTAGAGTGCAGAATTTCAGTACGTGACGAGCCAATTGAACAAGCAACCCAGTTCAGATATCTTGGCAGTGAACTGCTCAGCTCTCATGATCTCCCCAGAAAAGTAAGGCCTCAGGTAGATAAAGCTGCAGTTGTGGCAGGCTGCCTGAGAGATGTCATATGGAGGAATAAAGATATGAGAACGGATAGCAAGGTACGCATTTACAAGACCTGTGTGCGACCTATCCTCACATATGGCATCGAAGCGAGGGCGGACACTGTCAGGACAAAAAGTATGCTAAGAACAACGGAAATGAGAACTCTGCGCGCTATTGCTGGGAAGACTTTGCGTGATCGTGTAAGGAACACCACAATCCGAGAGGTCTGTGAGGTCCAAGATGTGGTCAGATGGGGACGACAGCGTCGACGATACTGGTACCTACATGTACAGAGAATGAATTCCACAAGAATTCCATACATAGCTCTGCATAGGGTGCCGGATGGATGGCGTCCGCCAGGGAGACCCCCGAAACGATGGAGAGATAGCTGGAGCTCAGCATCACAGGATAATCCTGCAGTAACAGACTCTTGAGAGTCTACAGAAAGTTTAAGAAGAAGTATAAAGAAACAAAAAATATTAGTAAGTTGTGTTTGATTTATAACAATACACCGTCCCATACATTTTAACACTCATTGGTTCTTGAGAAGTTCATGTAAGCAAGGCTGTCGAATGTCCGCAGTTAAGTAGGATTTCAGAATAAAAAAAGACAATTTGAATTTGGAACAGTTTTTTTTAATAACAGTTTATGGCATGAAAATATAATCCTTATTGCCAGATTCATAAGTTTATCCCATTACGGAGAGTTTATTTCTTTATGTTGAATGGCGGCGAGCTGCAAACTTCTCCACGGCAAAAAGACAACTTAAAAAATTCTTGTCCATTGCACCAGATAACTTTTTCCTACTTCAACAATAGCAAAATCCAGTGAGAGGACACAGACGGTGCATAAGTAAAAACAAAAATCAACCACCCAATACGAAAAAAAAAATCTTCAACGCTCCAGTGAAAACGTCATCCTAGCCCACCGATAGGCCCATTCTATCCCACCCCGCCTCTCAGTTATTATTTTTTTATAAAAATATTACAAGCTATAAAAAAATGTTTGGGTGTGTAAATCACTTTTTTCATAATATCTCATGTAATAATATCATAATCGTTTAGCTTGCCATTATCTAATAATTTTTTTCAACATTTGTTACTGAATCATCAAATGTGGTGTGGCCTTCCATTATACTATAGTTAAGTGTATTGACTGAATTTATTAAAGTTATCTTGTTTCATATCTACTTTAATTTGAAATCAAATCTGTTTTATTATTTAAGAATGTTAAATATGTAATTATTTTTCTCATATTTTTACAGTTCCAATTAGATAATACGCATGATTAGATAGTACGCATGATTAGATAGTACGCATGATTAGATAGTAAAGTTACCATTGTTCATTTTATGTACAGATAGCACGCATGATTAGATAGTAAAGTTACCTTTGTTCATTTTATGTACATTAAACTATATTTTGTTTAATGTTAATACCTGCCAAAAAAGTCAAATACATTCATAGCATATAAAAACTAAATCAATTAAATGATCTCTTAAGATTTAACTTGCTGCCCAGTATGACTGATGAGTTTATATTAAAATGAGGCGTAATCTGTATGGTTTATTTCAAAATTGTTGAGAACAGTATGGGTTTGTGCTTCACTAAATTATTTTAACATTCAGTAAGGAACACAGAGATGTCACAAAACGTCACAATGTCACAAAAATCTTTCCACATTAGATCTAGATCGTGAATCTTCCTATCGTAACATAATTTATGGTGTAAGATGGGCATCCAAATCGCCGAAGTTCTTGTGGGCAGTAAAAAAGGGCAGTTCTTGACCAGGGGACACCCTGAATACATAATTCAAGCACCTCCAAAACCTCACCCTTATTATAGGAGTTATAGGGTAGCTGTTGTGTCGGAAGATGAACTTTCTCATTTTAAAATTAATCATACAACTTAAAAAATCCATCATCCCACTAAGGTATTGGTTCTAACAAAGGATGTTTTTTCTCTTAAGTCTTGGTAACATGTGAAGATTCAGAGCTGCATAACAAAATAGGCAGAATGCAGGTGCCAAATAACCGACACTTCATCTTCAGGCAAAGATTAAGGAGTCTTATATGTCCCTCATTTGGTTAAAGACACTATTGGTAGCATTTATCCTTATTGGCAGTTCATCTCTGACTCCCATTTTCAGACACCGTGGCACCTAAATACTTAAATTTACTAACTCTCTATATAGGGGTGCCATTAATATACAAGAGCGAGGCTCGAAAGACAGGTGTCTTACCAATTAGGTCACAGAAATCGTCTCTTTGTTTGGAAGATATTGGATCTTTCTGGTTGCTAGGATGAGATTGGTATATGGCAATTAACCCCCTCAGGTAGTTTGTATATAATGAAAGTGTAATACAATACAATATAACGATTATGAAATATTTTACAATACTGCCATTGAAATAAAAATACCATCACAATTCAATTCAGGTTTTTTTTTATATAAAAAGCATACAATACAAAAGTTTTTGCTATGAGTCTACATTATCTTGTAAAATAAATACTAATTTTCATAGGTGAATTTCAAACTTTTATCATCCATAACAATGTTATGTTTAATAAATATCTCATCTTTTGTATTAATATATTTTGAACAACATTCAATCTTTTATAACTTGATTGGGCAAAATAAATTACGTATCATATCAAAAAACATATAAGAGTACATCAAACAACTAGGCAAAATAAATTAATACGTTCATATATATTTTTTCATATTTCACCATAAATAAATAAAATTAATCTTACCTTATTATCTGCAAGTAATATATTGAAGTCTTGATAATATATCAGTTTGAGTAAATATATCACTTGAGAATCAATAGACTGATTTAGGTTAGATATAATAAGAACCAATTTGTAGAAATTCAAGGTGAAGTGGAAAATTTTATCGTTTTATCACCAATTTAACTTTTTATAAAATTCCTTTGGTTGTCATTTTTAAGAAAACACAACGTGAAAAAATTAAGTAATTTTCGTAAGTATCAGTTTTGCTACTAATTTTATTTTATCAAATAATATATCGATTGATAGAGTCTTCGGCTGTAGTATTATCAGTTATGAGAAAATAAATGATAAGTTGATATTAGGTTGATCCTAAGTAAATTAATTATGGGAAATATTTACTTAGCGCATATTTCCTCATAAATTAGATTGATGTTTGATTGGAGATTAATATATGGTATTTAATTTTATAAATACTTTAAATGCATTCTAATAACAAGAATACGATCATATACAATATTGTCTATAATCAAGGCATTTGCTTTAATGACAGTAAATAATTTGAAGGGAAAAAGGATTTTATGTAACTTATTTGGCATTGTTATTAATTGATAAAGAACACTGATTAATTTTTTTATTAAATTGATTGTATATAATACAACTTGTACAGGTTGTATATAATACAATTGATTGTATATAATACAACATGCTCTATTATATACAAAGTAATATGAAAAAAAGTGGAATAAACAGTGTTTGTTAAAAATAAATTACAAAGTAATATGTTAAAGAGGCCTTAAGTGAAAACCAGATAGGAACCCTTTTTAATAAAATTGGGTATCATTGGGAATTGAATACGCGATCCTCGGGTCGGAAGACAGCCATCTTAACAACTTAATTCTTAAAATAATATTCTCATTCATTATTCATATCTTTAGATCAGTGTTTCTCAATTAGGGTTCCGCGAGAAATCGCTAGGGGTTCTGCGAAAAATAGTGATCAATAGGTTAATCATATGTAAATGTATTTTTTGAGTTATTTTTGTTAAATTTCATATTCGTAATATACTCGTATACACATGTGCGACATATTCTTGGAAAATTCTTGACTATTCTAATGAAGTTTTCAACCAGTTATATACAATAATTTAGAAATATAATAATCTTAAGATAGACTGAATCAAAGAAATGATTGACTTCTCAGTGAGTGTTGCACTCAAGACGGCACAGGACTGGAAGGCCTATCATTCACCCAGTTTCAGACTAACAGGGAACTACGATGATACATATACATAAATAACACAGCTAAGAAAATTACATAAGGCTCATATTATGCATTAAAATTTATTATTTTATGTATGTAGAATTTATCAATAAATAAATCTAATTTTAATGATGAAAATTTGGTCACAATATAAATTTACTCCCTTTATATGTACATGTAATTGATACAGTAAAGATTAAGTTCTTTTATCTTATCGAATTTTTAATTCATGTAAATACCAACATCACACATAATGTTTAAAGCATACTTGTATAAAGCATGCCGAAAAGCATTTTTTTTTAATGAAACAAAAATGTCATAACTACTGTTAGTTAATTGAATTTTTTAAATATTAATATAAAATATATAATTTCCTTCGTTGAATATGACCTGCTCTTACCTTTCTGTCAATTTATTCAAAATCAAGAGGCATCAAATTAAAATATTCAATGTTTTGTTTTTACCTCATTGTAACTTTTATAATTTTCACCATCTAAAAAATGTTGCATCAACCGTAAAATATGTAAATCGGATGAAGTAATCTGAAGAGAATGCTCCCACCATACTGACAATAAAACCTATTTTACCATTAAAGTTGGTCTAGGAGTGATGTTTTAGTACATGCCCTTTTGACAATAATTTTCTTTTACATCCTTGGTTCAAGTACAACACTCACGTTTCTGAGTTTTGTGATGCACATGGATAATATATTAACTGAGCGGATACAGAATCAGCATGTTCTCAGTTTTGTGATGCACATGGATAATAAATATATCAACTGAGTGAACACAGAATCAGCATGCTCATTCAGATGATGCGGTAGTCCATTTTCTTATTTCACTCCTTTTTAATTTTTTTAATGTGGTTCTGTACATGGATTTCCTAAATTATACATATCGTCATGCCATCTGCATACATACATACCATCACACCATTTCTTGTTGGGGTAAGCAGAGAGGACAGATCGCCAGATCTTCCTATCTTGATACAAATCCTTCGTCTTTTCTACATTCATACACCTTCTCATACAACTTCTACAATTTTTGTGACTTTCTATGTTTCCTTTTTTTAAATATCGTTCACTTGATTTAACCATACTTTCCTTGGTCATCCTCAAACACGCCTTCCACTCTAGATTTACAGTTTGTATTTGTTTCTTTATTCATTCGTTCTACATGCTCAAACCGTCTCAGAGTGCCCATCTTTATCTTGCTCAACACATTAGTCTAATCCAAAGATTCCCAAAGTGGTCTATATGGACCCCCAAGGGTCGATTTCGACTTGCAGGGGGTCTATGTCAGCGAGAAAAGAAAATGGGGGTGCAGGAGATGTAAATGGGGTCCACGTGAGCGGATCCCATTTTGACAGATCATCATCAATATTTAGGTGTTCCGTAAACGTCTTATTACACCAAACACAGATTGTGTGTACATATATGTATATATTACAAGAAGAACTGATTAGAATAAATACAAACGAAGAACTTAAGGTGCAGTTCAAAAAGAAGTATCAGCAGTTCTGGCTTCATAAAGATATTTCTGTTGCTTATCCTGCATTATGGACTATTGCAAAAAAGTTTTTATTAGCTTTTCCATCTTCATACCTCATGAAAAGAGGTTTTAGGGCGTTGACAATCTTCTTACAAAAAAAAAAAATCGAGTGCAAATCACTGAATGTGAAGATTTAAGACTATACCTTACTAATTTGAAGCCAAATATTGAACCATTGCTATCAGAGCATCAGGTTCATCCCTCTCATTAACAGTATTATTTGTGTATTAATTTTATGCAAGAATTTTACTAGGTTTTGATTTGTTTCGTTCCAAATCCAAACATTTACTTGAATTTTGTGTCTTTTCAATAAAGGTATGAATAAAAATTATACACGTTTTTATTTTTTTACAATTGTCCATTCGCCAAAAAACTTTATCAAGATGAACAGCACTGTGTCAGCTGTCAAAAATACATTTGAAGTTAATAAGTTTAGGAAAATTCAATATTATGCAGGCAGGGGGTCTACGGAAAACAAAAAAAATCGGCAAGTGGTCTACGGGGCGAAAAAGTTTGGGAAACTATGGTCTAAACCATCTCACAGTGGTCTTTTTTATATTGCCTTAAGTTCACGTTCATCTCTAATCACTTCTGTATTCTGTCATACATTGTTACCCTATGTAATCTTCTCAGCACATAAATTTCCGCAGTATTTACTCGGATCCTTTCAGTCTTTTTTCACATTCACGTTTCCCTCCCATATATCAAAATTAGTAGTAAAATACTGTTGTGGGCTATCATCTAAGCAGATTTTGATACTGTCGGGTTGGAGTATGTATATATGTTTTAATGCCCCATTGACTTTGTTTCCTATTGCTACACACCATTCAATATCCCTCGTAACTCTTCCATCAGATGAGAAAATACTACTCTAATAGCTGAATTCCTCAACTTGTTTCAATCTTTCATTGTTCACTCATATATCACATTAACTTTTCCTTTCACACTTTTCTATAACTACGAGTGTGTTATTGCATCTCGTAATATTCATTCTCAAATCTTCCTCTTCACATCACTTATATCATTTAAAATCAATCTCTGTAATTCATCTTCATTCTGTGCTAACACTACCAAGTCATCAGCAAATCATTTTCAAACACACACATGGTCTTTTTGTAATGGATGACCTTTGGAATTATTTTGGGAGTCTGGCCAGGATTCACGCAAACTTTCTTTTGTTTGATATTTTTGAAGAGAAGCCATGACATCACCAGTTATCAGATATTGAAGAAAGGTATTTTGCTCCTTTTGCTGAATAAATTGGGTAAATATGTTGACTCAGCTGACCTTGTTGTCATCCGAGAGCACATGAGGAACCCATCCAGCCATTTTCCATACCATACCGAGCTTTTTGTGACGCCCGACGATCGTAGAATGGTCGACATTGAATTGTTCACCCAAGATACTTATTGTCATACTTTCGTCTTCCTCCATGGTCACCTGAATATTTTTTTTTATTTTCCTACCAAACAGAGCATCCAATAAAAATAAAAATTAACAAATGATTTATTAGCTGCCACTAAGGAAGAATGTTACTTTTTTTCAGTGGCCCTCAAGTTTTATGGGGTTAACAAACAAAGCTATTCACAGTTATTCACAATTCTTCAATATGTTCTTCATTCATTCAGATGTATCGAAAATGGCATTTGGTGTATTTAGACGAGAGTTCAATATTGTTTTCAATTTAAAAAGCAAGGAGTTACCTTTTAAAATTCTAAATTATTAGAAAACAACAAAATTACTCAAGCATAACATATTGCATCAGGCTAAAAAATCAACTCATGCGTTGATTGTGCAAATCATAACTGAAGTTAATATTTTTTTAGAGATTTTTACCTTAACCTTTAATGGTGAAAACTATTAACCTTTCTTTAGATATAGAGCTAGGCTTCTATAGATGTGTTGTGTTAATCATATAAAAATAAAATTGATCTATATTGTTTATTGATTCAAGGGCTCTTAATCTTTTTTGAAGCCCTTTTTTTTGGAATTGGGACATTTCAATATTTTAGACCGTTTTGCTACTTTTAATGTATTTGACATATTTTCGATCCTCTTAAGAAATTTCAATGTTATGATTTATATTTGATCAATATGTGAAGTGGGTTATCAAATACCTTAGCAATTTTTAAGAAAATTACTCGATCTTCTCTCTCAATCTGAGATACAAGTAATTTATTTTATTTTCATTTTAAATGGGTTTTCAAAACGTATATCATTTGGTAAAAAATGAAGAAGATAATAATATTTTGTAATATTTTATTCATAAAATATTAAAAATAACAAGAGAACAACAATCTTATAAAAAATGTAAATATATTTATTGCTTTTGAAAAAGTAATATACAATAATACAAAACTTACGCTAGAGAGAAATAACCACCTTAAATGTATTCATTATTTCTTGACTTCATTCAACTGCAGAAGCAAAGTTTTTAAAGAAATTTTACTTACTATTAAACACACTTATTTACTTTGGTTCATTGGTAAATATTATCATTAAATTGAATTTTTTTTATTTACAAATGAATAACAAACTTACTTTATGGTTAGATGGCACCAATTTTATGAACAATGGTTAAATGATTTTATTTTATATCTTCAGTATTTAAATTTACATCTTTTGGATATTTTTGACATTATATGATTTTCAAATATTTGCAAGTGATGAAGGAATCTGTAAAAAATTATTTGTACTCTCAACTGACTCTTTAGTTTATTCATTTTCAGTTTTTTTTTTAAATAATGTATATTAAGTTCATTAATATGTCATTGGGTTATGGTATTTTGAAATTAAATTTTATATTTAAGCATCCAATAAAAATATTCATCGTAGTTTATTACATATAAAACAAATGTGGTTTAAGATATTATTACAAAATTATACCTGCTAAAATGGATTCAAATAAAAAAATCAAGGTTTAAAATTTTGTAAAAAAATAATGATGTAACATATATTCAATTGACACCTTGGTTAACTGTATTATAAGTTAATTTAATTAATTAAAATATCATAACTCAACACAAAGCAAAAAAGAGTTGTTAGGAAGATAAATACAGCAATGACATTGTTTACTCTGTATTAGAGGTCTCCAAATTTTTATCTAGAGTCAAGTTATTGATTCTCCTAATATAAGCAGGTCAAGTCAGAAAAACTGTGTATAGACGTCAGGATTTATTTTGTATAACACAGATGTATGAATATCATAGATGGACACATAGCAGACTCAAACAATATATAGTGGAGAGTAGGAATGGAACATGTGCATTATTGCAGTTAAAAAAAATGTAAAGGTATGATATTAATTGAGAAATCTTCATTTAAAAAATATAAAAGAATCAATTTTGATCCCTCAGCTGAGTAAAAAGGGCATGCGGGCCATTTCCTGCCCACTGGTCACACTTTGCAGACCCCTTCTTTACATTTAAATGTAAATGATGGTTGCTCTATACAGTTTTAGGAAGGAATATATATTTGTAGGAGGGACTATAATTCCATGCATCATTATCTGTGTTTTTCCAATCTATTTTGATGATTTCTTGTGCGTTCACTATATTTGTTCATATGGCATTTTCTTTTTTTTTTATTTATCTACATCATAGATATGCAAATAATATTTTTTTGCTTGCATTTCACATAAACACAACGAATTGACCCAAAATTTAGACGAAACTGAAATGGAAAATATAAATAATATTTTTGGAGTATAAATTTCAGTATTGAGCATTAGATTTTTAAATGTTTTATTTGCAATATATTTTTATTATATTTATAAAAATACTCCATTTTTTTAGAATATATTATTTCCGGTTGTATAATAATGAATAAATATTTTTTATATCATAGTTCATAAAAAAAAATATAATCCCTTCAGACTTATCAAACCCTATAACTAAATTTTGTTATGTGTGAATAATTTCCCTAATGTTTATTTAATTGTTCAAAAAATGCCAGTTTATTCCTTAGTGACCCTGGCTCCGGAACAGGGCTTTCAGGGCGGCTTGACTTCCCTTCCTTGATTGGCTCATCAGCCCCTGCAGGAATATTCTTACTGCCTCCAGGGTGCATGTTGGTCTGTATGGGCATTGAAAGTTTCAACTCTTCTCGGAATTCCTTTGAGATACTTCTGGCTGTTAGACTGTGCATATGTTGTGGTTGTTTTAATGATGTTTGACTGCTTGAAAAAGTTTTGGATACATTTTTTTCCAAAATATCTTTGCTTAATTTTCTCTTGGGCTGAAAATACAAAATAAAATTCAACTTTGCTTTCTGCATACATATTTTATTGAAAATACCTACATGTATAAAATGTCCATTGTGCAGTAGGTAGGCAGGACAGATTACCACACCTTTCTATCCACAACCCTCTTCCCTCTTCTACATTCTATAAATTTTGCCACACATGTTCATTTGTTTTTATACATCTTACTTTTCCTTCAGTTAAAATATTTCTTTCCATATTTTCCTTAACTTCCTTTTCTGCCCTTTTCATTCATTTCAGACATATGATATGTAACATATGTAATATTTGATTTTTAATTATTTCACAAATCTCTCTCTCAATATGGCCAAACCACTTCAAGATTACATACACATCATCCCACCGTGTCCCTTGCGAGGTAGGCAGAGATAATAGATCACCGAAATGTTCTATCCAAGCACACAACTTTTCCCTCCTCCATATTCATACATCTCGTCGTGCACAATCTTCTATTATTTCTACACTTTACCTTCTTTCAAAATCTGGTCCATTAGGTCCAGCCATGTTTTCCTCAGTTTACCTCTTCCACACACACCTTGAACTCCTGAGTTGTATATTCGATTAGTTATTCTTTCAACATTCGTTCTCCCTACATGTCCAAACCATCTTAAAGCTCCTTTCATTTCTGATTTCTTCATTCCGCCTTCTTTCAAACATTGACACTACACAAATTTTTCTTAGTGCGCACAGCTCCATAGCATTAATCTTACTCTTATTCTTCTTCTGCCAAATCCATGTTTCACTTTCATATATCAAGATGGGCACCAACAAACTATTACACTGTCATTCTTGCTACTGTTGATATTGTATAAAACATTAAATACTCCGTTAACCTTGTTTCCTGTCGCTACTCTTCTTTCAATGTTTCCTTTAACTTGCCCATCACACGTAAACAAACTGCCTAGATAAAAGAACTCATCAACCTACTCAAGTTTTTCAGAGTGAATAACCTTTGATTTCACTAGATAACCTTTGATTTCACTACATTCATTTTCAAACCTTTAACAAGAAATTTCTTATGTAGCTCACTTATCATATCCCTTAAATTGCCTTAATTTTAAGTAAGCATTACTATATTATCTGCATACAGAAGTTTACATATGTTTACTTCACTCATTCTTACACCTCTCCCATCATCTTTTAGATGAATCTATATATAAATTAAACAACCAACATGACATCACACATCCTTGCTTTACGCCTTTCGTAATTTTAAACCACTCAGTGAGTTCTCCATTTATTCTCACACATGCACTAATATCTTCATATAGTGAGCCAATTACACTTAGTAATTTATCATTCACACATTTTGTTCTTCCCTCCTCTCATTCCTCTTGCATTCGAATTTGCACGACCTTTCTTTTTTACTTCCAGAAGACTTTTAGATTCTGTTTTAGTTTGCACTAAGCTTTTTTCTGCCGCATTCCATTGTTTCATGCTTCTTTGCCACAACTATTGCAGTCTATTTTCCAAATTTGCACTATTTTTTATTTTGCTTTTACAAACTCTCTCCATGCACGGTTTTTCTCCTTGACACTCTCTCTTACATCCTCATCCCACCATGCATCATATTTTTTTCTACCAGCCTTTTTAGCTCTGCACATTTATTTCGTAGTAGAACATATTATTCCTTTCACAACCGCTTATTTTTCTTCTACGCACAAGCTTTCAGACTTTTCCTTTAATCTTTCTATAGAATTCTTCCGCTTCTTTCTCACCTTGCAGCTTTTCACACAGGATTATTTCACCTTGAACAGGCAGGCTTATTAGTTTTAGATTCTCAAGATTCTATTCTTAATTTTATAAATATGTTATAATAACATTTCTTCTAGCACCTGGTATTCATTCCAAGGTACACATTACTACATTTATTCTACTCTTATTATTCTTTTTAAGCCCATACTTCACTTCCATATATCAGGGTAAGCACTAGCACACTTGTTTAGTGGCTACAACAGCGCTTAGCGATTTGTTGAATTTATTTTCCATAGCAGTATGTATTTCAAAAACATGCTTCCCTGATTGCAAAATTTTTGAACTTACTTCAATCTTTTATTTTCCATACATTATATAATACTTGTAGAATCACCCTTTTCAATAACCATGAACCATTATTGAAAATAGTGATACTAAAGGATTGTCGATTATTTTAGATAGAAAATAATTGTTATGCAGGTTCTGAATATTTTAACTACTAATTACTTAAAATATAGACACTGATAAGTATAGACACTGATTATTGAAATGGTTCATTACTAAGTAATCAGCAAATAGATTTTTTTTATTAACAGATTTGTAAAATTAACAAATGAGTGAGAAAAATTCGACAGCAACTTGATATAAAAAAATGTGGGATGCAAGTACAGATATATATAATATAAGAAAATAGATAAACTCAAATTAGTTAAACAAAGAATATGTAATTAAATTTAAAAAAAATATATACCTTGATTAGTAGGTTTTC
The DNA here is from genome assembly GCA_949825065.1 of Odontocerum albicorne. Classification (NCBI taxonomy): domain Eukaryota; kingdom Metazoa; phylum Arthropoda; class Insecta; order Trichoptera; family Odontoceridae; genus Odontocerum; species Odontocerum albicorne. The sequence continues at coordinate 34,524,979 of OX463839.1, read as the reverse complement.
ATTCAAATTGTTTGTTGATGGGTAAAATTTCTTGGCCAAATCTTTAACAGAGGGTAACTCAATGTCTGCTTCAATTTTCGATTCAGGTGTATGCGAGTTCTCTTTTTCTTTAGCTTCCAAGTAAACATCACCAGTTGATTTCCACGATTTAATGTTATTGCCTATTACAGTTTGGTTATTATCAGCTTCAATTTTTCCATTTGTTTTCGGAAGTATTGAGTGATTTGTTTCTTGTTTATTGTCTTCGTCATCATTTATTTGTAAATAATCATTTTTTGTAGTGATCTTTCCTGATTGTATATTATATACACGGGGAAAATCATCAGCACTACTTATGCTGTCACTTTGGTCCAAAATATCACTGTTCGTTTCTGTTGAGCCATTAGAAAGGTTAAATAATTTATTATCAATTTTACTGTTCAACTTGAAATCATCATTTTGTTCTTGTTTGAATGAATTTTTGTACAAGTCATCAAATTGTTCATCCGTATTTTCAACTATCACTGGTGTAGCCGAATATATTTCACTTTGTGAAGGCAAATGGATTTCTTCACTTTTTATGTTTCTGCTGCTTTCATTTATGCTCATTTGAGAAATTGTTTTGAAATTTTTTGACTGAAAAAAATATCTGATGTATTAATAAAACAAATTTTCTTAAACTCTTTGAGTATGTTTGGAAAATGTTTTTTTGTTAGTTAATTTTTTTGCAAATGTTATAATAGCTGTTTTTTTTTTCTGTTAGTAAGCATTTTAAACAGGCAAAGTTTAGTGACAAATTTAATTAACAGGTTGACAAACTCACCCTTTGGTACAGCTTTATACATTCTATAAGAACAAACAAGCATAGTATGCTTTTACAGCTCAGAACTTGAACTATAAAATGTGCAAATTGTATTCTTAATTTTAGAATTATGTTAAGGTTCAATAATTTATAACTTCATTTTGTAATTTTGAAGCATTTTAAAAACTATTGGGACAGTAAAAATATTTTATTTGTTTCATATTTCAATAATTTATTTGCCAACCAACTTGTAACTAACACTTTTTATAAGAGAACATTAAATGAACAATAAATAAATTTTATTACATCAAATTTTGCTTTAGAATAAACATTTAACAAGTTTCTGCTAAAATATTATTTTATCATATTTTAATCTAACAGTAAAATAAGTAAACTACAGTATTTCTTTTTTAGAATGAAAAATCATTATTGAGAATATCTTCAACATTTTTCGTTAAACGTAAACTTCCACCAAAAACATTTTGAAGATTTGACCTTTTTTTCCCTGCCTTTGTATTATTTCTCAAACTACTACATTTAAAGGAACGCAGACTTTTAAGTGTTTCAAAGCTGGTTTCTGTTATTTCTGGTCTTGATGGTATATTTAATCTAAGTAATTCAGTATTTTCATACATATTTTTTACACTCTTCTCTTTGTGTTCAGAAATGTTAGAGTTAGTAAACAAATTAGTGTCCTCTCTCATTTTAGAATCTACTTTAAAATCAAATTCATTCTTCACCTCAACCTGATTGTATAAAGGATTGATAGCAAAGTCATGGCTAGCATTCTTAGACCTCATGCACACCCTAAAGATATTTCTGTGTAGTGCCGATCCTTCCAGACCGCTCAACAAATCGTTGGGACTTACTGAAATGGGGGCTTCGGAAAATGATCGATTTAGTACTGATTTACTGGACTCAGTGCTGTCTGGCTCTGATTTTGATTTTTCCGCTGTAAATCGTTTTCGTGCCCCTGCAGCTTTTTTAGCTTCATTTATGTAGTAGTCTCTTCCATATCTGTAACAGAGTTTATGGACAATCTTGATAATCGTTTTTATATGGTTAAATAAAAACACTTTTATAATATTTCTTGATTTTAGATGAGATGCACCGATCTGGTGGATAATTTGGAAAAATAAAAGTTTAAATTATACATTTCAGGAAATTTACTGGTATGAGAATAGTAAAAGTAATTTTTATTTTATGTGTGGTCATATGTGTGCCATTAAATTAATTATGTCTTCCTTACAATTATAACTTATGCGCATTATCAAAAATTATCTTTATATTATTTTTTCTCAAAATAAATGCATTTCCTTTATTAAGCTTCAATTAAAAAGAGCAACATGCATGCGTATTTTTTTGAAGAATCAATGAAGAAAAAATGTCCTTATATAGAATTGTTTGCTAAGATTAGATTATTGACAGAAAATGGCTGATGATGGATAGAAATTTAGCTTTACTACCTTATGAAATCTGATTTCCTTTCTGCAAGTGCATTTTGTAACGAAACACCTTTAGGTGTTGATTCACTCTCCTTGACAGTTGCAGTATTTGGTCTTGAAATAATATCAAAGAAGGATTTTTGGTTTTGTTTGCTTAGTCTTCTCTGTATTGCTTCTGGAGAGTATGGATTATTTTCCATTGGAACTGCATTCAACCATTTTTTATGTTCTCTTTCTGCTATTGAGCCTAAAAATAGATAAAAGGTATTTATTAATCTTAATATTATACTCGTATAGATGTATATATCCAAGAAGAACTCAACACACAAAACATATATTTTTATTTATTTCAAATAAATGCTGTCAATCATAATGTATTATATTCCGATCCCAAGTTAGAGCGCCCTTGAGGAGAGTCTGCTCTTTAAACAGCACTTTTCATTATCATAATAAAGATCAATCTTGTTTGTGCACAAATAACAAGCCAGTTAGTTGAATGTACGAGTATATTACAAAATATTTTGAAAATCATGTTCTGTATAATTAGCCCATACAAAGCTTTATTATTATATTTCCTCAATTATCTCAGAACAGGTAAAAAAGTGTAATTTGAATTTGTTATAATAATTAGTACTGATTGTATAATAATAATAAACAGTGCTTTTTTTTTTTAAAAAAAAAAAGGTGTCAGAGATCACTTCTTGTCAAGCTTTTTGTAAACCGTAAAAAGGGTGGTGGAGAGCCACTCCACGGCGTTCCATCGCAAAATAACACTTTTTTTAAAACAAAAAAAAGGTGCCTGAGCTTACTTCTTGTCAAGCTTTTTGTATACCGTAAAAAAGGTGGTGGAGCGCCGCTCCACGGCAAAAAAAGCACTGATAATAATTATATTAAAAGTGTTAAAACTATTAAAAACCCAAACTGTTATAATTATATAAATTCCGGGCAATACTGTATTTGCCAGACATGATTTGTTCTTCTCTGTTTGAATTTTTAAAGTAAATTGTGATTTATTAAATTTTTGACTAAGTATTCCTGAAGATGTGCACAATATTCCATTATATTAGGTCCTTACATATGAAATTGGCGTTTTGCCGTACTGGCAACTTTGATCTCAAATATCTTCTCTTTGGTTAGGAATTCCAAATTAAAATTTATACAGCTATTTACTCAAGTATTTGTGTTTCGAAAATTATAATTCATTTGTTTTTTCCTCAATTGTTTTTTTTCTTTGCGTCACTCAGTTTACAAAATGGAAAACTTGAAATATCGCGTTATTTACGAGTACGAGTTCCACCGTGGCACCAGTGCTGCAGAAACGGCTCGAAGGATAAATGATGTGTATGGCGACGGTGCCGCAAAAGAAAACACAGTGCGTTTTTGGTTCCAACGTTTTCGTTCTGGAAATTTCGACCTGCAGAAAAAGCCCCGTGGACGGCCGGAGACCAAAGTTGATAATGAAGAATTGAAGGCTATTGTGGAAGCGGATCCATCGCAAACCACGTCCGAGTTAGCTGCAGGCTGCGGTGTTAGTGATAAAACTGTTTTAATCCACTTGAAGCAAATTGGGAAGGTGAAAAAGCTTGAAAGGTGGGTACCTCACGAATTGAGTGAAGCAAATCAACAAACGCGCGTTGACTGCTGCGTTGCATTACTCAACCGGCACAATAATGAAGGGATTTTGAATCGAATCATTACCTGTGATGAAAAGTGGATCCTGTATGATAATCGGAAGTGCTCATCGCAATGGCTGAACCCTGCCGAACCAGCCAAACCATGCCCCAAGCGAAAATTGACTCCAAAAAAGTTACTTGTGAGCGTTTGGTGGACTAGTGCTGGTGTCGTTCACTACAGCTTTCTTAAATCTGGCCAGACGATTACGGCAGATGTCTATTATCAGCAACTGCAAACCATGATGGAAAAGCTAGCTGCTAAACAACCGAGGCTGGTTAATCGCTCTAGGCCACTGCTGCTTCATGATAACGCTAGACCACACACTGCACAACAGACGGCTACCAAATTAGAAGAGCTTCAATTGGAATGTCTAAGACATCCACCGTACTCTCCGGACCTTGCCCCAACAGATTACTATTTTTTTCGAAATTTGGATAACTTCTTGCAAGGGAAAAAATTCAACTCCGATGGGGCAGTCCAAACCGACTTCAAAGATTTTATTGATTCCCGTCCGAATGGTTTTTTTAGTAAAGGGATCGATGAACTACCTATGAGATGGCAAAAGTGCATAGATAGCAATGGTACATACTTTGATTAAAAAAATATATTATATTAAAAAAAAAACAACTTTATGTTCCTCCCAAACAAAACGCCAATTTCATATGTAAGGACCTAATATTTATAATAGTTAATTGTTTTATTGGTTATAGTCGATAATAGTGTATTTTCCGTCATTCTATATATAGTATGTTTCTTATAGTGTGTTTATTTTGTTATTGCGATAATCAATTATTGCGTAATATTTAAAGAATTACATACATATACATACATACTATGACACCATCTTCTAATCAGGGTAGGCATAACTACTCTCTCATTTATAGCGTTTCGTCATGATAGCGACACACATTTTTTCCTCGTCTACATCCATACATCTTCTCATATAGATCCTACAATTTCTCATATTTTTTACATTATCTTCTTTCAAAATATTGCACACTTGATCCAACCATAATTTTCTTGGTCTTCCTCTACCATACCTTCCACTCAAATTTGCACTATTTGTTTTGTTGGTTTTCTTCATTTGTTCGTTCTACATGCCCAAACCATTTCAGAATGCTCTTCTTCATCTTGCTCAACACATCAGCTTTAAATTCACACTTATTCCTAATCACTTCATTCCTTATTCTGACGTACATTTATTACTTCCTTTATTTCCTCTGGTTGGCTATATGAGATTGCTGCCTGACAATAAGCCCACTTTTTTTTTACAATAAAGTGATTGTTTTTACAATAAAGTGTTAAATTAATTAACTTAATTAATTAATTAATTAACATTGTCACCCCATGTATTTTTCTAATCGCACACATTTGTAAAGCATTTATTCACCTCTTTTTAGAACTTTTTAAAGAATGAAGAATCTATTTTTCGGTAAACGTTTATGTTCTCAACATATTTCTAATAATATTTCAATAAGAGGATCTTGATCTGCCTCAAAGAGATATGGATGGTACTTGTGTGTGCAACTTAGGAAGCACTTGAAGGTAACACTTTTTGGGAAGTTTTCGGAGGGAAAATTTATTAGCACCCATACACTACACTTGACCTTAAGTCAAATGTGTTACTATCACATACCGGAAGATCTACAAAGATTTCATTGTAGTTCGGTCTTTGTCTTCCCTTGGTAAGCTTTATATGATTTTCTTACCAAATACGTTTTTCAAACATATGCAGATGTGGGGAAGTTCCTAATAAATGACTTCAGGAATCACCTTCCTATCCTAACACTTAACTTGTGTTTTTGTAATATTTTTAATCTGTCAAAAATAGTGGGTCCTGATTCCGAGTAAGAGCACCCTTGAAGAGTCTGCTTTCTAAACAGCGCTATATAAAATGTCCTTTTATTTTTATGATGAAATTCAACAAAAGAGTACAACAACAACAGACGACCTCTGTGGCCTGGTGGTTTAATGCTTGTCTGCCGATCCGCAGGTTGCGAGTTCGATCCCCGCTGGAACCCAGATTAAAAAAAAAGGGATTCCAGTCTGGTTTTCACTTGGGGCCCATTAAAACATATTTTTAGTGGGTTGGAAGAGATTACCACATGGCAATAAACTCACCAGGTTAAATAAAAATAGAAGAAAAAGGATCAATTGGAAAATATAATATACGAGTATATGAACATATATAAAACAAATTCAAATACTAATAAATGTAAATGTATACCACCAGAAATAATTTAATCTTCAAATAATAATATTTCTTAATAAAATATGTTATTCATTACTTTTACCCATTTAATTATTTTTTACTAGATAAGTTATTTGATTCAAACATCAAAAATGATTTTATAAAGATTCCTCAATTTGATTGATGATTTTATAAAGATTCAATTTTTTGGAAATAAAATTAAACTATTCATAGACAATGTTGATTGCACAACCTTTTTACATTAAAATTGAAATAATAAGAAGAACCCGACTTTCTTTTTAAGCATCAATTTAAGTTAGTATCATATAATCTATATAGACTTTGTAGATTGTCTTCTCTTGGTAATTTTTCTGAGGTTTTCTCAGCAAATATGTTTTTATACATATTCATATCTAGAGAAGTACCTGATCTAAAGGTTTGGATCAAAACCTTCCCATTATTACTAAAGGACATATTCTATGGCTCCATTTGTTCTTTAAATGGTGCTATAGAAATTGTTATTTTATTATTAAGAAAAATATGAGATTGAAGATATAGGCGTGAATTCACAGTCTTGCCTAAATACTAATTTCTAAGCTTAAAATTTCATGATATGTATTCAGAGTTGGATCTCATCTCTCCAAATTTTAAATTAATGAAACCATGTGACTCTTATTTAAATAAAAAATGATATATTTGTACAAAATTTAACTTAAGACAAACTTTTTGAGTAAAAAAATAGTTGAGATTTAGTATTTAGTGTTAAGATCGGACTATGAATTCAGACCTTAGTCTCAATTAGTGGATGGGTGCTTCATGGTTTGGTCATTGAAAGTAATTTATTTACCAGGTGTATCTGTTTCTGTTATGTCTATTAAAACATTATTTTGCGGAGCTTCAGTCGCTTGTTCTTGACAACGTTCTGGAGTATACCGCTTTCCATTCATAACAAATTCAATAGCATCGTTTTCATCAATATTTTCAGAGCATGCAGTTGTTACTGTGAAAAGGTGCATACAAATATTTAATTATTGAAACAGTGTAACATAAGAAAGAATAAAAAGAAGCAAGAAGAATGTCATATTGACATAAACTTTTTAGTATTTTAGTATCACAATATGCAAGCTCGCATTTTAAGGTGAAACATTGAAATATTTTAACAATGAATTATTTTTTACATGCTAAATTTTTTACTGTTTAAATTAAAGTAATGCTGATAATATAATAAACTTAAAACAAATATTTGAAGTAAAAGTTGAAAAAAAAAATTTATTTAATTTCTTATGAAAGTCAGTTCAAGAAAAAATAAGGAATTAAAAAAAATCAATTATTCTGTTGATTACAGATATTTAAATCATTAATTTCATGCAAAAGAAGTTGAAACATCTACCAAAGTATAAAAAAATTACCTGGAAGGAGAGGGATTATAACTTCTTCTTCAGTGATGGTTTCTTTTTTATCTGGCAAACTGTTAATCAAAACCAATTCATTATAGTAAAAATATGTTTTAAAAATGGAAAAAGCACTCTTGAGGAAAGTTTGCTCTTTTAACAGCGCTATATAAGTTGTTCTTTTTTTTATTATTATTATTATAAAACAAAATATCGGTCATTTCGGTATTATGGTTGCTTGGTGTACAGGAATTTTGTTTTAGATTCTCAGCAAATTCACTTAGGAACTGACTTAACTTTTTTCATCTTCATTTGTTATTAGCCTGGCCCAGTGGTTGTATTACATTTATCCTTGGAGCGCTCTTGTTGTCAAAGGTGTTATAAAAATATGATTTTTATGACAAAAAACAATACTTTACTGACTGATTCCATACAAATATACATTAGAACTTCTTCAGTAATCGGTTAACATATCCCAAAGGGTATTTACCACTTCTGAGTACCAATGTTGATTGTCATATGGATAGAAACTTTTATTTTATGTTTTAAAAATGTTTTTTTCATGTTTTTCATGCCATGGTTTTTCTTTACTTTGTGACTAAGTGGGATTTGAGATGCAGTCGCTCAGAAGAGAAATTCCAGATACTGAGCTTTTTTCACACATTTTTTAGATCACATAGACCATCATTATGCATCCTCAGCTTGGCTTAAATGGCGGGAAGTCGCGGGTGGGACTTGTGATAAAAAGATGCCCGTTAAACTTAAGGGGCTAGTTTACAAGAGTTTCATTTGGCCTCATGTCAGCAGAAGACCGCCAGAGTATATAGGAAACAGGGAACAGACACTTAATGTCCCTGGTAAGAGGTCCCAAGGAAGACCCAAGCGCGGATGGTGCGAGGTGGTCGGGCGGGACATGAGGGACGCCGATAGCGCTTCAGAAGATGTATAGGATTGGGCGAAGTGGCGGCGAATTATCAGAAAGGCAGACCCCACCACCATGTGGGAATAATAATGCCAAGGAAGAGAGAGAGATCATCATTATGCATGAGACAACGAACAGTTATAAGGATGTAGAAAAACAATGGATAGACATATGAATGTACCTAGTGCGTATGTATGTGTGTTTATGAAAATGTATGTATGAGGGTTGATCAAAAAATAATGAGGTTTTTTAATTTTGCAGGCTGTTTATTTTTATTTGAGCCCATCTTTTTTATTCACATTGGTGACACTGTCTGAGGTGTACTTTTCAATTTTTAGCTATATTAGACAGGCAGTTTGTGTTCGATAGGCAAGTATTTAAAATACATTTTTCCATGTTAGCGATTTTTTCATTTTGAAGAGTTTTTTCAATTCCCAAAGATGAAGAAGACGTTGAAAGGACAACGTTTGCGACCAAGTGCATATCCCAACAAGTGCATTCCACAAATGTATTGTGGATTGGAAAAAACGGGGGCAAAAGTGTCTTTTATCATTTGGGGATTATTTTGTAGGGGAGAATATTAATATTAATGATTAAATAAATACTTTTTGATAAAAATTAAAATTCTCATTATTTTTTTATCAAACCTCATATTTGTGTGTGTGTATATTTATATGCATGTATGTTTATATCATATATTTAAAAGTATAGTACAAATGAAATATAACAAAATCTTAATTTATTTTTGTTTTTTTGTTGGTCTCTTATTAATATTTTTATTGATTTATTATTTTTGGCACTTTACAACCCTAGGTTGTAATTACTCAATTAAAAAAAGTGGTTGTTTTATAAAATTCAAATATGATGGTAAATACGGTGTATTAATATATCCACAATAAATATAATTATTGTTTCCTGTCACTTTAGTTCTTACATAGAATGAAAGAATGATAGTTTGTTAGATTGGAATAAAAATGTAATGGGCTTTTTTAAGGTTCTTGTATTTCTCATGATTGTTTTACTTTATTACTGTGAAATGTGTAAATACTTGAAAGTGATAATTAAAAATGTGTATGATAGGTTCAGCTTGTTAATTTCATATTTGTTGGACATGGACATTCACATTTATATTTTTTTTATACTTCAACAGACTGATGAAGTATCTCAGTTTTTGGGTGTTTTAATGAAATCGTGCTTTTACATTTTTTATTGAGAGATCTCAAATCTCACGAGTAAATGCATGAATTGTTGTTGAATTATTTCTGTATGTTTATGTGTGAATTTCACGGATGGAAGTCAGCTGTCTCAAGTAATGACCCTAGTGAGATGTCTTGAGTAGAAATATGTAAAAGATTTTGTTAGACAAGGGATGTACAAATCTCTTGTAACAACAGATGAATCCAGCTTGGACATTTATTAAGAATATCTGAAGATAATAATCATTTGAATATTCTAAAATAATGTAGTTCCTGGTGACCCAGGATCAAAGTTAGCTTGCTAAGCTAGGAGTTTGACTTATTTCTATAATAAAGAAGTTTTCTGAATACACGATATATTAGAAGATTGATTGAAAACTTGATTTGTGATAAAAGTAATCATCAAAGAGATTTTATGTTTTCAGTTTGAAAAAATGATAAACCAATTAATTACCAAGAAATAGGTAGCGGCGGTGGAAGTTTGTCAGTTAAGTTCAATTCCACAATATCATTTGGGGTGGGCACATTGTGTTGGCGTTTTAAGCTGTCCATGTGTCTCTGCACTGGTCTCGCTATTGTTTCTATGTATTCGCTTTCTTGTTGATGTCCATCGAGCGAATCCTCATTATCATCATCTAAACAAAAATAAAATTTTAATTAACATTAATATGGAAGTGGTTTAAATATCAGTAAATAAAAATCTCTTAAAAACTCATTGAATTATATTGTGAGAATAGTAATTAAATCTTATAAAGACGTGGTGTCCCTTTTGGATGATAAAATAGCGTAGTTCTTGACTAGCTATAAGGCGGCGTCCAGAATATCTGGCCCAACTAATTCCAGTGCTTAGCTCTTATTGTGGTGATTATAGGCCGCTGCTACATCCAAAAATTAGTCATCTCAATTGTTCGTAACGCCTGCCATTCATCATCCTCCTTGGGTCTCGATCAAGTGCCAAAATTTTGAGCCATTATGTAAAGTCACGGTGCAGGTTCAAATAGCTGATACTTCGTCTTCAGACTAAACACTCCCATATGCTCTTCGTATTGCTAAAGGCACAGCTAGTAGCATCCATCATAATGAGCAGCTCATTCCTGAGACCTCAATCCCCAACAACAAAAGTGGTATTCAAATACTTATCTCTATTGAAAGAAACATCATTAATGCACAGGGGGCAGTTCTTACCAGAACATGACATGTCACTATACATTAATTGTATTCCCTGATTTGATACGTTGGTTAAAAATGAGAAATTCTCTGATAGGCTGTGGTACCACATGCTCTAAATCATTCACAGAGGGTCCTAACAGTGTGATATGAGATTAACCGTATCTTTAATTTAAGAAAATGTTTTTTTATTTTTCATTGCATTTATTTCATATAATGCATACAGGTGATATGGGTCAATATTTATAAAAAAATTCTTTTAGATTTATTCCGAAACTGAATAAAATTTTGATTTTTATAAGGAAAAAAGTCATAACTCACCCTTTTTGACAATAATATCATAGTTTGTCGCATCATACAATGAAAAAACATTTTCTTCCATGATAGATTGTGATTTCATTAATGTTTGTCTGTATTCAACAATGCCATCATCGGATTCCAAACTTTTCAAGAAATTCTTGAAGTTTTGTTTTGGCAATTGCCTTTCTGTGGGGACAGAAGTTTGTGAGATAGTTGTATTATTAATGTTGGATATTTCCATCTGAATTTTATCAGGTGCTGGTGAATAATTATCAAATATTCTCGTTTCTGAACTTTCAATTAATGTTATAATTTGACCATCATCGTCTTGATAAATATGATTTTCAATATCTTGTGTTTTCTTTGAATTAGCAGATGTAGTATCTGTACATATCTGTGGTTCCTCACATATAGTATTTGTTGATTCTGAATTTGTAACTTTTGACTCATTGTTGCATATTTCTGGTCTCTCTTCCGTTTCTGTACAAGCGTTTTCTTGTTTTTTCAATTCACATGTTAAATCATTATTGTTGAGTTCGAGAGTGCATACTGCGGTGGTTATTGTCTCTTTAGTTGTCATGGTTGCAAGAGGTTCAGTTTCTATCAATATGACATTTTCTTGTGTTATGGAGTTAGATTTATTTAGTGTATCATCAACAACTTCTACTAGTTTTGATTCATTAATATTATCCTTGATATTCTCTTTTTTCACATAGTTTACATCATCATTATATTTTTCCTCTGAAATTGATGCATCTTTAATAAAAGAATCAACAGGTGACATATCTGAATCAACTGAGCTCACAATTTGATCACAAGACAGTGATTTATTTTGGAGATCATTATTCAAATCATCGATGGGTGCTGTTACTTTTTTAATAGCAATAGATTCTATTGACTGTGCCTCAGGAGTTGAAATCTTAGTATATTTTTTTTTATCGTTAGAATCAATATCAATAAGCTTTCCTTCAAAAGTTTCGATTTTTAATTCTTGTATAACTTCTTTTATAAGAGTACCATCTGTAGTATCTAAACTACATAGATTTGTTTCTTCAAAAAATGTATTAACGATCTCATCATTTTCCTCATATCTCTCCGTAATTATTTCTTCCTGTGGTAGAATTTCCAATTCAGCAACAGCAACAGCAACAGACAATTCTAGTTTGGCTTCAGTATCAACAAGTGAACTTGTAATAAGTTCTTTTCCATTAGCATCTTGGTTCATTAAAGCTAACACAATATCAGGATTTTTGCCTCCAATTATTGTTTTTGAATCAACAAGTACTTTTTTAATATCGGCAGTGTCTTCCATCTTATCTTCTGCCTCTGAGCCAGCTTCGGAGAGGTCAGTTGTGTCTTCTGCATCCCGGTCACCTATAAGGGCACGATATTCTGTGTTTGAATTTGGTATCAGCATTGGAACTGGAACTGAAGGAGCATTTTTGATTCTCTTCTTTTGGAATAACCAGTTTTCTTCCCATGAATTATTGTTGGCATAGATTTCTGTATTCTGCATCAGGTTTCCATTTGCTTCCAAGGAATCATCTTCAAGATTTCTTTCATCATTACCTGAAACATATAAGAACTTTGAATTATTTTCTCTCATTAATTTTTCATAGAAATTGATTTATCTCTTAATAAAATTCTTACCATTCAATTCAACAATATCGCCACCATATTCAGGAAAAGCAACCCTAGTTTTATTTTGGAAATTTATGTTAGCCAGAGCACCATCTACTGGGTTGCTGTACGACTTTGTGTATGGTTCATCATCATCAGTACTTGAAGCACTGATTAAATAATGTTTTTGTTTCTGAAATAAACAAAAAATATAAGTTGTAATTTGATTGAATCAAATATATGACAAAAAGTTCAACATTTCAACTTTTTCCTTATTTTTTCTACTTTTGCATGATTTCGCTCAAATAATTGATTTGTCTGCCATACTCTGTGGGTCAGCCGTCTCTAAAATTTAATGTTGATAATATCCGATAACAATTGGTAAATCAAATATTGTCATATGATTTTAAAATTAATTATAAAATTGCTTAAGGATGTTTTAAAAAAAAATATCCATTTCTAATCTATATTATAGAAATGGATATTTTTATACTCCTATGAGTAGTATTGTATAAAAAGCTCACCAAATGGTAATTTTTTAAATACATAATGTTTTAAGTACAACTTTATTTCAAGTTTTAATGAAAATAATGTGACATTATAATGAAACTCATGCATCATGCACATCCATTTTATTCAATCGTTTTCAAATGGTTGCTGATTGAATTCTTCATTGAAGATTGTGAATCTAAAGTAATTCATCCTCTCCAAATACCTTAGATTTTTTTTGAAGAGGGCGCAGATAGTTTTATGTGATTGGTTAATTGCTTAAAAAGGGAGAAATGACAGTTTCTGAAAAACAGCCGTCCAGCAACAAATTTAAACAAACAGAAATTTAATAAAGTGATATGCAAATCACCCAGGATTAAGTCGAACTTGTATTGACTATCATTTGGTTTAGAACATAGGTTCTCAAACTTATTTTGCCCACTGCCCACTTTGAGAATATTTTTTTTTCTAAAGCCCCCCAATTTTTTTTACTTGCGAATCTGAAACAGCTATTGCCACAATTATATTTAAACGTGTAATATTATATACTATAGTCGTAAGATAGGATATGACCCTATCCTATTTCTGAGTTTAAAGAAGACTGTTTCAATGAGAACAATTAAAACGCATACTTAATTATATTGAAAAGTGTTTTTATTAACATTCAAAAGACATTGAATTTATAACTTATCTAATGAGAAGGTTGAATTTGATGCATTTTAAAGAGTTTGTTAATATCAGGCTCGATTTTACTTAAAAACAACCGTAAGTCGCCGCGTTCAATAACATGGAGCCGATTTCTCTTTTTAGGTACCAATGTTGCTACAGCACTAAATCCAGGTTCAGCTAAATAGGAAGATGGGAATGCTATCAGAAATTGTTGAACAATCGACCGTAATCCTGGGTACAGTTGCAAAATCGGCTTCTGCCGCCAACATTCTTGGTAGCCATTCTTGAATTTAATTTTTAATTCCTCATTTGTCGTCAGTTCTATTAGTTCTTCTTCTAACTGGGATGATCCTGCTGTGTTGACATTTGAAAAAGGATCCAAAACCCAGTCTGGTATGTCCATGTTTAAAATGTCCTGGAATCGTTACTTGAAATCAATGTGGAGGTTTCCCAAGTGTTGACAGTAAACAAGCAAGTCGTCGTGCTTGAATTATACTGCTGATAAATTTGGTAAGTTATTGAGTTCGCGTCTGCCGATATTTCTTTGGTATAATAGCAGTTTGGACACGAAAGCAGCAACGCTATTTTTTGTCTTAATCAAGTTTAAGTCGTCGCCTTGAAGTTGGAGATTGACATCATTAAACAATTTATACAGGTCTGTCAAGTACGCAATATCGTTCTTTGATGAGATGAGGTTGTCACGCAATTCCGTGTCTTTGTTTCCTAGGAACTCTATCACAGACCCAAACAGATTGTAAAATCGAGTCAAACAAGTACATTTTGACAGCCAGCGCACCTCTGTGTGAAGCAGCAATCGGTTGAAATCTTCATCATTGGCAATGCAAAGCTGACTAAATAATCTGTCATTCAACGAGTTACTTCTGATTTTATTAACTGCTCTGATAACATATTGCAGTGATGTATGGAGGCGTTCACTCAGGTTTTTCGCAACCAAATGCTGACGATGAATTACGCAATGCACAGCAAGCACGTCAGGAACTTTATTTTTTAAGCACGCTATGAAGCCTTTGTGACGCCCTGTCATAGCCGGTGCGCCATCCATAGCAACTGACAAAATATTATTAAAAGGAATTTCCTTTTCGTCACAAAACTTTTCCGGTGTATTAAATATGGTTTCTCCTTTTGTATCTGTTCCCAAATTGGTAGCAAACAATAGTTCTTGACATATTTTCTCATCTTTGATAAACCTCACGTATGACAATAACAATGCTTCATTGGTTGGTAAAGTGTACTCATCCAGTTGAATTGAAAATTGACAAGTCTGCAGATGATTGCACAATGATTCTTCAATGTTTTCAGCCATCTCATCAATTCGTCTTTGCACAGAACTGTTGCTCAAAGGAATTTTTCAGATAATATCTGCAGCTGGTTTATGGAGCACAGTGGTTATTATTTATTTTACTGCTGGTAAAATTAAATCTTCCCCAATAGTATGTGGTTTGCCTGTTTTAGCAATCAACAATGAGATATTGTACGAAGCTCGAAGTCCGTCATCGTCTTGATTAGAAGCTGATGAAAAAAGTTTTGATATAGTTAGCTGAATTTCGTACTTCTTTTTCATGTCTTGAAAATAGGTCACATCTTTGTCTTTCTTATCCGGGTGTATTTTATTACAATGATCTTGAAGCCTAGAAGGCTTCATCACTTCATTTGAAAATGTTTTTTGACAAATAAGGCACATTGATGATGATGGATTTGTGGGATTTTCGATAAATCCGTATTGAATATAATCCACACTATACTGCCGTCTCTTCTTTTTTGCTTCCGACATGGTTTTTACTTTACAGATACGTGAGTAGTAGTAGTGAAAAAATCAACTTTTAAAACCCTGTCAACAATTGTGCGCGATAATGCTAATGAAAATAAAATGAACAATCACTGCCTTTATATAGGTTGGAGACATACAACACGCACCGACAGGGATAAGATAAACATGCAGTGACTTGTTTATAACACCCGGCGCGGAAGTAAAGCGCGGGGGCAAGGGTGATGCGGAAGCAGAGTGCGGGTGAGAACAAGCACATATAATACTGTCAATTCTTGCAGGATTGCAAAAATCACGTTATTTAACAAACACTTGTTATAACTAAATTGCTACAGGCATATTTTTTGCTATTTTTATTAACAGGTTTTTGTTAACTTTACCTGTATTTATGTATGACATATTTCACGTGAAATTGGAAGATTTGAATTTTTTTAATTAAAATCCAAAATTAAATTTTTTTATATCATCCAATTTAATGTAGATCTGAATGTAATGGAATCTTTAAGTTCAATTTTCATCCACTTCCCGAACTACCGAAATATGTGAATTTTCGCACACGTGATAAAAATGATTAAAATACATACAATAACAAAAATCAACCAATATTAAAGTTTACTTTAGTTAGTACAAGATAAGCGTGTTTTTTTTTTGTCTTTTTTAGACTATATTTTTTTAATCTGCCCACACCCCTCCGTGCCATCTCAACGCCCCCTAATTTTCTCTGGGTCTTCTACTGCCCCCTTGAAAGTCTCAAACGCCCAAAAGGAGGCGTTATCGCCCACGTTGAGAACCTATGGTTTAGAAGATCATTACTAATCTTAGCTATAGCAAAATTCGTGAAAAGTAAGTGCATGCAAATTAAACTAGGTAATAGATGGCGAAAAATGAGTGCGGTGCAAGGGTAATAATGAAGTTACCAAAAAGGTTTCCAATATTCAAATTATGATTGTACTGTTTTTTTATTCACAAATATTAGTTTTGCAAATAAAAATTGGAGTTTTACCTAGTAATTTTCGAATACCTTAAAATAGATTTTATATAAACATGAATTTTTAATATATATTTTTTTTCTCTTAAATTTTTAATGTATCTGATATAAAGTTCTATGATGGTGTTTAGATCTAGGCTGGTAATAAAATTATATTTTTTTATGACCGATATTGAGCTTATCATATCATATACTTTATGGATATCCTGTCATTTATTCATTAGTTAATTGGACATAATGGACAAGGGTGTCACATGTATTATAATTTATGGTTCTTAGTGTGAGGTTTGTATAAATTGAGCTAAATAATTCAGTGTTTTACGTGCTAACAAGTTGTAATTTAATACGTTCCAGTAAGATGCACCATAATAAAATAAAAACATTTCATAATAATTACAAAGGTGAAAATTAACACAAATGTCATATTTATGATTCTTGTACAATACAAAAAAGCAGTAAGGTCGATTATCTCATTTATTAACTCTTGTTACATTTAGGTTTTTATTTCTATGGATAAAAAATTGTATTTTTCATCTAATAATTGAATTCTTCCCCTTATTTTTTTTATTCTGCTGTTGAAATCACCAACTTCATACATCAAAAAAAGAATATAATAATTGCAGTTTTTACTCAAAGAAATTAATTGTAAAAATAATAGTTTATGCTTTCTTGTGAAATGGGTTAATTGTATCTACAAAAGCTTTCAATAAGCTTAATTCTTAATATATCCATCAATCTGTGGAAAATATCAATTTTCTTCGATCAAGTCATCCCGTGTGCAAGTGGATATTCTCTAAACAGTTCGTTGTAGAAAAGGAGACGGAAAATAACCTCAAATGCTGATAATATAAGTAATTGTCATGCACATTTAATAGAATAAAAGTTTATTTATCAATGGATTTCCATTGACTGCAGTCTTATTGCCAGCTTGCTTGTGCGAGTTCAAAATGATTAATCAATGACAAAAAGCTAAATGTACAAAATCATTTGACACAGAAAAGGGTTTTAGGTTGGAGACCACACATCCAGAAGAAACTATAGGAATGTCGTCTCCAAGATGGATGAATTACATTAAACTGTCCGTTTGAGTGTAGAGGATGCAGCACACTCAAGATCAGGACAAGTAGAAGTGGAAAACGGAAGGTTACGTCGAGCAGTGGAGAAATGTGGACCAACTGATGATAATTCTTTCTCAGGCAGAGAAATATATTTTTATGTGTAAGTAATTGAAAAAATTAACTTACAGTCGGTCCATCTGTGGCACGGCCGCTGGAGTCCGAGTGCGGGTAGTCGTCCTGCGAGGCCGGCTCTAGACTGGAGCGCTCCGCAGAGCTGTCTCGCGGCGCGGCGCGCGGTCGACGCCGACGCCCTTCACGCGCGCCCTCGGCTACCTCGGGGCTCGAGCTGCCCGAATGCACGCCGCTGCTGCTTGCACCCTGCTGCTGATATCTGTCTATTACCTGAAAATTATATTTTTTCTCAATGTAATGACTGTGTTGTTTTGAATAATATACCTATATACTCGTATATCGATAGAATCAAAAGTTTTTATCACTACATTTTACTATATGGAAAGACGTATGCAAAAATGACCCAGTACACGTTTTTTATGATTATTGTGAAATATAAATTAAACTCCTTCAAAACATAAAAACAACATACATACAGTTTTACATGGTTAAGACCCAGTTTACTTGAAATGTTAGTGTCAATTTCGAAGTTAAGTGTATTGCGTCACATTAAATACGAGGCGGATCCCATATGTAACGCGGGCTGCAATTTCCCTAGGGTTTATCTACACTTAACTCCACTATAATAAATTTTATCGGTTGACTTGTTCTGATAGGGCATAAACATTTAAGTTATGCTTTCTGATGTTTTCAGCTTATTATGATCTTGCCATAATGATTTTTGAAGGTAAGTCGACCTCCTTGACGTCGTTAGGGGGTTGCGGATTATATTCACGTTGGTACCTATTTATTTAAAAAAAGGTCATCTTTGATATTGTTTTGGGAAGATATTGCCGTATGAAGATTAACAAGCCAGATTTCAGTACTTCCCAATCATAATTATGACGACGGAGATCCTATATACGGACTAATCGATTATTTAAATTTTATATTTATTTAAACTTTTAAATTTTTATATTTAAATATATAAAGCACTCTCCTGCCTTACTAGATGTATGCCCGTCCTAAACCTTTATTTTGTTTTGTTTACATAAAAATTAAAGAAATTAAAGAAACAGGATCACAATATAAATCTTATCGAAAATAATTTATCTGGAATACTAAAAAATATAAAAAAATTAAATAAGGCTATTTAAGTCGTAAGTTTCCGAAAAAGACACAATAAGAGAATTACTTCATATCAACTTAGGTACTTACTTAATAATGGCAAGATGTATGTAAATTGCTATTAAAATTAAACAAAAAAGTTGTATCGCGAGCACTAATGAGGTTCATTACGTGTTATGTTTAGCAGGGGAAAGACCAAATCATTTTAAATTGTACTTTAGTACAAATTAACTACATATTTTTTATTATCTATTTTTGTATTGCCAAAAAAACTTGTTATGCTTGCAAGATTGATGTTAATCAATTTGAAGTAATCGGTATTAGAGGTATTTTTTAAATAATCGAATAATGATTTATTTTTAATTTTCGAGTATTTTTATCAAATTCCAGCAACGTCAACAAATCTGTAAATCAAATTATTCAAGCACAATACCGATGTCAGTGGAAATTAAATAAACTAACAAGTTTTAAGTGTCCAAGAATAAGACAGTAGGTAATTAAAAATAATTCTGATTATTATGGTTTGCATATTTAAATCGTATTAAACTCTTTTTTTTTTCAAATTATTTATAATATAAAAAAAAACAAAAAGAAAACGACGCGTTCGTTTTTTGTATTGAACTTTGAAAAATAAATACTATATATCTCGAAAAGAGACAAAAATATTAATGAAAACCCTGTCAATTAAAAATGATGTGTTGTTCCAACTTCATCAAATAACTTAGTTATCTTGAATAGGTCTGTAATTGGTTTTTCTACCCATGATAGTTCATTAAATTAACAGTTGTTATCAATAGATTAAGAGTACTATAATTTTCAAATTGCTGTTATGATAATTAAGTTTAACAATGTAACACGTAACATATATTAAGAATTAACAGAAGTCACTTGAAAAATGTTGACATTTGATAAGGCTGACGGATTGTCCGATTGTTTGTCTCACCTCGTCCTCCGCAACAGATGCGGCCTGGGCAGCCGCTTCCGTTCCACTAATCATTCCACCTGCACCAATTTCCCGGAGAAATACGACACCGTCTCGTCCACCAGGGCAAGTGCCTAGCCACTGCAGGTCTGAGTGTCAGGTTTCCCGCTAGTACACTGAACCGTGTAGGGAACTTCCGAGCCCGATCAGTTGGTCGTTCGCTCCAGAACTGTCTTAGCCCGAGCAATTCCTGACTAATGCGCAATTATGTTGTGGACAGGGCTGTTCCGCTTCCAAATTCGACAGAATCATAAACACTTTTATACCCTTAATTCGATATATTTACATTTTTTACGTATTCGTCTCAAATATTTTATTTTTATCAAATCATCGTCAATTCTTATATATTCACTTCAATTATTCACATCTCAAAGTTTTCTTCTTATTATTTTAACTATTTACGATTTTTTTAAATTATTTTAACTATTTTTATCGCAAGATTTACCCCACAAAGGCTCTATTTAAAATTATTATTATAAAACTTTGTAATAGAAATGCTTTATTTTAACTTTTTTCGTTGCTAGTTTTTCTGGTCGATATATTTATGCTTTCAAAGTAAACTGCAATCACCAAATAGACAGCAACGAAATTTACTTGTAAATGTTATCTGAAAAAATACGCGATTACGAGTATGTTAAACTAACAATGTAAATTCTTAAGATTGTAGATCTTCAAAGCCAAAAAGATAAAGCGATAAGTAGAGAATGTTTACAATAAGTTTTTTAATTACTTTTATCGGGTTTCATTTAGGTATTTTTAACATATCCATATAAGTATCAGCTCGCCGTATCCCTGTCGAGGTCGATAGAGAGGTCAGAGTACCAGACTCTCCTATCCCGATACACATCTTTCACCTCTTCCAGATCCGTACACCTAATAATACAGCTTTTACGATTTCTCTGACTTTTACATTTCAATCATTCACTTTATTTTATTTATTTTACACATGACAAGAAATATACATAATTTGCGAAAAAAACAACAGGTAATTTAATTTGGACACACAATTTTAATGGATCTGGATTTGTTGCCTTTCATTTGTCGTGTCCCCAGTAAAGTAGGCTTTTGCCTGTATCTCACTAAGGAAATTTAACATGAAAAAATAAATCGATACTTCTTTCCGATTTTTTTAATTATATTTTATAAAACCCATTTGTACATTCTCATCAACCTGACAAACAATGACACTAAATTACATATGTATACATCACGCGAATCAAACCCCTCTCACTTCATCACTCCAGATAGACCAAAACGTTCATCCTACAATATACCGCACATAATCATAGAAAAATAACAAAAAATACCACACTCAAGAGCTCACACAAACCTTTGCTACAAGTCATTCCTCTTGAAAGCCCAAGTATTCAAACTTCTGTCGCAATAACAACCACGCTCCGATCGACTGCCTAAATTATTTTCCTCCTTTTTTGCCTTTATTGAAGTCGGCACCCTATTGTACAAGTATGTCATGGAAGCTAAATAAGTATATTGTTTTTGGGAAAAAGATGTTTTAACTCTAGGGATGGTGAACATTTTATCAGTTGCCATGCGTGTCATGTGTCTCTGCTGAGTCTGCATCTTCCCTTTTATCCAACCGTACTTTCCTTGATCTTCCTCCATCACGCCACACACTAATATTGTACTATATATGTTATATATTTTTTTTATCTTCATTAATTTATTCGTTCTACATCTCATCTCTTTATCATCAATCCTTAGTTCATATTCATTTTTTGCAACTTAATTATGTACTGTGTCATACACTGTCACCTAATGTAATCTTCTCAGTGTACGCATTTTCAGCACTATTTGACTCATTTCAGTATTTTTCCACATCCATATTTCACTTCCGTACATCAAAGTTGGTTCTAAAATAGTATTGTAGGCTATCTATCATTTAAGGAGATTTTTATATTACTCAGCTCGAGTATACCATAATATATTTGTTTTAGTACCCCACCCCATACACACCGCCCAATATCAATCGTAACTCCTCGTATGCTGATTACTTTATATACTGATGACATGGAAGTTTCGGCGGAGAGTGAAGATGACTTGCAGAGTTTAATAAGTAAATTGTATGAGAGATGCGAAAAGAAAGATCTGAGAATGAATGTTATTAGAAAACTGTAAAAGAAAAAGTATGGGTGAATAATGAAACGTTTGAGCAAGTTGAGGAATTCTGCTATTTGTTATCGGCGTATAGCGATAAGACAGATAAGAAAATTAATGCGGTACTAAGACATACTCGTATATACTCGAACCAGACAGGGTAAAAATCTACTATGTTAAGATAATAGTCCATAATTGTATTTTGTTGCCAACTTTGATGTATGAGAGTGAAAAGTGTACATGGAAAGTGACTGATAGGAACCGAATAAATGCTGTAGAAATGCGTGCATTGAGAAGAACATACGGGATGAGAATGTATGACATATAACAACATTGAGTAATTAGGGATGAATTTGAACTTAAGACTGATGTATTGAGAAAGATGAAGAAGAGCACGCCGAGATGAGATGGTTTGGGCATGTGGAACTGGAGTGATGATATGTACGAGTATTTATGTGTGTATGCAATAGCTAAAGTATATTCGGGAATAATAATTTATTTAGAATTCAGTTTGTAAAGCAAAAAATATCAAAAAGATAAGCAGATTCTAGAAAAAATATAACAACAGTAGCCAGAACGATAAAATCTTCGATGTATGATTTGATTTAATATTTTTTTGTGAAAAAACTAATCCTTTCTACCTATCTACTACTACTTCCTATCTACTTCGTCAAGTAGATAAGAGGTTTATTTTTAAAATTCATATTCTACAATAATCAATTATTTGACAAGAATAGTAAGTATTTTAAGTGTCGTTAAGTTATGGGGAAAGGTAACACTCTTTTTCCTAAGAGTAGCGTTACTACTTTAAAAAAAATATCTTTGATGTACAAGTAGCTGGAACAATGCTATTTTTTCAAAGTACGAAGGTGGATCAAATATAAACGAGACTTTTGTTTTAGAGCACGTAATTTTAAATGGAGCGCGCGGCCGCCTCGATGAGTGTTGGGTGGGGACACCAGGAGTAGGGAGAGCGGTCGGCTGGCCTCAACAGTTTCAGTCATTAGTATGGCACACGACGTCTAAGAAAGAGGTGCACCCGTCGATTGCGCAACGCATAAAATTATCAAGTTTATCGCTCGTGAGAACGTAACGTCGGCCAAAATTCTGCGCAGACTGACGGGACAGTTCGGGGATCAAACACTGTCAATGCCCCGTGTGTGACTGGCATAAGGAGTTCATCGAAGGTCGTAAAAGGGTCGAAAATGAGAGCCATGATCGTCGCCCATGGACGAACATTACCGAACAGAACATTAGCGCCATTCGTAATCTTCTGGAAGGCGACTGACGTTTGACGGCTTCTAAAATTTTGTTCTGAGATAGGAATAAGTTACGGGAGCACACGATCCATAATCACAAAGGACCTAGGATTCCGTAAAGTGTCTGCTTGATGGGTCCCACGTATTTTGACTGCAGAACAAAAGTTGGCACGTTTGCACGTCTGTGAGCGGCTCTTGGCGTGGTTTGAACAATAAGGGAACGCATTTTTGAGTCGCTGCGATCACTGCGTTACCTGCGATGAAACTTGTGTACATCACTATACTTGTGTACACCACGCTCGAGTCGAAACAAGCCAGCATGGAGTGGAGAAAGAAGGATGGGACAGCCTCTGTGAAAGCCAAGACTGTTGTCAGCTGGTAAGGTGCTTGCGACCGTTTTTTGGGACCGACGCGGCATTTTGCACATCGATTGTTCGCACGATCGTTGCACTATCAATGCGGCGTAGTACTGCGAGCTTCTGAGTGAAGTTAAAGTTGCTTATCGATGCAAAAAACGCGACCAACCAATACGAGAGGTGATTCTTCTCCATGAAAACGTGAGGTCCCGTACTGCAGCTGTAACATGTGAAAAATTGAAGGAAATGAGTTGGACCCGACTGGAACACCCTTCCTATGTTATAGTCCTGATCTATCGCCCTGCGACTTTCATCTCTTTGGGCCACTGAAATAAGCTCCGGAAGGCCAACGATTCAACGACGACGATGGAGTAGAGGGGTTTGTGCGCAATTGACTGCTGACACAACCCACTTCTTTTTACGATGACGGAATAAAAAAACTACCGATCCGCTGGAAAAAATGCATTTCTAAAGCAGTATATTATGTAAAATGATGTGTACTTGTTCTTTTCTTTCTGCAAATAAAAAAAAATAAAACGAAAAGTCTCGTTTATATTTGATCCACCCTCGTAGTTTTAATAACATTTAGTATTTCATATCAATATTGAATACAAATTAGTCCGATGTGATACTCAATATTTTATATAATAACGTGGATGCTGTTTTAACAAGAAAATTATTTTTATTTGCTATGCTCACATCTTGTTATATTTTCCGATTTTTTTCTAAAATTCTTGCTATAAGTTCAACCCTCGCAATAAACCGAGGAATATTGAATGTGATGCCATATAAAGTCTACAGAAAGTTGCCATGTGATAAGGGCCGCCCCTCCGATATGTGCAGTTCACGCAGGTGACCCTATATAAACATTTGGATTAAAATAATGATTTTTTCAACAACACAATAGATACACATATTGCACTCAATTTACTAACCGAGTAACAATACGAAAGCAACATATAGAGACATAACAGGTAAATGGGTAGAACTTTCGAATTACAAATTTGACACGTGGAACAACACAGATTCATTTTATTACGAAAATCAGTTTTGTTCAATTAATTTTACTATTCATTCAAAAGGTATTTGAAATATTCATTCGTAAGCCGTTATCCAGGCAATGTTAATTGTTTTTGTTCAGAATGCATTAATATTCACATACATAGTATGGATAGAAAAATGTTATTTTTAAATGTTTTTTATGGTTCCTCCAATAACTTAGAATTGGTAATACGGTCATATTGAAGATTGTAGCAGAGATACAATATTATCTTCAGTCCTAGAAATTGAGCCTTCGAGTTTAGAGCCATCAGAGTAGGCATGAAACTCACGGTTCGTCATTGCACGTGTTTGCAATACTACCGCACATCAATAAATAGACAACAACCCCCTGTTTTTTTGGATAACATCGGAAATCGAACCCAAAATCCCCAGGTGGAAGTCATGTGTCTTTTCAATTAGGCCATGGAGGTCTTCAATTAGTCATACGGTCCTACAACTCAAAAATGAATGATTTTTTAAATATTTATTTAGCAAATGAATCTGGGGCCTGTAAATTAAGACAAATATATGAATTTTTATGACATCTTATCTCAAGTAACTGTTAAAAATAAGTCGAATATATTGATTTTTATTACATCTTATTTCCCGGGTTCGAGGAGTACCCGGGTCGAATTTTTTTGTTTTCTGTTTTTTTACGCGGGCGGTACTACAACTAGCAACGCCCTGCCTCTGGTAATACTAGTACAAGTATGGTATGTAATAGACGGGGGCGGGTATAGGTATATGTAACCTCTGGAGCCTCGGGTCAAGCCGGTAGCGCATAGCTTGTACATAATTATATTTTTGTTACGATGGACCACTTGAAGGGCTTCTGCGCGGAGATGTCTTGCGCGAGTGAACTTTGAATGTTAATAATCGATTATCTAATTAACCTTTGCCAACTACATGGATATACACATAAGTGCTAAATATGTAAATTGAGGCTTTTGCGGCTGTTAATGATCTCAGTGGCCTAGTTGGTAAGGTGTTTGATTTCCACCCGGGGTTTTCGAATTCGATTCCCGATAGTACCTAAAAAAAGTAGAGTCCCAGTCTGGTAAAAGAGTCCCATCAGGTAAAAATACTCGCACACATTAGACGTGAGCGAGTATTGTTTTTTCACGTACAGGGTAGTATTATCAATACTTGCGATGGTACTTAACATTAAAGCTCGATTAATGGGACCGAAGACAATGTTGTCTCACGGTCACGCTTTTCAATATGTCTGAATCACCAATTCGGATAAACTGAAGAGTTACCACACGAATGTGTAAACGGCTTTGAATGCTTAAATATTTCATTCCAGTAAATTAGGGCTTTGCTCATTATAGACTTCTTTTTCCTCGTCGATAAAAATTAACAAACATATTTTATTTGGCCTGATAAAATTTTGTTTATTTCTTATGGGAAACTATGAAATCAATTCCACTTTCTGAGATTCACATAGCGCAGATGCCTAATGTTTCTAGCCATCTACTGTTTTTAAGGATTAAGGAAGTTTAGTTTTAAAGGTTTGATTTTAAAACATAAAAGTTTGCCAACTTTGTCAGGTCATAAAATGCATGCAAACTTTGCGTGATCATTCAATCTAAAGTCAACCTTAGATGTGAACTCAGCGTCAGCTTATGTTGATTAAATAATACATTTGAGACATCTATTGAAAATAATCACAATTAATTTTGGTTGCTTTTTGTATTTACATCATAAGAAAGTGATAGCACGTTCAAAACGTTTTTTATTTATGTCGCTAGATTTTAATTTGCCAAATATCTACACATATACATGCCGACTCAACACATCCTTATAAATATCCGACTCCTTATAAATATCCTAATAGCCAGAAATTATCCGATGAAGGAGTAAGGCGTCCTACCATTGAACCGCGAGTCGAAACAGTTATACACCACTTGGACACATACCACCTTACCCCATTAGATTTTATAGATTTTTTGTTAAAAATTTGTACCAACTTTTAAATTTAACAAAAAATTGTAAAACAAAAATGTGTTAAATTTTTTCTTCGATTTTTTGGTATATTTTTTATATAAATATATTTTTGATAAATACTAAAAATCCATGTGTTTTGTAAATACGTTATGGCTGATTTTTCCTGAATAACATAACATATGATAGAAAAATCATATACGAGTATGGTAAATTATGTCAATTTATAGGAGTTGATAACAAAAATTCAAATCGAACAAAAGCTTTCATTTTTGGTTTTGTAGAAACTGATGAAAAACTTAAAAATAAATAAAAAATCTTTGCACTTTTTTTGTACATGTCTAACAAATATCGGATCAGACTGGAATCATAAGCTATGAAATACGAGTATAATGTAAAAACATGCGTGTCATTGAAGGAATTCTTATCAAGTTATTTATTATTTAAAAACCTATTTTTAAATGCTTAAAAATAGGCACTATTTAGTTGCTCTAAAATTAATAACTTGCCAAAAAAAAAATATTTTGAGGCACTCCATAGATACAAACTTCAAACCAAAATTTTTAAAAATCTTAAGGAGGATAAGATAAAAATTTTACTTAAATATTTTTTATTTTTGTAGAATGACCCACAGAACAATAGCCGCTTTTATTTGGAAATTTAGCTTATAATTTTACCACATTTCCTTTAAACACAAGATGCATGATTCAATTCCTTTAAATTCAATATAGCACTTTTTTTCATTTAGTTTTTGTTAAAATAAAAAACTTATGATTTAATTTTAAGCGACTGTATTCCACATTAAAGTGATTTTAGTACAGAAATTACAATTATTGTATCTAAATGTTGATTTCTTGCAAATGCAAGACAATTTAATTTTTGGAATTATTATGTGGTTTTAAAATTCTCCGTAAAACGTTGAATCCATTAGATATTAAAATAATTGTCCAAAAGATTATAAAATCATATAACCTTGATCAAAAAGTTTTAGGACTTTATTCATAAAATCGAAAATACAAGTTTATTCATCAGAGTACTCCTCATCGACTGCAACGCACTTACGCTAGCGCTTGATCCAATCCTCGAAACACCGCTGGTACTCCATTTTCGATATGTCCATCAGAGCCGTCTTCGATTTTTTCATGACATCCTCTCGGGTGCTGTAACGCGTTCCGCGAAGCGGTTTTTTAAGTCGGTTGAACAGGAAAAAGTCGCAGGGAGCCAGATCAGGTGAATTCGAAGGCTGCTGGATAGTAATCGTGTTATTTTTGGTCAAAAACTCATGGAAATCATGTCTTTCGCGATTTCAACACGGTCCTTTTTTTGCATGAAATTGAGGTCTTTCGGCACCAGTTTTGCAACGACACGTCTGAGGCCCAAATCACAAACCAAAATGTCTTGAGCGAATACATAAGTGATGTTCAAGTCCTCTGCCAGCTCTCTGATGGTCAATTTGCGGTTTTCGGCCAACATTTCTTTGATTTTATCGATGTTTTCATCGGTTTTCGACTGCCACTGCGTTCGTCACTCTCGACCGACTCACGATCACTTATGAAGCGTTCGTGCCACCGAAAAATACTTCTCCAACATTTCCAAGGTCTGCGGACCGTTAAATCCATTTTTCACACAAAATTTAATGCAAACTCGTTGATGCACAGTTGATGCCATTTTCAAATAAGTAAAAAATCGAAAACACGCACAAAGGTAGATGTACTCAGTACAGCATAACTTTTACAAATGTCAAGCTATGGCGCTGAAATTTGGAGCGAAGTGTCAATGATAGATGTGGTAACCTAACAAAAAAAAAAATTCCAATCGGGTGACTGACATCGCCACACGGTGGCCGGTCCTAAAACTTTTTGATCAAGGTAGTAAATATAACAACACACGATTGTCAAATCTAATTAGTATAACATGTTATGACTTTTAAGCGTTTTATCTTATGGCAATAAATAATCAGGGTTTTATTATGATTTGTCTATTTATAACTTTAATCTTGGTGATTATTGTATTTTTATCGACTTTAATACCCGATAAACTGTTTTTCTACGTATTATCACATTTATTCCCGTAATTAAATGAATTGGAAATTAGGACTGGTCGGACAAATCTTACGAATGATTTAGTTTAAGTTTCAAGGCACTGACGAGATACACAGGATAAGGATTGCTGGTGCATGGACCTAATTATTAAAAAAGGATCCCACCCAAATTTTACTTGTTCTGGCATAATTGAGCATAAAATCCAGCGTTTTTTTTATGGTATATGGCACATTTTTTGAAAACCAAATTTAAAATTGATTTGCTCATTAATGTGGTTTGTTATTTTTAGACGAAAAAGATAGATTTACGTTTTTTATATTTCAAATAAACCAAAAAATGAGTGTTGTAGGTTGAGTCTTCTTTGAAAATATACTTACATGTTTACAAAAAAGGACCGGATTACATTGACAATAACTTGTGGGATAATTGAGGCAATATCCAGCTGTTTTTTATAGACACGTATTGAACATTTTTTAAATGAAATTTAACCATGAAATACTCATTTATATGGCTGAATATGTTTACACATATAGGACTTTTTTACATTTTTAATTGTGGGTTGGGTTTTTTTTTTGCAAATATACGTCTATATATAAACAATAAGGACCCAACCCACAAAACATATTTTAAGTTCATTTGACATATCAGAAAAGTATATCATAGATTAATTCTGTATGTGAAACATATCAAATCAATGATTTTTTTTATATACAAGTCAATATAGAGCGGCCAGATGTTTCGTCAATAATCTCAAAACAGGTAAAATATGACTTGGGTTCATTAACATATTTGCATCTAAAGAATCATCTTCTTAAGGAACCCGCTGAAGATCCATCCAGAACGAGCAACAATCATTGATGGGGTAATAAGTTGTCTCTAGACAAGGTTTGTATGGAATAAATAATTATTAAGCCTTTTAGGCATCCAATTGGTCACAAAATGATTTTCGGACGATCCGCTATATAGCAAGCTATAGTTAAAGATAATTTATCGACTTGAGGATGTTGATCGTCCGATTCAGTTCAATCGTATTCTTTCAATTATCATCCCCAAAAAATCAAATTAAAGCTATTCATTTCAAAAGCAATGTGGTCTTATTCTTAGAATTATCATTAAATTATGGAAACAAATTAGTTAAAGTAAACAAGGCGAATAATATTAGTAGGTTATTTTTGTATTCATTTCAATATTTCCAAAACATATAAATATGATCGTAATTAAAGGTTTTCTTATACCCCGAATAAAGACTGTGAAATGCCCGGTGTGGTGTAGTCAAAGTAAGCTTAGTGAGTTTTGAACCAGTGACCATTTATCTACTCGAATAAAGAAATCCAATTCGTTAACTGTGTTGTTATGCAGCTCACTAATTTGACTACTAAATTCTCACTATCACTATTCATGGATTTTTTAATAAGGAGTGCTTCCACATTGCAACGTCATTTTTATTTGAAACACAATTTTTTTTAAACAAGTGTTTCACTACATTTGATAATTTCGTAGTTATGTTGAGATGCACGAGGACGTGTTTCTAATTTATTCTACATTTAATACTTATTTTTGTTTCACTCAACTTTTTAGTATCACCTTTGTATCAGATTTTTTATAATTATTATCAGAAGAAAAAATCACATTTTCAACAAAAACTTTGAAAAAATACTGGAGATGGATGTTATTATATAGGTATACTCAATATAAGTTGATATAAAAATACTGGAGATGGATGTTATTATATAGGTATACTCAATATAAGTTGATATAAAAATACTGGGGATGGATGTTATTATATAGGTATACTCAATATAAGTTGATATAAAAATACTGGAGATGGATGTTATTATATAGGTATACTCAATATAAGTTGATATAAAAAAAACTGCTTAGTTTCGACACCGATTAAATGCTAGAAGATAATTTTATAATGGACTGCTCACATTTGTGATTGGTTGTACTTTTCAAGGCTTTATTTTAGATATTGGTTGTTAGTTAAGTCTTGTCAGATAAGTATTTAATTATATTTTGAATGCGACTATATATCGACTCATCGTTGATATACCCACTACCCGAGAAGTAAATTTTCCATCGACGAGTGTAATAGAAGGCATTATACAAAATGGAGGATAAGAGCGCTTTGGTGTCATTGTCTTTGGTGCCACCAGAGATGACTATGTAAAACAATTAGTGATAGGACATTCTCTCGCATATAGAGCAAGAAACTTTAGTACTTGTAGCTTGTCAGCGTCCTTTTTATTTATTTGGCTCATTCAGCGACTATTTGCTCCCAGTTGTGCTGAACACTTTATTTTTTGAACGTGTTAGATCATAATATTAACATTTGTTTACAATTAGAATAAAGGAGTTTAAAAAAGGAATTATCAATGAATACAACAGAGTTTTATTTTTTTATCTCAAGTTATACATTAGTCATCGTAAAACCTAACAAAATTTCTTTGGAATTTATGATTATTATTAATTTTTTTTTATTTAAATGTTACAATAAATCAATTGTTAAAAAAAATATCTATTAATTTCAGTCCTTCCGTAAGGTTTCAGGATTGTAATCACCACGACCCCTCCCTCCATAAACACGGTCCATCATCTCCTATTCTTCATGTATAAGGCTCCTTGAAGTATTTTTTGTACCGCCATCTGTTTGCTGCAGCGGATTGATGATCGGCCATTGCTCCTTCTGGTTATAATAACATTTCAATTCATCAAAAATGTTTCTCCATAACATATTTTGTAATATTTTTTTACTTTGGTTTAGGTTAAATGTGATGAGTTCATAAATATTCTTAAAACATTTATAAAATCAATCAGAAATCGATTTCGCAAAACGTTAAAATAATTTGAATAAAACATTTTTAAATATTATACGCAGCAACACTTACAACTAAAGAAGCTATGGCATATTTGTTATGTACTAAAGTAAAACCGTGTGTGATCAGAACCGGGAATTCGAATCGATATTACCACAAGAAATTTGGATTATTTAGATTTTTTAGACAACGCGATTGACAGTTTGAGAAGCGCTTAAAGTTTAAGGCATTAATTTTATTTAAACATATACTATAATGAGTATACATATTGAGTAAATGAATAGAGCATTTATTTTCTTTAAATTTATTAGGTGTCAATTACAAGGTAATGCGATCGATACAGGGGTGAACAATGAAATATTAAAGCAAGTTATGAATTCTGCTATTTAGGTTGTATTTTTTCGAATAGTCATGAGATATATTGAACGGCATGTAGCTATAGGAAACAAAGTCAACGGGGGACTAAAACTTATATACTCGAGCCGAACTGTAACGAAATCTGTCAAGATCATAGTCTACAACAGTATTTTATTACGTAATTTGATGTATGAGAGTGAAACGTGGACGTCTGACATTTCTGAAAGAAGCCGAATAAATACTGTAGAAATGCATGCACTGAGAAGAATACATGGAATGATAATGTATGATTGAATACGGAATGAAATGAATAGGGAAGTCTGGTGCTGTGTCCTGTCTACCTACCCCGATGGTTAAACAGTGTAAAGGTACGTATGAATATACTTTTAAGTACCTACCTACTATTACAAAAACATGTAAAGTTTATTCAAATACAACATTTTACCCAATATAAGGAAAATATAATGGTGAAACAAATTCTGATTTCTCAAAATAGTGTAATCAAAAATATATTTATATTATTTTTTTCACTAAAATTAATATATTTGTTATTTTTAAAAATGTATTTCTTTAAATGATTATTTGTAAAATTGACCAAATGCGGAATCAAAATGATTTGACCAATTGTAAAATGTAATGATAAATTGTAGGTTTATTTATAATGAATGGGTCGCTTTGAATATCGAAATAAATATAATTGAGTAGGTTGCGTGCCCCATAAAAAAAACAGTTTTCCAAAAGAATAAATATATTTCATTGGTTATATTTAATTAAGTATTGAATTTGCAATCAAATTGAAATTGTTTTTATATTAATATTAAGGACTAGTACTCGTATTTACAAAGCTGTTGCCTGAACATGTACAATACTAAAACGTTATCAATCAACCAGAATTTAAAATAGAAATTCAATGCAGGGGTAAAACTGTTAATTGACTTTGATGAATGTTCTGTTACAATTAATAAATTATTATAAAATCAATTTTCTTGATTTTATATTTTTTTTTAGATATAATAGTTATGGTGAATGAATTGAACTACATTTTTTTAAATCACTCAAATTTAATGAGCCGCTTGACAAAAACTTCAACGACGGCAAAATGTTTGATTGCGATATACACTAAGGCCCAAAAGTTTTCGACCTAAACTGAGCGTGTATAGTCACACCAACCATATGATCAGGCGATATTAAAGTTAAAATTGAATACCTCTACCCTCTGTAGTTTGTCAACTAAGGTCGATAAAAGCGTGTTGTTTCGTTATATTCTGAAATTAAAAAATTGAATATCGCGTGGTTACCATTTTTCTTTCAAAAGAAGGGAAAAGCCCGACTGAAAATAAACGACGTTTAGAAAGATTGGGTTAAACATTTTCAGTCAGGTATATAATCGATAGAAGATGACCCTCGTCAAAGTAGACTGTTAAAAGCCTTCACTTAAGAAAAAAATGCATTAGTGCAAGAGTAAGTGTTACAAAATAGAAAAATAAAATAAAAGGAAGTTGTGAGTCCCAAAACTACCTGCCCTACATATCTTGCCGAAATAGCAGCAAGTTGTGAGTCCCAAAACTACCTGCCCTACATATCTTGCCGAAATAGCAGCAAGTTGTGAGTCCCAAAACTACCTGCCCTACATATCTTGCCGAAAATGTTCAGTTCCTTTCCGACTATGGAGTTGTGCATTTTCACTTTCTGCAGGCAACACTATTCTTTCTTCACTTGTCCTTTACTGTCTATGACGTTATACTCTACAATAAGTTACCGTACTGCTTGAACCCTCATTGATTGCAGGCAACACTATTGTTTCTTCACTTGTCCTTTACTGTCCATAACGTTATACTCTACAATAAGTTACCGTACTGCTTGAACCCTCATTGACTGCAGGCAACACTATTGTTTCTTCACTTGTCCTTTACTGTCCATAACGTTATACTCTACAATAAGTTACCGTACTGCTTGAACCCTCATTGACTGTAGGCAACACTATTCTTTCTTCACTTGTCCTTTACTGTCCATGACGTTATACTCTACAATAAGTTACCGTACTGCTTGAACCCTCATTGACTGCAGGCAACACTATTCTTTCTTCACTTGTCCTTTACTGTCTATGACGTTATACTCTACAATAAGTTACCGTACTGCTTGAACCCTCATTGACTGCAGGCAACACTATTCTTTCTTCACTTGTCCTTTACTGTCTATGACGTTATACTCTACAATAAGTTACCGTACTGCTTGAACCCTCATTGATTGCAGGCAACACTATTCTTTCTTCATTTGTCCTTTACTGTCCATGACGTTATACTCTACAATAAGTTACCGTACTGCTTGAACCCTCATTGACTGCAGGCAACACTATTGTTTCTTCACTTGTCCTTTACTGTCCATAACGTTATACTCTACAATAAGTTACCGTACTGCTTGAACCCTCATTGACTGTAGGCAACACTATTCTTTCTTCACTTGTCCTTTACTGTCCATGACGTTATACTCTACAATAAGTTACCGTACTGCTTGAACCCTCATTGACTTGTTCAAAGCATCATTAAATTTTTTATTTCTTTAATGATATCGCGTTTTTTCCTATTTTCCTATCTCTCCCTTCTCCAAGTCACTGGCATTTGAAATGTATTCTTGAAAAAATAATTGGTATTTATTATTTTAGTTTACATATTTTCTACTATTGATTTGAAATAAATTAAAGTTTGACTTTTTCTGTTTTTTTTTAACCTGGCGACTTTATTGCCATGTGGCAATCTCTTCCAACCAACCAGAAAGATATTTTAATAGGCCCTAAATGAAAACCAGACTGGAATCCTATTTAAAAAATCTGGGTTCCAGCGGGGATCGAACCCGCAACCTCCGGATTGGCAGACAAGTGTCTTACCACCAGGCCACGGAGGTCGTTTGTGTTTGTGTGCAATTTAAATTGTGTTTGTGTGTGTGCAATTGAAATGCAATTCGATTCTGTTTGTGTGCAATCTAAAAACTTTGAAACTTCGCAACCAGCAATTGGCACAAATTGTAATTCCTGTATGTTTGTTTGTAAGAGATTGTCAAAGTGCAAAAATCTCACCCGTTTTATATATGCGCAATGAAGTGCACATTAAAAAAATCTTTACTCTTCCTGAAAATAATTATTTAAATATCGTGCTTAATTGATATCGAAGGAATTTTGTAAATAATTTTCAACATTCAACATACATACTGAATTGCTTTGCAAAATGACGTATTCAATTTTTTTCTCAAAAATAGGCCACAATCACTCCAGAATGGTGTTAACGAGACCCTAAGTTAAAAAAGAATACTTTTTAGAATAATAAAAAAAAAACTGAGATTCAACTCAAATCCAACCCGCCACCCCCGGATTAAAAGACTAACATTGTACTGATTAGGTGACGGTCCTGTGACTTGATCCACTAAATTGTGTTAAAAACTACAAGAGTAAAATTTCTAGTCTGTTGGATAAGGGTATGAAAATAATATAAATGCATTTGATTATTTGTTGTAGTTTTTAAAATGTGGTTACATTCAATGTGAATCATATTTTTTTCCCAAATATTATGAAAATATAAAAAAAATAAACAATGCAAAGATATGCTCTGAATTCATTTTCGCATTCGGTCTCCAAATTATTTTATAGAGAAAGAGATCAAGAGATTGCCGTGATAAATGTAAGCATATACTATATGGTATGCATCATCTTGACTTTGTAATTTTCTTTGTATGCTTTAACTTACTGGCATAATTCGCACGATACTTAATGAAGATAACATTAGATATTAGAATAAAAGCAAGACTATTAATGAGGAAATTTTTAATAACGATTTTTTTAGTAAAATAAGATTAAAATCTTTATAAAACATATTGTAAAATAATAGGAAAAAACGTATTGAAGGTTAAACTAAAATTTTCAGATATTATAAATAAATCTTTGCTGATTATTGTCATGACATAATTTAAACTGAAGAAATCGGTATTACGAGATATGAAAACAAAAATGTCAAAAAACTTTAGGAATTACAATAATAAAGATTAAACGAAATAGATTTTGTAATTTTTCTACCTTTTCATGTTTGCAAATGTATAGGTAAACGTTAGGCAAGAAAACTAAACAATTTAACTAACCAGGAGAAGGCAAGTTAAAAAGTAAATCATCGCAAATCTTTCGATAGGTATAACATATTCGGCATTTTTACAGCTTGTAAAATAAAGTGCATGGTATTTATACATTTTGGAATATAATAAAACAAACCTCAAGTGGATTCCAAAACCGTGCATGGATTTTTTGGCATTATTCAATACGATTTTTCAATTTTGTCGGAAGTTATTACGTCACAAACTAAAGCGCACGCAAATGAGCGATCCGATGGTTATTAGAAATTTGATTATTAGTAGTGTACAGAAATGTTTTTTAAGAAAATAAATGATATTGTCATATTTATAATGTTAGGAATAATGTTTTTTTTTGTAAAAAAGTTACAAAACTACTATAGTTTTGAGGAGTGCAAGCCTGTCATTAAGCCTGTCTCGGTCATTATAAATCTTGATATTTCCTTTCATCGGACTAAGAGGAGTCCGTACATTTGCACTCAAATAGTCTATGATTAGCTACCCGAGCATGCATTCAATGTGAACATGTAAAATAGTCAATGATTAACTACCTGAGCATGCATTCAATGTAGACATGTTAAATAGTCAATGATTAACTACCCGAGCATGCATTCAATGTGGACATGTTAAATAGTCAATGATTAACTACCCGAGCATGCATTCAATGTGGACATATTAAAAAAATATATTTAACAAAAGTAACAAATTGCTCCATCAGACCTAGGGCCAGTGCCCGCAGATTTCTTTTATCAAATGATTGGTTGAAGTAAAATAGGCACTAAGTACCAAAAAAAAAGAAAAAACTAAGTATGCAGTTTCGTTCTATATATCATATAGAATGAAACTGCATACTTTGTTTTTTTGTTGTTTTTTGGTACTTAGTGCCTATTTTCTTCAACCATTTAAATTGAAAAACTTTCATAGGTCTACATACTCCTCACTATTACTTTTGCTTTTAAAAACCTGTTTGCAAATGTGTACTGTCGATGACAAAAATGGTGTATAACTTGTTGACATATCTCCTACATGTTCTAGTAAAACGATTGCGTTAAGGAATTAAAAAGGTAGACTCCAATGTAACTTCCAGAATTATTAAAAATTTTATGTTAAAATGTAATAATTTTTGTTTGTGCCTACATTTTTGCCTATAGTGTGTAGCGAAAAATATCAGTCTAATATTTATTATTTTCTGCAAAAAAAAACAACCTGTATCCTTATTAGAATTGGAAAAAAAATCAATAAACTTTTCTCTTTTGATAAAGCTCTCTTTTTTATTTATATTTATATATGATATTTCTAGCATTCTTCATCGTATTGTACTCGTATTTATAGCGATTCTAAAAAAATGTAATAAATGATCAAATCATTAACAAACAAAAATTTCATGAAATACTCGTAGTATATTTAAATATGAAGATTTTTTTAATTTCGATATAAAGAATTTAAAATTTATAACGATTTATCATACATAACGAATATGTAACAATTTTAAGCGCCCTTGAGGAGAGTCTGCTCTATGCTAATGCAAATTGTCCTCTAATGATTATTATCATAAATAAATTGTAATATATATAAAAGACTCGTATTGAATGAATGCAGTGAGGAAGATGATGTTTATTAACGAAATAAAAAAATTAACGACGTGGTTCCAATCCTTAAACTAGCTAAATAAATAATTGGTAATAAATTAACGAACATATAATTAGTGTCGAAGTTCAACATCGTCATTTTGTATATTATATAAATTGTACACTCGACGCAGCAATATTAATTTTATGTTTGACACAAAAACCAGAATTTGATTGATGCGATAGGTAAGTTGTGCAATATTACAAGTGCTGGTGCAAGGTGGATTGAAAAGCAAGAATTACTTTAACAAGAAAGGAATAAAATCGAAAGTCACACACTTGACGATTACGGTGCTAGAAATTTTTATACACATTTCACAATCTGGTAATTCAAGTTTTCTTAGAAATTGAGTATTTGATATACTTACTTATAAATTATAAGTAGGTATATCAAATACAGGTTTTAGTAAGTTTTTTAAAATATCATGTAAATGGTGGATTATATTTTATTAATGTCTAACATAAATAAATAGTTGAATACATCAATACCAGTAGCATTACATGAATATATTGTAAAAAAGGATTAAGTTTTTACCGGGTGACTGATACTAAATACGACATATTTAACGAGGTAATACAGGTGTCCAATATATGCAAAAAGCTGTTGTGAACATGAAATAAATTTCCAACTATAACGTTAATAATTATAGAAAAAATAGTATTATTAGAATTTTACTCTACATTTTTATATACCGTTGCATACTTAATATAATTTTCCCACCTCGTGGCTAAAACATAAGTTCGTATGTTATAAACATAAATACGATTGCAATACTTTTTTTGTGTTTGCAAGTATGAACCAACCCCTTTTTATTTTTATAGTTATTTTTTTATTCACTTTGCACGGATTTCTCCTGTTACACAAAGAGGGTCTGCTTCTAGCGTTAGCTTATTCGTTAGGAATAATATCAGCCAGGATTCTTCTCATACTGCTAGACGGTACCGTTATTAATAGAACCACGAATTTAATGCGGAAGGTGGAGCTAAAATTTGATTAGGGCGTATTTCGTTCAGTCAGTTCATATACGAATTACAGCGTAAATATTTATTCCGTTAATATAATAGTTTGCATTAAGTATCCTACCCTGTGTGCAGTTAGTAAGGTTTTTCTCAACACTATCAAGGTGTTTAAATACATAAGAGGAAATTACGCGTATTGTCAGATTACTGATATCGACGATATATTGAAATGTGGTTGGTCTTTTTCAAATCAATCTTTATCCAAAACCAATATTCATTCCAAACTGCAATATGTGTGACTTTGCTTCCATCGTAATTGATTTAGGTATTACAGAAGTACATTAAAAAATGCTTTTTTTTAGTTGATTGCAAAATGATTCTCATTTAATTTTACTTGGTGATATAAATATATTTGTTTATTTAAGTTCTTTTTCTACAAATTTACCACTTAAGTTATTTATAAATGTCACCCACTGCGAGGCGTTGGAAGCGAATCCTTCGCGAAATGTTAGTTTTTTGCGACACTTTTTTTATATCGCAGAAAAAAAACTAGAACGACATTCATCTCCAGATACCATATAAGGTGTAAATATACAATATGTTTTAAAAATTCCAAATATTTGCCTCCATTTTCTTCATCTTCCAATCCCTATGATTGATGGCAACTGTTTCCCAGTTCTTGAGATTTCAGAGCTCTTTAACGTTTTTTTTACTTCATTCACCCAGTAGAGCCTTGGTCAATCCTAAATAATGA
The DNA here is from genome assembly GCA_949825065.1 of Odontocerum albicorne. Lineage (NCBI taxonomy): Eukaryota > Metazoa > Arthropoda > Insecta > Trichoptera > Odontoceridae > Odontocerum > Odontocerum albicorne. Next base: position 34,485,699 of record OX463839.1, on the reverse strand, counting down.
TGCAATTATAGCACCAATAAATAAATATACAGGGTGCGTTTTATGTTCCAGGCCGATGTTTTTGTTTTAATAACTTTTAAATAAAACACGATTTTATAATTCATATTTAATTGATTGATTATATGGTCTTTACCATTATGTATGGAATATAATGTCGGTCAAGTGGCCACTTCTGGCCGTGGCGCAAACGCGAGCTCTTTCAAGCATATTTTTCATACTTGTAACATTTTCGCAGACTTCTGGTGTTATTTCAGCAATTTCTTTTCGAATGTGGTCCTTAAGCATCGGGATTGGGGTTGGTTTGTTGGTGTATACCTTTCCTTTCAAGTACCCCCATAGGAAATAATCGGGGACGGTCAAATCAGAGGATCGTGGGGGCCAGTCGATATCACCACTTTTTGACATTATTTGGCCGGGAAAAGTTTCTCGCCAAATTTGCATCGTAGCACAAGCTGTGTGTGATGTGGCACCATCTTGTTGGAACCGCATGTGCTGTAGGCCTAATTGATCCAATTCGGGTACAAGAAAGTTTGTCAACATGTCACGATAACGATCACCAGTAACTGTTACAGCATTGCCTCTAGTATCCTCAAAGAAATATGCCCCAATGGTGTCGCCGGCCCAAATAGCGCACCATACAGTCACTCTACGAGGGTGTAATGATCGTTGGTGTATCAATTGAGGATTTTCAGTGACCCAATAGCGGTTATTCTGTTTATTAACAAAGCCAGCCAAGTCGAAATGTGCCTCGTCGCTCATGATGATTTTTTGCCAAAAATGGTGGTCGTCTATACCGACCTGTAAAACCCGAGCACTCCAATCTCGCCGCCGTTTATGGTTATTTTCCTGTAGCTCTTGTGTGAATTGAATTTTATACGGATAAAAACGCAAATCTTTTTTGATAATTTTTAACAAACATGATGGAGACATTCCCAATTCTTGTGCACGGCGTCGATGAGAGGTGTACGGACGTTCACCAACACTCTGCCTAACTCCATCAATCTTTTCTGGCGTACGTTGGTTACATTGTCGTCCAGACTTTGCTTTATCTCCCAGTGTATGCAAATTTTCAAAATATATTCATTACACGCTGAATGGTTGACTTGCTTGGCACATGATTTATTCACAATTATTCACAATTGAACAATTATTTAAGTAAAATGTTTTAACAACTTCAACAAGTTGTTGCAAAGTTAGATGATCCACAATAAATTGTTATTGACCATTTTCTTCGACTGTCAAATGTAAACTGACAAATAATAGCCAAATCAAAATGGCGGGCAAACAAAATCGGCCTGGAACATAAAACGCACCATGATAGTAAATCTACCAAAAACAAAAAGGATTGATTGAACTTCACTTCAAAGCCCGCTGATACATTATTCTATTCTATTTATATTTAACAGCTTCGATTGCATTAGTTGATGGCATAAAAAATGTAGTATGTTATTATTAAGTCGGCATCGACCGCGGAGAAAATAAAAAGCGCGTGTTCTACAAAATACAAATATTATTTAGATCAATTATGCTACAGTTCAAATCCAGCCTTGGTCTCTTATTCCTCCAATTCCAATTCTTCAGGGCTCTCTAACGTTCCTTTTTATCTCCATTTGCCCAGTGGAGCCTTGGTTAAATTATTATTTCGTGTACATTGATAAAACTCATTGAATATGGTAAATTACTGTCTGTACCTTATTGAGAATGGCGGTGGCGAGTAGGTCTTCGTAGGTGGTGGGGTTGAACTCGGGTAGGCGGCCCTTGGAGTCCCGCGGCAGGCCGCTGTAATCAAGGAAGGCGGGTAGGTGCAATGCTTCTTCGATAACTCGCTGCACCAGAAGTTGCAGACGAGAGTGAGCGCTGCTAGCAGATTCTATGGGAGTGCGCGCTGCTTCCATTGGTAGGTCTGGAAAGATGAAAAAAATCACCTAAGTTTTTAAAGTTCTAAGAATTAAGTTAATTTCATTACAAAACACAAAAAAATGAGTGGTGTGTCTATATACGATAGAATTATATATCTTTACGTTATGTAGAATGAAGCCTAGTAGATGGGATTATGAAATATAGAAATTATACAATAGTAGTACGCTAACTCGAAAAAGCTGTATAAATAGTTTTATGGGTGGAGTAGAGTAGAAAGGTGCATGTCGTGATTGAACACTGACGTTCTTTACTAGCTACCCGGACAGAGAAAAGATGCGACGAAACGGAATATATGTGTTTGTTAGTTTACCAGGCTCTTACATAATCTATAACATATAGTAATTGATAATTTTTTGTGGTTTTTTTATTTTATTAATAAAATATATTATTGTATCTTAATGTTACTGCCTTAGTTTGTTGATAAAAGTAATCGTTTAACTAAATTACATAATTTCTATATTCATCGTTATTAATTGCATATCTTATTCTGTCAAACATATACTCATAAATTCTTTCTTAGTGCATGAATTTCCCCAGTATTTGCTCGGCTACTTTTATTTATTTCCCGTGACTACATTCCACCCCTATATATTAATAAATGTAATATTTGACAAATTTGATCGAACTAGAACAGCGCAAGGGATTTCCTTATTTCATTTGCTATCCAGAGCAGGCTTCCGTCAGCTATGAACAGGTTAGCAGGTAGTTCATGGTCTAGGTAGTGCCATCCAGAGCAGGCATCCGTCAGCTATTACCAGGTTAGCAGGGGATTCATGGTCTAGGTAGTGCCATCCAGAGCAGGCTTCCGTCAGCTATGAACAGGTTGGCAGATGGTTCATGGTCTAGGTACTGCCATCCAGAGCAGGCTTCCGTTAGCTATGAACAGGTTAGCAGGTGATTCATGGTCTAGGTAGTGCCATCCAGAGCAGGCTTCCGTCAGCTATGAACAGGTTAGCAGGTGGTTCATGGTCTAGGTAGTGCCATATTAGCACAAATCATCTTTTTGATAGCCATTTTTTAAGATTGATACGAAAACTTCCGCTTCGAAGTCTATTAACAGGCTTCTACATATATAGGCCAACGTAGGGAGTCTCCTGGTGGAAGTGATTCCGAAATAACTTTATTGCTCCATTTATCTCATTTTCGCCATATGTCGTAAATACAATATAAAATTGAAAATAAATTCTAAATATCTAGTCTCAATAGTAATGTGCCTGTTATTGTGAGGTATACAAGATTTATCACCTTATTATCAAATTACTCGTAATTCCATATAGTTTATTAGACTATGATATCAGTTTTGCCCCCGTAATTCGACAAACAAGTTTCAGATATTTTCATTAACTATCATAACACTCAGTATCTTCTATTAGCGAAAGCTTTACGGACACCCATAACACTCAGCATCTTCTATTAGCGAAAGCTTTACGGATACCCATAACACTCAGTATATTCTATTGGCGAAAGCTTTACGGATACCCATAATACTCAGTATCTTCTATTAGCGAAAGCTTTACGAATACCCATAACACTCAGTATCTTCTATTGGCGCAAGCTTTACGGATACCCATAACACTCAGTATCTTCTATTAGCGAAATCTTTACGGATACCCATAACACTCAGTATCTTCTATTAGCGAAAGCTTTACGGACACCCATAGCACTCAGTATCTTCTATTAGCGAAACCTTTACGGATACCCATAACACTCAGTATCTTCTATTAGTGAAAGCTTTACGGATACCCATAATACTCAGTATCTTCTATTAGCGAAAGCTTTACGGATACCCATAACACTCAGTATCTTCTATTAGCAAAGGCTTTACGGATACCCATCAATTTAAATATGAAAACAATTCTGGATTTGCGATATTATCTGTGTTATGGAAAGTAATTATTTAATTTTACAATATTTAAATACACATACTCTTTCTGACACACACAAGTATCTGCATTGTTTGACAAATAAGCATTTTTTTCATTCATGTACGAGTATATTCAATTATTAAATATTGATTTTTTAAGGATTTGTGTACTTTTAAATGATAAACACGCATGCAAACTGCATTGAATATTTACATAATTGATTTGAAATACAAGTTTGTAATTATTTACAACAGAACAAAAAGGATGTGAAGTATACGCTTGGACATTTAAAAAAACATTATTCCCTATGATTTTTATTTATAATTAATTTAAAAAAGGAAGGAAAAGGGTGTTTAAAAGTATTTTTATAGTGTTTGTAATATTCATCAAGAATACTATTCATAAACAAAATGTTTTTTTTTTTTATATTTTTTTCTCTTAATAATTTAGTTTGTATGAAAAATATACTCGTTTAAAAACAATTGAAATGCATGATTGATTTTATTTTCAAATATCAGCAAACTATATATTGTTAATATCAGAGAATTATGAAAAATAAACTCTATGTCAGCTAATAAAAAAATAAAAGATTTTGAATAAAGCTAATATGACTGTTCAAAGCGCAATCTACGAAAACTCATTTCTGACGAAAATGAGTAATTCCTGTTTTTGGAATCAACGTACATACTCATGTTTACATAAAGGTAAAGATAATCTCTCAATTTTCTAATATGAACACAAGTGCATACGCCAAAAGAACATCTCTTGATTTTCATATTTACCGGTCATGAAAAAGAAAATTTAACATTATATTGACTTCTAGACTTATATTTTTATATTTAACAAAATGAATCACCACAACAGTTAAAAATTATAAGCAGCAAATTTTGTAAATATTCTAAAAAGAAAATAGCAATTCTATAGCTAGTAGGTTAATTTTGAAATTTATAAAATAAACTACACACCATTTCCTCTCGGGTTACGTAAAATGAGATATCACTGTTTTTGCCCTTTTATGACGATGTGTTCAAGAAGGTTAAATTTTTTGTTTTCTAATATTGCTGACTGACTTTTTTAATTGTCATTCTATCGACATACAATATGATCAATCAATCATTCATCTGATATGTTAAATTTTATTGATTAAATGTGATGAATTCATATCTTTATATAGATTTCCAAAATGTTTTTTTAATTTCCTTAAAAATATATTGAACTGTAAGAAATATTTGTTTAAGATAAGCATATTGTATAACAATTTATTTACCTTATTTAAATATGAATTACATATAACAATATTGTATAGCCGCAATGGATTATTATTGAAGTGAATTTTACAGAAATATTCTCCGGGATGTGTAAAATAATAAAAATGTATTATTTTTAATTAAATCAGTTGGTTTCCTGATTTTCTAATGATATAACAGTCAGTAAGTTGTTTGTAAATTTCGAAATATAATAAAAATAATAGATTATAAGGCGATTTTTTCGAAGCAATAGCTACCTCAAGGGTGTTGACATTACTTCAAGTCGCTAGAAATTTAAAAGAGTTCCGTCTTCAAATTTTTCTTGGTGACACTTGAAATTTCAATGTTTCTCATTGCTGAAAAGTATATTTTTCACTTCAAGGAATCAGAAATACAAAGAGCCCTCTGAAAATATTAATTGTGTTTTACTCAACTCAAACAAAATCTACATGCCTACTTAAATTTTCAACAAATTAAAAACGAAATTTAAAAAAATCAGAAAATAAACCAAAAATATAAATGTTGCATTGTCGTAATTATTTTGTAAATCCTAAGATAAATGTTTTTCTTTAATCCTAAAATTCCAATTCCTATCAGCAAATTGAAATAATCAAAGGTCGCGAGATTGTGGATTGAAAATAAATATTATATTAAATAATATCTTCTCAAATACAATAAATGGAACAGAATGGTTTATTTAAAAAAATGTTATGAATTTTCTATTAAGATATTTGAAAATATTTGAAATACTGTAAACTATGTTAATTTTGAGACTTGAAAGTTAGGTTTTAGTACGGATTTTTTACCGATAAGCCAAACCTTATATTTTCTTCTTGTTCTTATCGTAAGGGTTATGTGAAAAGTTAAAAATAATTAATTACCACTATTTTAAAACTTCCAAAATTAAGGAAATTTATGTGTTGTTTATAGTTAAGGCATTAACGTTGTGGAGGTTTAAAGACATTGTAATTTATTTTTATCAAACACTGTTTATTCCACTTTTTTGTGACGGTATAACCCTACCGGTTTCAAGGTTTTCACCTCATCTCGAAACCTCGTCTTGTTTGCGCTCCCCTGAAGATGAGGTGAAAGCCTTGAAACCGGTAGGGTTATACCGTCACAAAAAAGTGGAATAAACAGTGTTTGATAAAAATAAATTACAAGGAAATTTATGTTACTTAAAAATATATATAAACACGAATTTTCACTTAAAATCCGTATAAATGGATGTGATACTAGTTTTTCTTATATATTTCTCAATCTACGATATTAGTTATTTTTATGAAATCGTAAAAATATCTCGATTTCGTTGAAATATATTATATGTGAAAATAAGCATTTCGCTTGAAAAGACCGAAATTCAAAAAATTAAAAAAAACGTGTCTGAAGAGAAATTTACTTTATAACCCAAAAGTAAAAATATTTGGGTTTTGAATTTTATAGTTCAATTTTACTATTCATTTAATATTCAAACCTTTTTAGGCATAAATACGATATGAAATATTGGATAATAAATAAAATATGTTGTCAAAAGTATTCGATTTTTAATTAATATATAAAAAGGCGAAAGATGATCTGTAACAGGCCAATTCGTAAACAATATTTTAGATTGAACCATCCTTATGTCCCCCAGACCTCAGGGCTGTGTATCAATCCCTAAAACCCCTCAAAAGAAAGTAAAAGGTCAGCCATAAATTTTCTCAAAAATTCAGACACCGTTAGGATTCTTCATTTTCTAAAAAAAATAATATGTTGACTGCCGAGCTGTGGACTGCTCTGGATTGAAGCATTATGTGGTAACCCTGTGTTTCTGATGAAAAGTCATGGCTGATGATGTTAATAAAAACGCATGTTTTTTAAAAATATTGAATGTTTTTTTAATAATTATTGTATGTAGTTTAATTAAGAGAAATAATGACTTACCCCATTTTTCTTCAATCCAATAAAAAGCGAGGTAGAGTAATCCAGATATTCCGATCCAGAATCCGGCAACCATAGATATCACGTAACCCCACATTTTGAATATTAAAATCTTAAACTAATTGTAGAGAGACACGAAAATAATATCATTTAAATCACTTCACTGTAATCAAAGAGCGTGCACAATTTTGTTTAATCACTTTTGTGTAATATCATTTTAATTATCTGTGCACAATCAAAGAGGGGCAAGAAATGAGATAGGTACTCGTATTTTCTTAAGATTATTACGATTGCGTTTATTACTATGCTAATGATCTGCATAGATTTTTTAATTATAAATCACGCTTTATAATCCACATTTTTAAACAAGGTTATTAAAGATTCTGGTATTGGAAATAAAATATGCAAGGGAGGAAACTGTGCCGTGTTAATTTGTTATGATGCTATTCCACACGCTTAGAAAAACACATAATATAATTTGTAAAAAATCTTTTATATTGTACTCGTACAATAAATATTGTCTATGAAAACATATTTCTAATTAATTAATAATTACGAGAATCAATCGATGTAAAACAAACAGCATTTTACAATGAAATGAAAATATAGATATATTTATATTTGTAATTTAAGAAGTGTAAAATATGATTGATCTCTATAAAATGTCTTTCCTAGGTGTGCGGGTATAAATATATATTTTTATATATATGTGACCGATTAACATGATCGGTAGTGTAATACCGAATCTGTTGGGATAATATCTGATCTTCTGTAGTCAGTTACGTGATTATGCCTGATTGGTTGTAATTATGCCAGATCGGTTGGTTATATTTGAACCTTGTGACTGAATCTGTGAACCTATCTGATCGGTTGTATCTATATTTGATCGATTTTAGCTATGTCTGATCGGTCATGGATATATTTAAAAGCTTGCAATAATATCTGATCGGTTTTGGCTACGTTACATTGATTGTGGTTATGTTTTATCGGATGTGGCTATAACTTAAACTAAATCACAACATCACGAGATTGCACGTGCGCGGTCGCGACTTTGAGTATTGAATATAACTAACTGGTTGGATATCGAATTAGAATCAGGTGCTCTATGGTCTTAGCACAAAAATCCCGAATACAATTCGAATCGTAGGCGAGAAAAGTGCTCTAGTGATGGAGATAAACTGCTGTGATAAGACTTATCAGTATGATTGGTTAGACTGTGTTATGTTGAGGAGGTATGCTCTATTGATATTGTTTTTAACATTCTTTCGATAACGAGTTTATGATTAAATTTATTCTTTTCATAAACATTCAATAAATAATATGATTAAATTTGTTTGATACATTCTGCTTGAAAGTTATTTTATGATTAAAACAATTTATTGAAACAGGCAAATTTTATAAAAAGAAACAAGTATTGACGTCAGTAACTATTGTACTCGTCAATTATCAACACAAATACAATACTGTACTCGTATAGTAAAACATCATTCTAAAAATTAAAAACATTTCCATTTGTATTTATGTGTCTTATTTTTTATCCTCATAAGTTTAAACACGTCAGTGCAGCCTGGATAAGTGGTTTTATTTTTTAAAAATGTTATGAGAGAAAGGTCGAAATATAATTTAAATTAACTATGTATGAAATAAATGGAAATGCATGTGGCATATTGATTTAAAAAAAATACTATCACTTTAATATGAAAAATAAGAAAATGAGTGATGAATTTATCGAAATATAAAAAAAATAATCCGAGAACAAAAGGGCGCATTCAATGTACAGAAAATGAAGTAAGAAATAAAATCCAAAAAAAGTTAATCCATATAATTCCTCATGAAGATTTTTTTTTTTTTATAAATTTTCTATTTAAATGAGGAACAAATAATGAATTTAAATAAAATCAGCTTGTTAAAAAGAATTACATTTACTAAATTTATAATATTTTGAAAGGTGGTTGTAATGAAACGCGTTAAGTGAAATATAAACACAATACACAGTTTCTAATTTGAGTGCTAAAATGTAAAACCTAGTGATTTCGGATGTTTAAGTGCGAATTATTTGCTTGAGGCGTAAGATTTGAGTGTTATTTAAAATTACACGGAGTGTTCTTTTTTAATTTTTGTATGTCATATCGACTAGCTGATGCGAGTTTTTTCACAGTATAAAAACTAAATACTTATAGTGGACATAGAATTTTCACGAGCTATTCTATTGCATCAGTTTGGATTATGGGAATAAAAACGGACTGTGTATTACTGCCATCTCATACAATTTCATTGGCAATTTTGAAAAAAATAATAGCTCAGAAGCATAAAAATTAAATTTAAAGTATCGGGATTACGTTTTGGTCACAAGATGACGCTCACTTACTAAAACTGTGAAATATGAAAACGTATAACTCTCATGAATACGAAAATTACGATATTATTTCCGATGAATAATTTTAGTCGACTTTGATAAATTCTATTTTATTAAAAAATATTCATAAGTGACGCTCTAACATTTTAAACATTTTCCAGATTTTGCTAGATTAACAAAATATCTTTCCCTATTTTCAATTCATGAAACCGACTTGATGAATCACGGTAAATTTTATACAACTGTTCAGAATATAAAGACGGTTGATAACTTTTACTATCCGATAACCAGGTAATAAAATTCAAAACGTGCCGCTTATTTTTAATATGACCCTTGAAAATATGTCATAACAAAAGAGATAACTATTCATTTTATTGCTAAAATGTATATTATAGTGTTGTTCAAGAAATTTTAAATAAAAAAACTAATCACTAATATTTTTAACGCTTGAAAATGATTGAATATATAATATTATATAATAGAATGCAGATATTAAAATAAAAAGATAAACATTTTAATCTGTTTTCCAAACAAGAATCCCCTTGCACATTGAATCAAGTGACCAAAAATTGCATTTGAAAAAAGAAATAATGTACAATAACATAATTACTGAAACATATTTTCTTTGATTTCCGAAAACAAAAGAAAAACATTGTTTATGAAAAATATTAAATAACTGCAAAACATCTTGTTTGTTTATTTATTATTTTGCAATTAAATTATAACTATAAAGCCAGATGTATAAAAAAACTATGTCTTTAGGCTCCTCGAAAATAAATAATCTTTTAAAGGAAAAACATGAATTATTTAACAGAACGAAGTTCATAATAAAATATACGGATGTTGCAATTTTTTTATTAATATGTTAAGACATGATAAACAGGAGATATGATTTGCTCTCTATACGGATCTGGCATGCTGGTGACGATGTTAACGATAAGTTAAAAAGTATACAAGTCCCTCTAAAGTTCAACAGAAAGAATACTTCTTTCTGTACTATTCAGAAAAGAGTGTGATTGGAAGCAGTGACTTATGGACGTGGACTTGTTGCAGTACCATTACCGTACCGTACAGTATCTTACCGGTGAAGGACTTCTATCTGTTGACATATTCCGTAAAAGACATCATCTCATTTGCCAAGTAATTAGAATGCAGCGAGCGGCAGGTGAATTTTAACGGCAAACGTAGCGCATGGCAAGACGTTGAACTTCAATGGATAATAATATGTATATACCCACAAGTACATGTGACAGAGTGTTATTTAACAGTAAAGACATACCTGCGCGTAATTCAAGGTGCTTTTACAGATTCCGGAGTCATTTGATACGCATGTTGTACAGTGGTTGAAGACTATTCAAAATATTGTGACAAAGAGTTCACACATGTTTCGCGACTACAATACAATATAATGTATGCGTTTCTTATTTGTGTCAATCTAGGTGAAACTGCCTACAAGTTAAGATATTCAATAAGGTGTTTTGAATTTGTTTGAAAGAAAGATTTTTTGATTGAGATTTTTTATTTCATTCAACATTTTATTTTCACTTTTTTGTGGTACACCTTTGAATAATCTTAATATACGAGTAATTCTTACAAATGTTATTTTTCCCTATAAGAGTTTAATGAATTTTCAGTTACAATTTACCCATTCAAGAAATCAGGTGCTTTTTAAATAACTCCGAATATTAGACGATTATATTCCAAAATAATAATTATAAAATCTTAAATAATAATTATAAATGATTAAGTTCGTCCCTTCCTTTGTTAAAGCGTGACTTAAATGATCTTTGAACAGACTTAATATTCATTCCTCTATCACAAAAAGCACGTTTAGGTAGACAATAAATATGAATGTAATATTTATTATCATAAAATTACATTTCCACTGATATTCGCAATTATAATACTTGATCCACACCTCATTTCCATAAAAAAAAAACATTATCCTAAGCGCACAAGGTGTTTTCTTAGTTTTTTCCTCAATGTGAATAATTAAAACAAACAATGTGAATAATTAAAAAAAACTTCATGCCTTATATAGCGAAACATCATAATACTTTTGCCTTATATAGTGGAACATCATAATACTTTTGCCTTATATAGTGAAACATCATAATACTTTTCACTCCTAAAGCACTCAAATAATTAGGCAATTGAAATAATTATGAAGGGTCTGAAACAAAATCATTTACGAAATAAATTTTCGGAAATGGACCCGGGTTTCGGTCATAGTTTTGACAGTTTTTTTACCGTGCAGTTTATCACAACACATAGATAAAAGTTACATCTAAAAAATGAAAACAAAGTCTGATGGATCAATATAATATTTATCAAATTTTAGAAAAATAAAAAAACTATTTATTCGAATATGCTGCTTCTTAAATTTTAGTGCGTATCTTCCTTGAATCCCGGCCCTAAATCACATTAAAAGTACTGCAATATCTTCAAGAACACAAAATGAAGAACTACAATGTAAATAATGAACGATAATTTGGAAACTAAAATTTGTTTTTAGTTCCTAGTGTGATAGTCAATTTTTTTTTTAATAAAACAAAAAAATATCAGTTATGAACTTTTATTTTCTTTTACATCAAGCTTTTCTGTTTATTGTTATGGTATTATTTATTCGGCTATTTTTTAGCTTCCAGGCCAAGGAGCATTTTTTTAGTCATTTACAGTAATTTTCGATTTTTAAGAAGCTGATAAATTCTCACAATATTCAACAAGTATTTTATGAAAACTAGAGTTTAAAAGGATTTGTTTATTTTTTGTTTATATTGAATAATAAAGGACAAATGTACGCGGGTCATCCAGAAAGTAAAGAACGTGTTGGCATAACTAAATAAAAACGAAAGATATCAACACAAAACTTTATTTATAAAGTCACAGTACCCTTCCGGTCCCAAAAAACTGTTGCCATCACTTATCTGGTGTTGAGATTCGGTTTTTATTTTCCGAGCACACACTTTTTTGTAGGCAAGGTGCTCTGTCACTATTTCATGTAGGAGCAATCGTGAAATTTGTGGGAAAGATTCATGTACTGTCCTTAAAGTTGACTATAAATTTCGATAGGCCGAACCTTTTGCGCATTGAGAAAACGAATGACACTACGCACTTCACATTTGGCGGGATTTTCGATGGGGGCAGCCATTTTGAAAGGTTAGAGAACCGAGGGAAGGAGCTAACTCTCTAAAGGTTAGAGAACCGAGCGAAGAATCGAGGGAAGGAGCTAACTGGCACGCATACGATCGCGGTGGTGGTAGATCGGCGCAGGGCGTGGTGCGGAATCTTTCTTTACTTTCTGGACGCGCCTAGTATATTGCGCCGTTCAGAGGATAGACTCTCCTCAAGGACGCTTTCACTCGGGAATTGAGATTCAATAATTTCCTACGATCAACGAAATTAAAATATAAGATAATAAAACGTGGGCTAGAACGAGATTCTAGCATACCTACGTCTACGTACGCAGGTGCAGTTGAATATTCTCGTACAGTGCATGATTAGTATAGTTGCATGTTCACTTGACGTGACTTTGAAAGTGATGATGTTTACGAGAAAGTGGTAGAAAACAACAATATTTAGTAAATTTATTTAAAAATCTGTGAGAAGACGTTTAATTCGTATTTTTTTTGTGTACATTAACATTTGTATTTTTTATCCTCATTCATGTAAATCCATTACCTCTATTGTCATTTGTTGAAAAAATATTGTCTTTAAAGATTAAACGTTATCGAATATATAGTAAAGATTAATAATATCTTATTTGACCTTGCATTGACTTTGTAGATGTCATAATAAATTGTCTAGTCTGACTATTATCAATACAGGATAATACACATGTCTCTTCCAGCCTCGGTTAATATTTTCTTGTTAAAATACTCCCTGAGAGTAATTGTTGATTGACAATATTAGGAACATCAATTTGTTTAATATCGTGCTCTCACACTCCTGAGAGTAATTGTTGATTGACAATATTAGGAACATAAATTTGTTTTATATCGTGCTCTCACACTCCTGAGAGTAATTGTTGATTGACAATATTATGAACATCAATTTGTTTTATATCGTGCTCTCACACTCCTGAGAGTAATTGTTGATTGACAATATTAGGAACATCAGTTTATTTTATATCGTGATCTCACACTCCTGAGAGTAATTGTTGATTGACAATATTATAAACATCAATTTGACTACACATACGACGATTATTGCTTCTCATATCCAAGCGTACTTCTTTTTCCACAATGGTCACTGTCTCCCTTTGTTTACGTAGAATTTCATTACATAAAAAATAAGTAATCAGTTAAAACTGTTTAAAAAAACGTTTTTTTTAAATATTACTTGTAAAATACTCGTATGTGTTTTCCGTTGATGTTTTAGAGAAGAGTCTAAGTTCGTGATTTGGAAGAGGCTTTGGCACTGACCCAAGATCAAAGGCATTGTGCTTTCCTAATCCCTGACATCCAACTTGTTGATATCGTTTCTAAGAGAATTTGGTACAATACTTGGCAGGAATCTTAAATACAATGTATTCATTTATTATAATAGTTAGTGGAGAAAAACAGATACTACAAAAACATTATCCTTAAACCACAAATATGTCAAATACTTAACGGTTCTTTGCCAACATCATCATCTTAATATACGTTCCATGATGATCCCAATGCCATAAAAGGCCTTCATCTTATGGCTAAGGCGCTACTTTCCTATCCTTACACTCTACTTATTTTATTTTTTGTGTAATCTTCCAATAATATTGTGTTTTATTCCCTTGAGCACGGAGCTCTCTAAACGGTGCTTTATAAATATTACGTTTTTTACTCATTATTAAGATGAGATATTCATCCCATATAATATATCATATTATGAATTCAATTTATTGGTATAATTAATTCATCTTCGTAAATTCTATAAAACGGTATAAAGGTATACGTTCCCCCTCTTTCCATTGAAATTTCGGATTGGTCGAAAAATCTTTTTAATTTTTATTCTTTGAATCTTAAGGCAGTCTTCAAAAAAATACTAACAGATCTTTACTATGTAATACATTTGTTGTGAGAAAATTAGGTTCTGGAAAGGAGTAAATAAATAAATAAAATATATTCGATATTGCTTTATAGGACACACTTTAGAAAATTACTTCAATACGAGTAGAAGTGCACTTTAATGGTACATTATATTATGTCGGCTGAATAACTTTCGTGCAGATTGATGCAAAAACATGTGTGCTTCTCTGACTCCGCCATTGTGCCGGCAAGAAAGTGGGTTAGATTTGAATGAACATTTTCTAGAATGAAAATTGATATTTCCATTATTTATGCTCATGTATTTAGTATGCGAGCATTTCAAAAACTTCAAATATACGAGTATATGGTTAATTTGCACCATGCCAAATTGCCAAAAGAATTTGGAAACTTCTTTATAAATATTTTAATCTTTAGGCATGAGACGAAGGCCGGAAATACAAATTTATAAATAAAATATCGTTTAAATTAAATTAAAAGCTAAAGCCATTCTTAAAATGATATATATTTTATTTGTAACGACACTTATCATATAAATAGGAATTGAGTTTGATTTTTTTTTCGAATCAAAAGATAACTAAGTCTGGAAAATAAAAGTTTGTAAATAAAAGTAGTACACATAGATAAATTATTGTTTCAAAAATAGGATTTATGTTAAAAATCAAAATTAAATTACTTTAAAATGTTTAATAACATCACATATTTTAAAATTAAAAAAAAGGTCAAATAAACTTTCAAAACAAAAACAATTTTCAGTTTTCAATTGAAATTCGCTAATAAATTTGATTCATATATTTTGCGCTACGTGCGTTGTGCGTGATACTTTATTTCTCAAATATAACAATCTCCTAGATGATATTTATGTGGAAAATAATTTAAAATAAGTTTGCTTTAAAGCGTTGGCATTTGATATTTTACCATAACATGTAGACTGCAAAGTGAACAAGTTTACTTTCAACATTTAACTTCTCATCCTGCATGAATTATCAATTTATATTATTTGTGTATATAATTAGAACTCTTTGGTTGTATGTAATAAAAGAATTTTAATTCCAAATTTTCTTATAAAGATATACCTTGTCTTCCAACCTTTCCAATTGGTGAATGATTAGAAACAAATCCAACAATTCAACGCTCATCAACAAAATGCTCGAGACAAAAAATAAAATAAAATACAAAAAAGTAACTGCCGTGACTTTTCCCAATGAAGTGTCAAAGAAGGCCTCAAACGAGACGGGAGGTCTTATTAGGAATTTTACATTCGGCGTAAAATAAAAGCATTTTTTTTCTTATATCTAAAAAGTTTCGCATTTGTGTTTCTAAACGACATGGTTAATGATTTCCCATATAAGTATATGAGTGAGAAAATGACAAATTAACTAAGACTCCTTGAAAATATAAGTAAGTTAATTAAGGACAGTATTAAAGCTATTGCACTAGGATTTATCTATTTGAATTATATCTGATACTGACAACATCAGCGATGCAATGACTCAATAATACTGCTTTCATATTTATGCCACCTGAGATATTTGTATTTACCCGCAAGTAAACGGTTAACGGTTGTGTTAAAAATAATAGCATATGACAAAGCTTTATGATTCTCCGTTCACTTATGAAAGAAGATAATTTCTTTTACACCGCGATGAACGGATATAAGAGCCGTAAATATATAAAAACATAAAATTTTACAATTCAATTATAAATTTACGAAGGATGGGTCTGATCGAATATTAGATTCTTACATGCCTGTACCTATCATTCGGTAGTGGTAATGTAATCTTATACCGTTTAAGTCATTAGACCGTGTCCAAAATTGTTGAACGGATATTTCAAAACTTGAGAAGGCGACGTAGTATCGGTTACAATATTTTGAATAAATATTGGATTGTCATTAAATATGTCAATAAGTTAAAATGTGTTATAAAAGCAAATGATCATTAAGCGTTACTGTCTGATATATTATATAAATACAAGCTGTAGCCGGCGTATCACACACCCTTCTAGCAGACATTTAAGGTACAACAAACGAAAAGGGTGAAGGTATTGTTAAACATTTAAAATTTATAAACTTCGATTTCATCACTTGCTAAATCATTTTACGATGATGGACAATATAGTAAAATGTAATTATTGTTGCATTATTCCGGGTAAAAGTTCACTGTTTAATGAATTGCAAAATCGGTTTGTTGTTGCTTCTGCAAAATCCAAAATATCAAATTGTTCCTAACTTGGTTTATTTGCTTCATTTATGTATATGGTATTTATTAGTGATAAATTTGCCCCTTTATTTTAAAACAAAATGGACATTTTTCTATCGGATATTGATTATTTGCACCCGTTGGTGCAAATGCCATTAACGAATTATATTATCTTATTCTTTCTCTATAGTTGTTTGTGGTTCGGAGATCTTCCGTAAGAAGTTCTTGTATCGATTTCAATGAATTAGATAATGGGTTTAGTGAAAACTTTCTATTGTGGCAACATTTAGTAAAATTATTCAATAAATAAATTTTTTATCGAATATCTTCCATTGTAATATTTGCAGTTGTATGATATTTGTTTTATGTCGTGTTCTCTCACTCCTGAGAGTAATTATAAATATGTTTTTCAAGCCATTTTAAATTTATCTGGTATAAGTTTGTAGTCCAACCCGATCAGAAAGCATCATACGAAAAAATCACGAAATAATTATCGGTAGTCATCTTTTTCCGTTTTGCTTTTAGTATTTCATATAATCCTTTGGTAACTTGCATAGTGCGATAGCTACTCGCAACTAAACCTTATGGTCTTTGCTAAAGTAATTATACAATACTGTACGAGTCTGAATCAAGCGTTTTTTTTAATTAAGTCATCACCAGATAGACTTACATCCCAATAGGAGATTTTTTAGATTTAAATGCTGTGTTTCCATCGTAAATTTGCGAAAAGTACTTACCTTTGCAGGCCTCTAATGGAAGCACTTAACAAGAAATTGTAAACTGCAATAATTTAAAATATATTGAAATAATTAACGGAATTCATTTTCTGCTAGTTTCATGATTTATCAACAAAATTGAGATTTTGAAAGATAAAAACATTTGAGGATATTATAGAAATCAAAATTCGTCTTTATTGTACAATATAAGCAAACTGCTAAGTTAGTATAAATTTTATTATAATCGATACACAACATTAAAAGTATACAAGTCTCCAAATTATTTAGACAAGTGACAGCTTCACCATCCAGTCATTCTACACCATCCATATTCTATTGTAAGAGATGTTTGATACAATTAAGGCATAGAAAGAAGATTATAAACAAAAAAAGATTTTTTTGCTTTATTTTTTGCTCGATGCGCTGAAGTGTTGAGTAAGTAAAATGTGTAACCCATTGATAAATTCAGTCACATGTTTTTATTCCATACATACAAGCTTGTACAAAGCTTTGTCATGTTTCCCTAAATATCCCTGAACATATTAGATCCAAGTTGGAACTTTTTGCACATAAAAACCCAAATTTTCCGAAAAACATCTTGATATAAGTTCCAACTTGCAATTATCAAACTGCGTATAAAATCACGTAGGCTATCTGTGGAAATAAACACCTTAAAGAATTGCGTTTCAGTGGAGATTATTCGGTCCCTCGATTTCTTCATTTATATCAGTGTATAATCACTATTGAGCATTTTTTTAGGAATGGACTATTTTACCGTTACAATTGAATTATAATTTGCGGTATGACTTTATGGATGAATTGTTTCCTGTAGTTTCAATTTGAATAAGACGCTCTTAATTATTGACTGTCGGCAACGTTACTAACGTCGTTAAGAAAACGAACATTTCCTGAAGTAAAATGAAATATATTTTCACTTAATTAGAAAAATAACACACTTTCTACAAAAAGTTGAGAATGATATTTTTCGAAATAACAAAGCAATAACACAGTTTTAGACATAGTTTGGGAAAAGAAATACATTTTTCTGGTGACGTCAAATGCTTAGTTTCACTAACTATTCCTGCTAAGTTCTGGTACCACAAAACAAAACACCTCCTAACGAATGGTATCAAACACATGCTTAGTAATGAATGGTTACCTTACATATGTTTTTTTTTCGCTTGTCCTGATATATCTCATACTTCCGATATTTCTCATTATCTGATTCTGAGTTTTTATTTGAGGTATTCACAAATTTCTATTTTTTTTTAGTTTTCAACATTTGATCACTTTGCATTTATGCATAATCAATGTACATTTTATTTTTCTTTCTTCCCTTTTGTCATTGGCATAGACATTTGTATATATCATAGGATGGATCGCATTACTATAGAAATGCTAAGATTTTATATTATAATAATAAAAACAGCTTATAATGATACACAGCAAAAATAAAATGAATAGCACGGCACAGTTCAAAATAATTATGTTGAAAAGAACCAAGACATATTCCATGTATTTTATTTGCGTAAGAGTATAAGTACCCCTTAGTTTTGATATTAAATTAAATATAATTTAGTTGAAAGCCTTCACTCGCTCTCAGGGTGAATTATTCAAAAGATGTCAAGGCAATATTAATATATATATCGGAAAATAACATCAAAGAGGCAAAGAAAGATAAAAGTAATCAATAGTCCGCAATGTCAGGAAAATTATTAGACTTAGTACTTTAGCATTTGTGTCTATTATAGAATATTCCCAGTGCAGAAGGTCACAAAATGATGCGCTGTGGTCGGAAAAAACAAGAATACATTATGTTACTCGTATATATTATATTTGAAAAACGTCATATTCAGTGAAAACAAAAAAACTTTTAAGCGTTTATGTACTCGTATTTAATATTTTGATTTAATAAAATATTATTGCGAATTGCTTAATTCATGAAAACAATTTTTCGAATATGATAGGATCCACGGCCTGGATGATCCTAGACAGTTCGAATTGAAGAAAATGTGCAAAAAGTGGCTGAAATTCTTCCAAATGATCGTTGTTCGTCTACTAGGCTTATCGAGGATATCACTGAAATCCCTAAATCTACTGTCCATCTCATTTTAATGGAAAATTTTGGCAAACCGTACCGCACACACTGACTGACGATCAAAAAGTTTGCAGAGTGGAGCACTGCAGAGACATGAAAAGAGCGGCTGATATGGATCAAGATTTCATATTAAATATTGTACTCGTAACAGGTAATGACACGCCGTGCTTTTAGTCTGATCCACTTACAAAGCGCCAGAGCTCGGAATGGAAAGGTCCACAATCTCCAAAACCGAAAAAAGTGCGCATGCAGAAGAGACGAATCAAGACTCTGCTCACCGTTTTCTTTGATTCCAAAGGAATAATCCACAAGAAATTCACGCCAGAAGGTCAAATGGTAAACGCCGATGCGTACTTGTGTGTTTTGAATCGTTTATGGGCCAGGATTTTTCGAGTTCGACCCGAATACCGGGAACAAGAGGAATGGTCTTTGTTGCGCGACAATTCACCGGCGCACAAAAGCAAGATTGTACGCGATTTCTTGGCCAAAAAAGTATCGATCACCCCCCGTATTCGCCAGATTTGGCTTCATGCGATTTTTGGCTATTCCCGAAACTAAAATTGGCGATGAAAGGAAAGCGTCTCGACACGATGTATGTATGTATATATGTATGTATGTATGTATATATGTATGTATGTATGTATGTACGTATGTATGTATGTATGTACGTATGTATGTATGTACGTACGTATGTATGTATGTACGAGTATGTATGTATGTATGCATGCATGTATGTAACATATGCATGCATACATACATAAAACATAAATATGATAAAAGGCAGAAAATGGTGTTAAGCAAATCACATAAATGTGTAGTTAGTACACATTGCCGATACTGGGAACTGCAAGCATAAATGAGTTGAAGGAAATCAGAGATGTCGGCGATAAACATATAGAAATTTGACAGCGATATGAAAGTGTTATACATAAACGTTTAACCCCGCTTTATCGAGTTTTAGCAAATTTAATGAGACATTAGAAATTCGTTCTAATTTGCAATGAAATCTAAAAACATAAATTTCATTTACGTGTTAAATAAATGAGGTTGTTTGAAATCTCTCATTTCACTAAACTTAAAAATATTCATCATCATCTTTGCCCATATACTTCGAATGGTTGGGGAGTATATCTTTTTCCAATTCTCATTATTTATGAACACTGAAAATCTATTAATTCACTAATAACTGTTCTCGAATGAACTCTGAAATTATAGTTTCCAGAATTTATATTGTTTTATCGAGGTAGATTAAAAAAAACTTTTTGGATGTATCAAACTTTTACTGAAATACTGGCTAAAGCTATTGAAATACTAAGACTGGCAAAGCGTTTATATTTTGATATTTATAAAAAATCTTTCGCGATCGATTGAGTAACCCAGTTTTTTTTAATAGCCAATCCACCCAAACTAGGATGATTTGGGTTACAACACTAATGTCACTATGCAATTATATAAGTCAATATAGTAAAACTAATTTAAAACATGCCAATTCTGGATAATTTAAAGTTCCAACTGATTAAGGTTAGTGAGGAATTAAAAATGTATAAAGAGAGTTTGATGAATATATATAGAGATTGTGTTCTAAGTCAAGAGTAACGCAAAAGGAGATCTTATCAGAAATTAGATTGGTACGGAAAAAAAACTTGGATTAATATTCCAATTTGACTAGAGGAAAATGTAGAGAAACTAGGACCAGGAGGACTGTATAGGAAGTTATATATGATATCTTCGAATATAGAATTGAGAATGTTTTCACATGAAATATCAAAAGACGACCTACGTGGGTTGGTGGTAAGACACTTGTCTGCCGATCCGGAGGTTGCGGGTTCGATCCCCGCTGGAACACAGATTTTTAAAAATAGGATTCCAGACTGGTTAACACCTAGGGTCTATAAAAACATATTTCTGGTTGGCTGGAAGAGATTGCCACATGGCAATAAAACTCACCAGGTTAAAAATAAATATATATCATCCCAACTATATTTGGTGGAATTATTTGAACCGCTGAGGAGCCTGGACCTTTAATTTAAATACCTTAATGTATTTAAATTAAAACATGTTCGATGTATGATATACTCGTACCTATGTTCCGCGCGCAAGTAATTTGTTCTCGAGTGCCTCACATGAAAGAAATCAGTTGATCGTATTTCATTTCATAAAAATGATCTTTTCCCAAGTTATTTAGAAATCTCCCTTTGGTTGTTTTAAGACAATATTCCACAACAAATCTCGGTAAGTTTAAAACATGATTGCGTTGAGTAGCTCAAGAAGTTCACGATTTTTTGTTATTTTTTTTCAACTGTTAATAAATATGATCTTAGACTCTGAACTGTAGAATATCATTTAAGAGAGCTTCCCCATAAGGAACATCTTGAAATATATTCGAACATAATTTGGTGACAAAACGCAATACTCTTTATAAACCTTGCAGCATTCATATGGTACAAGTAAGGTAGCGGTTGTAAAACTCGTAAAATATGTAACCGGTCGGTTTACACTGTTGCAAGAAAATACATTTGATATTTTGAAGAAATGCTTGAATTTTGAATGTTTTGAACCAGTCTGAAAATAATTAAAGCTTTATGTTATTGTACAATGAGAAATTTTATCTGAAAATTAACGACTTACAAAAAAGCATTTCTCTTATTTAATAAATACCAATTCCGGGAGATATTACTCCTCATGTATTATAGTCTAGTAAAGGGTTATTTTTTATGATACATTATATTGCCAGATAAAGAGTTTAGTTCTCAAATGTAACTAAAAGATCTCCAAAACTCGAATGTTAACAAACTTGTGCCAGATATTGCGCAGGTTTATTGGCTACCCTGAGATATTTCATCTAAATATTTTGAATAAAAAACTAACAAAACCCACAACAAAAAAATACTGTGTATTTGTTGTACTTGTTGTTTATTTTGTTTTGAAAACACAATTTTCGATAAACGGAACTATAAACGAGAAAAAGTAAGAAACAGGGAAACGTGAAAACAAATATGCTACCTCGACTTCATCGGACAAATTGTTAACGATTTTGAGAATAAAAATTTATCGATCACTTTCAACAAAAAAAGGTCTGAGTATTAATTGAATAGACTAAAAAAATCCTGTTTTGTCTGTTAGCATTGATGTTAAGAAACGAATTGTACAATACTTGGAAATCCAGCTTAAATAAATCAAGCTCTATTAAAAAAATTGTTAAAATTAAAAGCATATTGTTAAGCATATCATAATATATATTTAATGACATGTGTACATTTACCATAGTTTTACGATCGGCTTAATTAACCTAATCGTTTCACATATTAATTGATCATTTTAATTATCATTTGAACAAAATGTCATATGATGAAAACGTCATAAAATATTTAAAAAAATCAACAATTCTAAAAAATATTATTTGTTCTTAGTTTTACATGATTTGAATGAAAATTAATTAGAAAATTTGACACTATAATGGACAGGAGAATTGCTGAAGACTGTTTAAAGATAAATTCCATTAAATTACCATATTTATGGCCAGCGACTATAGAAGATAAAAGTAAGAAAAATATGACAATATATGATATTCTAAATCATTAACCAGCTAATGTAAATATTTTTGAATAAAAATAACTTCATATTGCTTCACAAGCTTCTATGTATTCGAATTGAATAATGCAAAATAAATTTATTTAATAATAATGAGAATTTATTGCTTGTAAAATATGGAAATCGTTCAAATTTGTCCATAAAACAAAGTTTTCAAAATATATTGAAAATTTTATATTACAAAACTGGAAAAAAATCTGACCTTAGTTAAACTAATTTAAATCCGAATTGAAATTGTATTTGCTGAGTATTACAATATTTATGTGAGAAATAAATAATCCCTTTATTATTAGATTTTTATTTTGATCAGCATTTTAATGCCACTTAGAAAGATAAGCGGTTTATCTAAATAGAAGACCAGTGTTACAAATAATGTATTGTACAAACGTTAGAAATAAATACGTATTGTGAGTTGAAAAAAAAGAAGGAAAAACAACGATCGTCACAATATTGTAACCTTTTTTATAGCTCGTCACACGTTTATCACAGCAATATTATCACAAAATGAATAAAACAAAAAATCGATTTCTCAGAGTATATTACAAAACTATTGTATATTTCGCGGGGCCTTCCACAATAAAACTGTCACTTCACATTTTGTTAAATTTCAAATTGCTGTCCGCAAATCACGAATCACTTATCTCAGTTCAAAGGTTCCATGAATATATGATTCCATCTTGACCCGCGTGAATAATAGCGCCAAAATTTTCCCCTTTAGTTGAATTCGAATTGTTATTTTGTATGGAGATAGATGTGTTGACATTGCGCGCCCGACTCGCTACAACTCACAACTGAGGCGATCACACTCTACGACGCCATGCCACGCCGTGGCAAGCATTGGCTGAAACGTCAAAACACACATCATGCCGGTTTTCTGCAACACAAGTCCAAGATCTCGGTTTATACGGGAGAGTTGAAGACAAACTGATATTTTGTCGAAAAGAGGATGAAAATGTTTGTAACGCAATAAGACCCGGTTAAAAATGACAGTTTTGTTAATAATTGGAAATTAGTTAACCATGTTATCTTACGTTTTAGTTGTATAAACGCAAACTTTCATTGAACACGCTTATTTTTATATATATGATATTTACAAATAAGTTTATTTTATTTCCGTGATGATAAATGTATTTAAATACTTTAATCAATCAATTAATAAAGCTATTTTAGGAAACAGTAGATGTTTTTTTAATGTTTTTCTTTAATATTAGATTCCTTTAATATTTATATGATTGAATTTTTAAATCGTGATACTGAATTGGGTTCGTATTAATTAAAAACTTATAACAATACCGAGTGAATTGTATAAATAAAGGTTACTTTTATTTTTCGCTCAGAGAAATTAAATGAATTGTACAAATTGGAACTCCCTTTTGTGTGGCTCAACAAGACACAATCAAATACTTTTTTATGCTGAATTTAATGAAGCTTTTGTGAATTATCAATTGCACAAATAGTCAATTGTACAAAGTATGGATATACGACACATAAGAGGAAGATTCCAGTGTGCTGGATAGACCGACTGGAACCATCGAGATTCTCCAGAATCATTGCTTAGTGAACAGATGTTAGACAGACTTCCTCCGTGACCTAGTTGGTAAGACGCTGGTTATTCACTCGGGGGTATCAGGTTTGACTCTCTAAGGGAATCAAACCCTGGATGTTAGGATGCCAAGCAAATATTTAAAAAAGTTAGGACTGAATTGATACGATTAGGAACACGATGTCGATCATGCTGTAATATTTTATAACATTTATAAGGAAATAGGAAATCAAAATAAATAGCGTAGCAAACCCATTAAAATTATCCAAATTCTGTCCTTAACTTCGTAAAACACTCATTATTAATATAAATGTAGTTAAGCAAGGTTTAACTTATTTATTTATTCGTATGGAACCCTTCAACATATCCGAATTTGTGAACATTTTGAAGAGTCTGACACATTATTGTCTTCGACCTCAATAATTGAGCCATTGGGCTAAAAACCACGGAAATAGGCACGTAATTCACTGTTTAAAAGACTACTGCACGTGGATAGGCAAAACACCAACACATGTCTAGCGCGTGTGAATTATCAGATGAACTCTAAAACCAGACTGGGAACTGTTTTCAATTTCTTTGGTACCATCGGCAATCGAATCCGAACCCCTTGGATGGAAAACAAGCTTCTTACAAACTAAGCTATAGAGGCATTTTAATATCATTTTGCAATGTAACGAATTCAATAATCTGAAGAATCCATTAATTCATTCACGCATTACCAAGTCAGTTCATTAATCTTACTCGTTGGCGCTACTGGACGAAAATTTCTTAGATTGGCATACATTTCTCACTTTTTTCTTTATGCTTGAGACATTTGAATAATTAGTTATGCTATTTAACGAATTATTGTTTTAGTGTGATTAGTAAACGCGAGAAAATATAATACATATTAAGAAGATTGTACGTTCGTATTCAATTTCGACAGGATTTAAATGTGCTAGAAAAAAGTTTACTAAAAAAAATCTATATTGAACAAAACGAAATAACCAGCGGTTTAACGAAGTGACCAGCGGTTAATCGAAGTAACCGACGGTTAAACAAAGTACCCAATGCCTAAACAAACTACATTTTCTGATTTATTTTGAATATCCAACTTGAGAAGACAATTAAATATATAGTTTTCAGATTCAATAGTTTAACTACGACTTGTGTATGTGTAGTCCCATGTCAATATCTGATAAGTTCAATTGATATTTTACAATTCGAAAAGTTTTACACTTAAAATTACTTTGTAAATTGATTATACGCCGCAACGTTATAACAATTGAACTCAAATGAACATGAATGATGTTGCCATATTTTATTAGTATTAAGTGATTATGATAAAAATATCGATACTTTAGACGCGTTTCACATACATATCGTAACGCCACATCCTTTTTGAGGTGGGCAATGAGAGCAGATCTCCACGCATTTTAATCTATGATAGAGTTCACGACTCTTCGTCATACACGTTTACCTGTTTCTCGTACAATAATAACATTTGTCTCCGTTAAAATATCTCAAATTATGTATTTATACTTTTTATTGGATCTACCCTTCCCTAGGTTTCCATTTATTTCATACATACCATACATGTTTCGTAAATCTTTCGCAACCCATTCCCTCAATATGACTCTGATAGCACAAATATATAGAGGATAAATTTTATCAATTAAGGCTTTCGCATATGATGTCTAGTTTCAAAGCACTCCGTGTCCGCCAGTGCAAATTTATAAAAAATTGACAAAAAAAACTTTTTTTAGGAATTTTGTAATGAAATCTGAGTTTTTTTTACATCTTTCTTACTTTTGTTGAAATAAGAATCATTCTGGATTTCAGACTTAAAATGCGTTTGTACTTGGATAAGGAGCATGTTTGAATTTTATGAAATTGATAAGACAGGCTGTTTCTGTATAATCTTATTATTTTCTCGGGAAAAAAAATTATGAAAATAAAAATTAATAAATATGTCGAATTTTGTACCTGATAAAATTCAGTGCAAAGAATACTTACAAATTTCTTATCAAATGTGTCGTTAACCTTATAAAATATTATAATAATACGATATGAAAAAAATAAGAACAATTTATTATACACGAATACTTAGAGTACCGGTGGATTTTCAAAATCACATCCTTTCTTTTTGATTTTTTCTCAACTTTTAATTATCCTGTTCATTCTATTATTTTTATTAAGGCGCGGGACGCAAAGTTTCATATTGTCTAGCCTTATTTCCACAACCCTATTTACTACTAAATATTTAAATATCTCACTAAAAGAACACTACGAATAGAACTTTCAATAAACAAAAGCCTAGAAAAATAAAAACATTGGGATGGGTATAAAAATATTTAATATTAATAAGAAGGAGCAACGTAGTTCATTGTTATTGTATTTATTGCAGATAAATTGATAAGTACATGTAAAATATTGTGATATCATTTTGAAGAATTGAAAAAAAAAGAGAAATATGATGTGTTTAATATTATATATGTAATAAAATATGCGGAAAATATAATAGTTTACTTTAGATAAGATAACATTTAAGCGTGAATTTATCGTCAGCCATATTGAATTGAATGATGGTATTCAATGCGGAGTAAAGATAATATAAATTGGTTAAAAATTTTGCTTCGCAATGGAAATATAATTTTTATGCATGAAATCGTGTTTTATAAAAAACGTTTTGTTAATTAACTTTTTACTGGGCAGTTACAGAAAAATTGATTCCATGTATTTACCATTTCAACGGCTTAGTCAAATTATAATTTCAATAAATACTCGTATATATGAATATCGTCTAGATTTTTTCTAGGTGAAAGATCGAAAACAATTTTTATGTTTGAATCGGTACATGAAGGAATACCAGAACAAGAGTTTTGGCAGGGATTGACAAATTATAAGTTAGCATTGAGTTATAATTTATGTTCAAGGTTTAACTCTAAAGACCGTCATCCTGGTTGATACCAAATGCAAGATCTTAAACTTAATTTTCTTAGTGTTTTCCCGTTAAAACGTCAATTTCTCAGTTTTAAACATAGATTTTACTTAACATTTATTTTCTCTATCCTTGTATTTTTAATCTGTATTTAACTTTAAAGTTAAAATAATTATTTTACCGAATTAACTAATTCAGTGTGTTTAAATTTAAATCCAATATGTTATGAAATCAATCATCATAACGAGGTATTCTAAAATTTTATTCAACCAGAGTATTTTGGATGTTCATTAAATTTCATATAAATGTTAATTTCTTATTGTGAAAATGAACTTGAGAAATGTTTATTTTGTTTTGTGTGCTTAATAAGAAAGTTTATGTTTTTTGTAGTGGAAAACATAATCGTCAAAATTAGTTTTAGAAGGTAGTTTAAAAAGTTTGATTGAATAATTGAAAATTCTAGTTCCATAATATTGACATGCATACTCGTATAATTGATAGGATTCTGATATTGTTTTACTATTAATGTAAGTCAGAATAAACAATAACATTTTATTTTATAAAACATTTCATTTCCTTGAAATTTTACTAGTTAAATGTTTTTTTTAACTTGAAATAAACGTGTTTTGCATAAAGTGAAATGTCCGTTAAGAACATTTTCAATGTATGTATGTATCTTGTAGAAATATATATTGTAAAATACGAGTTTATTGCAAAATATACATACTTCATGAAAAATATGAAAAACTGTATTTCAATATCGGAACACTTTGGTCACATAAATCATTTACGGTCCAAAAGTTGTTAAAAATAAATATGCACGCAATACGTATACATTAATCATATAAAAAGTTTCCTTCAGACCTCAAACAATGACGAAGAAAGTGATATCTTAAGCATTTTACGAATATTTGTACAAATATTTACATAACTGATTTTTTCCAAATCGGAATCAGGTGACAGAAGACTGACTCGGAGGCAGATGAAAGTAGTCCAAAACATTTTCGAGAAGTGGCATGGCAAGTAATTATTGCTTCACACTCAAATAACCGTATAACGATAATGCACAAATAGACACTTTATTATTTTGCTCTCGATTCGTTTTGGATGCTTTCGATTTCACAATCCCAATTATTTATAGATCATTATGGTCGCGAAGTGCTCATCTCAGACCAATTGGGAGACTGAATTCATTTGTTATAATTATTTTACATTTACAGAAAAAGTACATAATGAAATAAACGCAATCCAAGAAAAATAAAATGCATAACAATCATGATTTTTATTATTTATCAAGAAGATTTGGCCTGCCATTTTTTAAATAAAAATATAAGTATATCGATAATAAACACCACACAGGAAATAAATGAATGAATTATATCTTTTGAGAAATTGCTAAAATTTCATCTACTCTCATAAAAAAATTTAATTCACGCTCTATAAAACACCAAACCCGCCTTAACATATGTCTCTGAAAGTTGAACCGTGATTGTCTGCGACCAAGGGGCATCGAAGATTTACGAGATAAAACATCTCAGTAAAATCTATGAACTTGTCAGAGAGGATAACGCACAAAAGGGACACTATAATACCAAGCTACGTGCAAAATAAAAAATAAAATTAAAACTATGTCAGGACGTCACTGTAGCCCGAGTCATCAAGATCGACACATTTCGTTAGTTGAGATACGTGGTGCAAATGGAGAATACCAACCCTGAAATATAAGTACTCAACAAGGATTCCGATGGGAGGTAAATATTCGGAAGGTCGAGGAAGGCATTGGCTGGATAGATCAGCTGAAGATTGCAATACTCTGGGAGAAAGTGACCGGATGGTGGCTGTATTAGGTCGGTTGATCGAGATCGGTTGATCGAATGCCTTAATCAGCGCTCTTGACGATAATGAAAATACAGATATGGACATTTTTTTCACTACATAAACAGATCATCGATCCAAATGCGTGTTTATGTGTCATATTTTATATAGCTATAATTTATTTGCTACCCTTTCCACCGAGGCTACTTACTGTTGACGGAATCTCCCTTAGAATGATGTATTCGACAACTTTAAGTTTTTTCCAAGTCCACGTTTCACTTTTATCCTTCAAATTTAGTATTTAAATTACTTTTTGGGTTAACTTCTTTGCAAATTTTGATAGTTTTTAGTTTAAGTATACTCGTATATGTTTTAGCGTTCCATTGACATTCGAACATGTTTTAGTATCCCAAATAGCAATTCTCCTGAGTTTCTCTAATTTTTCATTGCCCACTCATTAACATATTCATATATCATTTTCATTTATAATTATTTAAGTATATGAAAGCTAATTTTACAGTAAACAGCTTCCAATTGAACTAAATAACAACTTCTGAAGGTGAATTATAAAACTTACATCTTATTTTCTCTCCTGTATTTAGATAATAAGCATCAGCCTAAGAAATAAAATATTATATTTCCATTGCGACGAAATAAATTAAATAGTACGCACACTTATGAACTTAAGAATGATGGCTTTGATTGAACGATTTGACGGATGACATTTGCACCCATAGTTTCTCGAGTGATTGCAAGATCTAGTCGTATTAACTACACGTGGAGATTGCATCGACTTACACGGAGTCATTTCAAGGCGCCACTCGACAGCACCTGCGAAAGGAAATTGTTTTTCTCGTGTCGGCCTTTCAGCATTCTACCCGTTTTTTACAAGCAAAATTTAGTTAAATATAAAACTATCAAGAATTAATGACGCAACTATTACGTTGCACATTGTTTCTGAAGTGAAGTGAGTACATTTCATACACAAACTTATTTAAAACTGCTTTTCTTCTGTTAATAAACATTTTTTTGGGAACACGATCATCAAAAAGGTTTTTGTAACGTCGTGAAATCAATTATTTACCTTTTTGAATTTAAGATATATAAATCAAGATTGATTATCAAATATTTTCCGTTTCTATGATATTATATGATTAATAATGAATTTTTAGAACAGATTATAATTAATTTGATATGATCCGTATAAAAAATGTTTTGAGTACATTTTTCCTCATTGTATTGTATTGCACTTTTGTTGTATACAGTACAACCTAGCACGCTTATTGCCATGTGGCAATCTCATTGAACTAACGTAAAATTATTAAAGAGACCTTAAGTGAAAAAAAGACTAAAACAGTTTTTTGAAAATCTTGGTTTCGACGGCAATCGAACCCGAAACCGTCAGGCTAGAAGACTGGCGGCTTACTAACTAGGTCACAGAGGTCGTCTTATGTGTCTCACATGAAAAAAAGTCATTGCTATATCAGCTGTTTGGACGTATTTTCATCCAAATAAAAACATGTCATTACATTCTTTTTATTTGGTAAGTTTGTCAAACCTAATATATATCCCATGTCGTTACATCAAAAAAAAATTTAGACAATATATTTTATTTTTATCAACCAAAGTATTCACTAAAAGAGAACTAATAATTTTGATCATGAGCATTATTAAACTTGGCAATTTCTCACTTCTACCACGAAAACAATTGACTTTGTTTTTATCTCATTGAAATTCTCAAGTGTTTGATATCAATTTATTCTTCAAATTTTAAATATTTTTTATAAGTATGGAAGATTTCAATATGAAATTTATCTGGTTTAATCTTGCAAAAAGGTAATTGAAAACTAATTAGAGATAGAATATGTAAATGAAAGGAACTATTCGACCTTCATAACCAGAAGACGATCAGCCAGGTTCAAAGTCATCCGGACCGGTCTAATTAGCTGCGGGCCAAGGCATTTTAGCACCAAGAGTCGGCTGCTTTGTCTCGTTCTTCCGGTGCGGACTTTGGAGGGTGGAACGAGACGAGGGATTGGATAGAGGCTTCGAATGTTTACGTTCAAGTATTGTACAAAAATAAATAACTTTGCCAACATATAGGTATGTAATGTTCTTTTCTTGTTTGTATAATGCGCATACACATATGTTATGTTTACAATTTTTGAATTGTTTTTATTTTTGAGGCGTGTTGAGGACCGATGATATGTATTAGGCGTTCGTTATTATTCGATGGATTTTTTACTAGTCTAGTCCTACAGACTGACCGGAAATATTGTAATTTTTTTTAGATATGTCATATTTAAAACAGGTAAACAGGTATTTTAAATACATAGTTCCACTTCAAATATAATAATATTAATAAACTCAAAATAATATACATGGTCAGGTACTTACTTATCACTGAAAAAAATGAATAAGATGATTTGAGCAAGTCATACTTATCCCAAGAAAAAAACTGCTGAACAAGGATTTGCTGAGATTTTAGGGACGGAATGGAAGGCGGTCAGATACACTACACTGTACATGATTGTGATAGATGGAGGAGAACCTTTCACCACTTCACCTCATAACATGGGAAGAAAAAGAAGAAGATTAAGCATATTATTATATATTATCTTCTATATAAATAAAAATGTAAATGTTCGTATATTAGAAATCTCTAATCTCCGAAAGTTCTTCACCGATTACTTAAAAATTTTGACAAAAGGTTGCATTCGTATACAAGCATGTTTATATATTTTTTTTTATATACGGTTGTATATAAAAAAGTATATAAAACAGACGAAATAACGGGAGCGCCCCCTGCAGCGACACACGCAAACTAAACAATTTTCATTGACAGTTATGTCACATTGCATTTTCGACATTTTCGATTATTTCATTTCGTTTTTTAACTGTCTTATTTTTCATTGCTTTGAAATTTTGACAAAAGGTTACATTCGTATACAAGCATGTTTATGTATTTTTTTTTCTATACAGTTGTATTTCAAAAAGTATATAAACATACTCAATAATGGGAGCGCCTCCTGTTGAACGTGACGGCAACACACGCAATATAGATTTCGACTTGTTTTCATTTTGATTTAGAATATTAAATAATAAACATAAAATTTTCAAATAGTTCGTGTTCAAAAACCAGACTGAGCCACAGCAACGCGTGGCCGGGTACAGCTAGTAGATAATATGAAATATATCTGTGGCCTTGTTGATAAGACATCGGTCTTTCAATCTAGGTGTTGTAGGTTCAATTTTTGTTGAACCCAGATTTAAAAAAAAAATGTTCGACTTGTTTTCACTCAATGTTTGTTTAACAACTTTCTGGTTGATTGGAAATGATTGGCATGTAACAGTAAACTCGAAAGGTTACGTTCCAAACAAATTGTAATACAAAACTATGGATAATATTGAGAAAGAGACAAATAGCGTCGATTAATAAGTTCACATCCTGATTGTTATTAATGTGATGTAAATAAATGGCGGAATTCAATAAATGTTTATAGTAACATTTTTAAAACCAAACTTTCTTTGAAATTGATCAACTAAACTTTTGAACAAAATGAAGATATAATAATACAAATAGATGTTGTGTAGTTGGAAATAAGAACCACTCGACCTTGTTGACCAAAAAATGTAAATTTGTAAAAAAAAATGGCGAACAATAATTTTAAAATTTGTTGATGGAAATAACCAACAACCTTTATTATTCAATCAATGAAAGTTAAAAGATGAAATAAATCATAGGAAGAATTTGTATAGACTTTACCTCTTAAAAATGCATTTTTAACGTGATATGGTAAACCGGTAGATAGATAAAAGTTATGTGACATCCGGTTAAACCATTTTCAATCATCATTGATTGATAGTTGCTTAGTAAAATCCATTTTGACAAACGCTATAATATCATAAAATTTAATTAGCAAACAGAGCTATCGTTATCTATGTGCACTTAAAACATTGTCCTCGTCGATTATTTTTAAGGTACTTATTTAAAAAACATTGATTATCTTAGATAAGTGGATCTATACTAACACATTATTATTGTACAAAATGACGACACACGACGGCAAATGAATTGGTTTGTTCCAATAATTAAAACTTCAAAAAAAAATTTAAGAATAATTGTCGTGAGATTGACGATTCAAAAATATTTTCATATGTAAGTTTCCTTCAAAATAATGTTACATCACTCACTTCCGAAGACATTACTGTTCGAAAATTTTAGTTTATCTAAATAAAATTCCATTCAAGAGCAAAATACATATTGTCGACCCAAAATAAATGTTTGAAAATAAAAAAAAATAATATGTTGATGATTTTTGCAATAAAATATGTCAATTCACTTTCGATCATCATTGAATGATAGTCCACTACAGTATTAAAGTATTGACTTTGATGTATGGAAATGGAATGTGGACGTGGAAGAAGACTGATAGGAGCTGAATAAATGCTGAAGAAAAATGTGTACTGAGAGTATACATGGGGTTACAATGTGCGACATAATACGGAAATAAGTAATTATGGATGAATGTGAACTTAAGGTTCAGTATTAAGTCAGATAAAGAAAAGCACTCGATGATAGTTTTGGCAAGTAGAACGATTAAGTGAAGGAAGCTTAACTAAACTATTGTACAGAGGAAGGCGTGGTAGAGTTGAACTAAGGGCTTTATGGTTGGATCAAGTGAATGATATTTCGAAAGAAAGAAACGTAACAAGTCAGAGAAATCGTAGGAGTAACATGGATGTGCAAGTAGCGGAAAATGTGTGTCTGAAAAATAAAAAAAGTCTGATGCACACTCCTCTATGCTTACCCCGACAGGGAAACGGTGTGATGGTATGTATTTATGTGATTCCCTTCAAAATATTTTTCTCGAAAAAATTAAAAACTGAGTTATTGATTTTTGGAACTAAATACCTATACTATATGTACTCGTACTATGTGCAGTGAAGCATAAATAAAAAAAGGATTTAAAAACAAACAGACAGCAAGTTTGCGCTCAGAAACGATTATTATATTATCTGAGATTTTTTTTAAATATTTCTTTCCGAATAAAACAAATTTTGAAAACTACCCACACATATAGTATAATAGATATGGTGCGTGATACACTTTTCATTTCCAATTGAGCGTGCATCATGAACTACCCACACATATAATAGATATGGTGCGTGATACACTTTTCATTTCCAATTGAGCGTGCATCATGAACTACCCACACATATAATAGATATGGTGCGTGATACACTTTTCATTTCCAATTGAGCGTGCATCATGAACTACCCACACATATAATAGATATGGTGCGTGATACACTTTTCATTTCCAATTGAGCGTGCATCATGAACTACCCACACATATAATAGATATGGTGCGTGATACAATTTTCATTTCCAATTGAGCGTGCATCATGAACTACCCACACATATAATAGATATGGTGCGTGATACACTTTTCATTTCCAATTGAGCGTGCATCATGAACTACCCACACATATAATAGATATGGTGCGTGATACACTTTTCATTTCCAATTGAGCGTGCATCATGAACTACCCACACATATAATAGATATGGTGCATGATACACTTTTCATTTCCAATTGAGCGTGCATCATGAACTACCCACACATATAATAGATATGGTGCGTGATACACTTTTCATTTCCAATTGAGCGTGCATCATGAACGAGTGCGGAAATATTCCAAATGATCAACTCTTATTTGAGCCTTGGATTGATGACATTAACATTGACAAATAAATTAAAGAAGGCGAAGATATTGAATGAATTATATTTTTTTTATAAATGTTAATGTTCTTCAAAAGATTATTTACTTTTTATTGTTATTAAAAAAACAGTCTAAAATAGATAAAAAAAACTTAATAGATGCAAGAGAATAGCTTAAATTAATTGGGCATATATGTGATGTGACCATTTCTATAAATGCAATAAAAAACATTATTTATCCTCAATAGAAAATGGTTAGTATTTTAAAATACAGACATAGGGAATTTTATATACCGATCTAAGTTAAATGTTTATTGTAAATTGGTTGAATAATTTCTTATGTGAATTCAGCAGATGAACTTTGAATTTGTACTGTTTTTTTAGTAACACTGACGTCAATGCTTGTCTCACGATGGTCGAAAAAAAAATCTTAATGTATTAGCATTCTTTATTGAAACGTAAAACATATCCAAGCTATTGAAATACGTTTACTGCAGGAATTTTAGGAAGGATATTGTAAAATATAAATATCATCTTACAATATAAAATCAATATCACTTATTGCCATTATTAAGGTTTGATATTTACGTTTTAATTATTGTCACAGTTACGGCTAAGTATTGTTAATATTGTTGCCTTCAAATAAGTCAATTATTGTCATACGGTCTAATCAAATTAAAATAAATGGACCCAAACGAGAGAAGAGCAAATCGCACTGATTATATACTCAACTATCAGAGGCAACAACGTGAGAAACCAACAGCAGAGGAAGTCAACGAGCGTAGTGCTGATGAAGTACCGCGAATAAGTAACTTTCGCCAACGTTCTGAGACAAGATTTGAAGTTAGCTATCAAGACTACTTGAACAAGAACAGTTGTAATTCTGTGGGCCAATAAAAACTGAATGTCAGTCTGCAATTCCCAGATTCCTCAACTTTTAAAGGAATTGTTAAGCACTCCAGATTTTACGGCTTACCAAAACGAAAATTTGTTTTAATTGTTTTTTCAGCGATTTTTATTTTTCAACCTTTCACCCAGTGGCGGCCGGTGGACCAAATAATTGGGGGTTCACCAGAGTAGGTATCCAAATGCCAAATAATATAATATAAAGAAAAAAAAAAATATTACATACCTATTTATAGAGAAGTTCTATTCTCCGCTCTTTTTGTTTAGCGAAGACCTCAATGACCCTTTTGTTGAAATCAGGTATAGACTGAATTAGCTCTTTTTCGATGCTTAATATTGATAAAGCGTTCAGTCTGTCCTGGCTCATTGTATTTCTCAAAAATGATTTTATCCTTTTTAACGTAGAGAAACATCTTTCACTCTCAACAGAAGTCATTGGAATAGTGCATACGAGTTTAATTAACTTTACAGTCTGAGAAAAATCTTCTAGTAAACCAGTATTATAAAAAAGTTGTAAAATAGACAAAGCACCATCAGCATTGGCAAAATCATCGCGAGCATAAATTGCACTGAGTTCACCTTTTAATTGAATTTTATTTAAAAAATCGTATGTTTTTACCGTCAAAACAAAATCATTTTCGGGAAATTTTGACCTATACTCAGTATCTTTTCGCAATAGAGTAATTTTGCTGCAGTTAGGTGATTACTGAATGCAAAACGTTGTTTCATTTCACACAAAATTGTATCGCAGACTTCTTTACAAATAACTGACTTTGAGGTTTTTATTCGTTTAGTCGGTGGTTCCAAAAAATTATCCGTGGAGTTACGCACATTTTGAACACATTTTTCAAACTCACTGATATTGTTACGAATTATAACGGGATCTAAATTCTTAAATTGCAATTGTTTAAATAAAATATCACAGTGTGGCATAATTTTTTGGAAAAAACTCAACCAATAAAGAAATGTTTCATCTGTAAGATAGCGCAAAAGCATATCTGCTTTATTAATTGTCTGGTTATCATTATCGGATGCCAAAATGGTTTCCATACACTCAATTAGAGATTCGCGATTTGTGCTAATAGTTTTAACTGTTCTGATGTTAAAATTCCACCTCGTCTGCGGAACTGATGGAATTTTGCGTTTTACTATTTCACTTAAAATGTCTGTACGTTTAGATGAACGCGAAAAAAACTTTGGAAATGTTTGTAAGTTCGAGAAAAACATCTTTACTTCTCTATTTTGAGACACACTTTTTTCGACTATTAAATTTATGTTTCGACTATTAAATCTCTTGTTAAAGGAACGAATAAATTTTTTAGTACCAGATTTACACTCTTGTTTTATCACAAGTTCAGGTCTAGGAGGACTGTTTTTTTTATTGTCACTTTGTTTTCAAAGATTGACTTATTTTTTAAATATTTTCCACAGTTATAATATTCATGTTTATTAATTTACGCAAACAAACACAATAAATAATCCAAATTGTTACATTTATCTTGCAAATGGCTCGTAATATTAGGTCCTT
Source organism: Odontocerum albicorne (assembly GCA_949825065.1). Classification (NCBI taxonomy): domain Eukaryota; kingdom Metazoa; phylum Arthropoda; class Insecta; order Trichoptera; family Odontoceridae; genus Odontocerum; species Odontocerum albicorne. The sequence goes on along the minus strand of OX463839.1, from coordinate 34,448,324 downwards.
ACATATGAAATTGGCGTTTTGTTTGGGAGGAACATAAAGTTGATTTTTTTTTAATATAATATATTTATTTAATCAAAGTATGTACCATTGCTATCTATGCACTTTTGCCATCTCATAGGTAGTTCATCGATCCCTTTACTAAAAAAACCATTCGGACGGGAATCAATAAAATCTTTGAAGTCGGTTTGGACTGCCCCATCGGAGTTGAATTTTTTCCCTTGCAAGAAGTTATCCAAATTTCGAAAAAAATAGTAATCTGTTGGGGCAAGGTCCGGAGAGTACGGTGGATGTCTTAGACATTCCAATTGAAGCTCTTCTAATTTGGTAGCCGTCTGTTGTGCAGTGTGTGGTCTAGCGTTATCATGAAGCAGCAGTGGCCTAGAGCGATTAACCAGCCTCGGTTGTTTAGCAGCTAGCTTTTCCATCATGGTTTGCAGTTGCTGACAATAGACATCTGCCGTAATGGTCTGGCCAGATTTAAGAAAGCTGTAGTGAACGACACCAGCACTAGTCCACCAAACGCTCACAAGTAACTTTTTTGGAGTCAATTTTCGCTTGGGGCATGGTTTGGCTGGTTCGGCAGGGTTCAGCCATTGCGATGAGCGCTTCCGATTATCATACAGGATCCACTTTTCATCACAGGTAATGATTCGATTCAAAATCCCTTCATTATTGTGCCGGTTGAGTAATGCAACGCATCAGTCAACGCGCGTTTGTTGATTTGCTTCACTCAATTCGTGAGGTACCCACCTTTCAAGCTTTTTCACCTTCCCAATTTGCTTCAAGTGGATTAAAACAGTTTTATCACTAACACCGCAGCCTGCAGCTAACTCGGACGTGGTTTGCGATGGATCCGCTTCCACAATAGCCTTCAATTCTTCATTATCAACTTAGGTCTCCGGCCGTCCACGGGGCTTGTTCTGCAGGTCGAAATTTCCAGAACGAAAACGTTGGAACCAAAAACGCACTGTGTTTTCTTTTGCGGCACCGTCGCCATACACATCATTAATCCTTCGAGCCGTTTCTGCAGCACTGGTGCCACGGTGGAACTCGTACTCGTAAATAACGCGATATTTCAAGTTTTCCATTTTGTAAACTGAGTGACGCAAAGAAAAAAAACAATTGAGGAAAAAACAAATGAATTATAATTTTCGAAACACAAATACTTGAGTAAATAGCTGTATAAATTTTAATTTGGAATTCCTAACCAAAGAGAAGATATTTGAGATCAAAGTTGCCAGTACGGCAAAACGCCAATTTCATATGTAAGGACCTAATATTATATAGATAGGTACAGAAGAGTTTAAGCGCGCAACGAAACTGCAAAAATGTCATTGACTAATTAGCTATAATAAGTCGCTACCTAATTAAGCAAAAACGTTTGTTAATTTGGAGACATATACTCGCAAAGACATATGTACTAAAAAGACGCCCCAGTTTAAACGCTACGAACAAATCATCCCTTCTCTGCGGTGGTCATATTTAAAAAAAACTTTAAATTGATGTATTACTATCCCAGCGAACTGTCATTCGGAAGCTTTCGGGATCACTCGGATATTTCGTGCAACGCACCAAACATAGGTAAAATTCCTAGAAATCCCTATACAAATATAGCTGTCTCAAGATTTTCTGTGCTCTTTTAACTTCGAAACATTTCTATGATTTTGGAGCTCGATCTATAACGCACGCAAAGATCCAATATGCTCGCAGATTGCGTCCAGATGCAAAACACATGTATACAACAAATGAACTCTAACAAATTGAGTTGCATATTGTGATGAGCCATGTCGACATAAATATATATTATTTTTCATAAATATTGTTATGATAATATACATTTTCGCTATACTTCTTTAGGTATTTATTGTTATATAAATTCAGTAGTTCGACGCACGAGAGCACTAATGAGCCAGCCGCCACTGCTTTCACCTAAGCAAGTTCATTAACAACCCGTGATTTTTCACACGTTAAAGTTAGAATCAACATAATGTTTGCACAGACTTCGTAGATACATTTGATTATTAAGTAAAAAAAATGTTTTATTGTAATCCAATCAGAGGCCATGAAATGAAATGATTTGAATTTATTAAATAAATTTGATCCCACTTAAACACATGAAAAATACATAAAACAAAAGCAGTATAAAGTATTTGATAACACCGTTTTTTTTCGATTAAATTAAACATAATATGGTGGTGACTGAAGGTGAAAAGCATAAAACCAAGTGATTCACACAGTGCAACAATTATTTAAATACTGTTCAGAAAACTTTTTTAGTGCATAAAACTGTGAACTTAAATAACTTACCAAATATTGTTCAAACATTTTTACTCAAATATTGAGAAATTCTCATTTTTTTTATTTATCTGTACAAGTGTGATCAAGTACCCGGTGGTAAGTAATACACATCGGGCTTAAGAAAGAGACTGTCGGCCATAATCGGCTAATTTCGGCTTCGTAGAGCGTCGTCTCTGTCATTGTAGATACCGAACTGTTAACGCATCGTACGACAGAGAAGACGTTCTACTAAGCCGAAGTTAGCCGATTATGGCCGACAGTCTCTTTCTTAAGCCCGATGTGTATTACTTACCGCCGGGAACTGTAATATTGAAAATATTTTAATGTTACAAATTTCATAAAATTTTCTTATCAATAATAAAGTAGGTGAAGTAATACGTAATATAAACCAAATATCAAAAAACACAAAATAATACAAAAAGTGAAACACACACATTAGACTTTGGTTAAAAAACTTACTGCGGGAGGAACTCCGCAAGGCAATCGAAAGAGAAGCGATAGTCGAACACACGGGACCATGATAGCTCCTGAACATCCTATCGTCTGGAACATAATTCATTTGTTTCTTGAATACACTATTCATAAAAATTTCACAATTATCCTGTTTCGATTTGAAGGTAATAGAATTTTTAATTTATTTTGTTTTGGGTTTTTATCAAGCACGAAGTTCAAAAAAAAATCATTTATGACCTCTGTACTTGTTGGGAACAATAATAAAGCGCTGGATCAAGCAACAAGTACCAAATTATGTGTTTCAAACAGATTTTTTTCTTTTGTTTACTTGACAAACTTTGAATAAAAGGTTACGAATAACTTTAATGAGAATAAAAATTAAAATAACCTTAAGCACTATTTGTATTTTTCAAAATGCACTAACGATTCTTAATTTTTTATACGAGTATAACAGTATGTAAACCATTAACCCATACGAGAAGAACTCTGAAGCGTGAGTTTGAAGTAAAATTAAAAAAATGTTCACATATTTTAGAATTGTTACTATTGGTTTGATACTCGTACGAGTATTCATTTGAACCTGCATGTTTATCTTTCATGATATGTATCTTTTGTGAAAAAATAGGTACAATTTGTTTTTTTTTCAAATACATTCAATTAGTGGAAATCTTCTGTTCGACTGAGAATGTTCCCGTTTGTCATGAATACAAAGTAATAAAATTGACATCCGCCTTGTTTCAATAACTTCGTTTATTGTTGAAGTGATTCATCGCAGCATATAACTATTATACTCGTACTTTGTACACAATACAAACAGGGTAAAGCTATTTTCATATGTATATAGCACTAGCGATAGCAATATATGTTTTATGCTGTTTTTATTTATAGAAACACGAATAAATATCAAGTAGACTGTTATATATTGAAACTGATAAGGTATATATTCCAAAGTATATTTACGTAAATTAGAGCTATGCAGGATTTAATTGTTGATATTCAAATGAGCCAAACATAATTTTTCTAGTGCGAGTATTTAGAAAAAAACCTTTTTCAATAATTGTCAAACCGAGTATTGACTAAAATCAAACCGAGTATTGACTGTAAGCAATATTTTTAATTAAAAAAATATGTTTTATATAATAAAACCAACGTTTTCCTTAGGTTAGAAGAAAGGCAGACTAACTACACAATAAATAACTGCACATAGAAGGGTAGTTTGAAAATTTTGGTATTTTTTTCCATAAGATGGCGCCAAAATTCATAAAGTGACATCACTGATAAAAGTATCACCCCTCAAGCGCCCTCTGTTAAAATTTCGGTCAGACACAAAGCTTAGTTGGCATTTGACAGACGTCTCAATCGATTACTTTGACATTTGCAGCAAGAATGAAAAAAAAGGAGCTTCGTGCCGTCATAAAACATTTTTATTTGAAAATGTTAACATCTGCACAGATCAAAGTCGAGTTGGATAAAGTTCACGTGGATTCTGCGCCAGCGTTGAGCATTGTTCATTTCTGGATAAAGGAATTTAAACGTGACCGTACACATACCGAAGAGGAATGACGCTCCGGACGCCCAATTGCGTCCACCACGGAGGAAATTATTGAAAAATCCATGGTATCGTAATGGAAGACCACCAAGTGCACGTGCGTGAGATTGCTGAGGCAGTGAACAAGTGAACGGGTCCACAATATACTACACGAAAAATTGAATATGAAAAGGTGTCCGCGCGATGGGTGCCTCCATTGATGATTGCCAACCAAAAACGCATTCGCAAGGACATTTCAACGCAGAGTTTGACGATGTTTAATTGCAACCCGAAATATTTTTTGAGTAGATTCGTGACTGTGGACTAAACTTGGACCCATTACTACACACCAGAGTCCAAACAGCAGTAACAAATGGACAACTGTTGAAAATACACTGGAGAAGGTTAAAGTAGACCGAAGAAGGCGAAGACCGTTTTGTCAGCTGAGATGGTGATGTTCACTGGTTTTTGGGATTCTCAAAGCATAATAATCATGATTGACTACTTGGAAAAGGGCAAGCCAGTAACGGAAGTTCATTATGTGGCATTATTAGACAGTTTGTTGAGACGTATTGAAGGAAAAACGGCCAAGATAGGCGTTCAGAAAAGTGCTCTTCCACCAAGATAATGCGAAATCACACAAAGCGCTTATTTAGAAGTTGCTAATAGGTCAAAGACGTGCTTATAGGCCTAAAAATGCAAGTTCAACTTTTGCAGAACGAAAAAGTAACATAATATACCATGCAGATTTTGCAGTATTTATATGATTCTAGCCTAGTTTCTTCGCAATCGTTACTACTCCCAACATTAATATGAATTTCGTCGTCAAGTGCAGAGTTAATAGTTATGTTAATTGATAATAATTAAACAGTGTACTGGAAATCAACTTTAATTTGAAACTGTACACTGAATATTTCGACCCTTTTGCATATCGGCCCACCGGGCAATTCCGGGCATCCCGCCAGTCTAGTCAGTCGTTGTCTTTGTAGTCTAGTAAACCCGGATATTGCGAGTTTGAAACCCATTTTTTTAAAGGGTGTCAGTCTGGTTTGCACTTTTAACAAATTTCTGTATGATTGGAAGATATTGCCACATTGCAATACGCCCGCATGGTTGTACTTTATACAACGAAAGAGTAATAAAATACAATGACACAATAAAAAAAATCATAACATTTCATCAAAAAGTATAAATAAACTTACAAATAATGCAAAAATCTCATTTTTTTGGTTGTCCAAACCTTATAAGTAGGCGCCATCTAAAGAAATTTCCACGAATCTACACAATTCGCACGATTGGATCACGTATTGTTTGAGGTTGAAATATAATTTTGTAGATGGCGTTTCCCTCTTTAGTCACACAAATTAAACTTTTTATTTTTATTTAAGGATAGGGGAGGGGAGTCATTGAATTTACTTATTTAGTAAAGATTCTTCAAATAAAAGATGAGAAAAACTACGCGAAATTAAGTTTTTATCAATCTGATGTTGCAAACTGCGCTCACAACAATTCTTATTTTTTATTGAAGCTTATTAAAATTTCTTAAAAGAATGGTCGGTTATTAAAATAATTACATACATACATACCATCCCGCCATTTCCATGTTGGGGTAGACAGAGAGGACAACATGATTTACTATAATATAACAACACATCCTTCGCTTCTTCCCAATTCATACGATTCATCTAACTTTCTACGTTTCTTTCTTTCAAAATATCGTTCACTTGATTCAACCATATTTTACTTGATCTTCCTCTGCCATCTATTAAAATAATTATCTACTTAAAATATCTAACTAAAATAATTTTCTATTAACATAATATTTTTTTTAAAACGAATTTCATAATTAACGTATAGATTGTGTTAACATGAATAGTAAATAGTTTTTTGAGAATAAAAATTCTTATTCAGCGAATAAGTATCAATAATGGTGGTTTTAAAAATAAGGTAGGGACGTGAGTCATGTTCATTTTGAATTGCAGGACTTAAGTATTTAGTACAATACTTCCTGCCGTTAAATCCCCCACTTGTCTCATGACTGGACCATACTTTGCTAACATTTTTACATCCCATAGGAAGTTTACAACACATGTTTCATTTAAACTCTCGTGATGTCCTCTATACTTATTAATTTTTCTTCAATTTTACAGTAATTTTCAAAATAAGGTCTTAACGGGTATTTAAAGGTATGCGACGGCGTCGTACAGTGTGCCCTTGTAATTTCTTAATTAATTTTCGGGTTCCGGGGCCCTTACCAATTTAGAGGTCCTGAGTTATATCAATTTTAGTCATTTAGTAAACTCAGATGAAAATAACATTGTTTCGCTTTACGTCGAGGATCACTTTATGGCTATGTTCTGGTCCCTAACGTAACCTATTAGCGGGGTAGTACGAGTACTGACAACATCAATAATGTGTTTTTACCTGTTTTCGTTAAAAACATGAGAAACGATTTTTAATATTGAATAATTTATTGTCTTGCTGTGATGTATTTAAAGAAATAGTCCATATATGCAAGAGCTGAATAAGTAACGATACCTCGTCGATAGGGGCCCAAAAGTTCGCAAAACTTTAGTGCCTCCACCTAATGTGGGGTCTAGTATTGATACTGACAGATACAACATAAGTGATGAATTTGGAACTTCCAAATGGACGTAGAGCATAGGTTCTCAACGTGGGCGATAACGCCCCCTTTTGGGCGTTTGAGACTTTCAGGAGGGCAGTAGATGACCCAGAGAAAATTAGGGGACGTTGAGATGGCACGGAGGGGCGTGGGCAGATTAAAAAAATATAGTCTAAAAAATACAAAAAAAACACACTAATCACGTACTAACTAAAGTAAACTTTAATATTGGTTAATTTTTGTTATTGTATGTATTTTAATCATTGTTATCACGTGTGCGAAAATTCACATATTTCGGTAGTTCTAGAAGTGGATGAAAATTGAACTTAAAGATTCCATTACATTTAGATCTACATTAAATTGGATGATATAACAAATTTTAATTTTAGATTTGAATTAAACATTTTCAAATCTTCCAATTTCACGTGAAATATCTCATATATAAATACAGGTAAAGTTAACAAAAGCCTGTTAATAAAAATAGCAAAAAATATGCTTGTAGCAATTCAGTTATAACAAGTTTTTTTTAAATAACGTGATTTTTGCAATCCTGCAAGAATTGACAGTATTATCTGTGCTTGTTCTAACCCGCACTCTGCTCCCGCATCACCCTTGCCCCCGCGCTTTACTTCCGCGCCGGGTGTTATAAATGAGTCACTGCATGTTTATCTTATTCCTGTCGATGCGTGTTATATGTCTCCAACCTATATAAAGGCAGTGATTGTTCATTTTATTTTCATTAGCATTATCGTGCGCAATTGATGACAGGGTTTTAAAAGTTGATCTTTTCACTATTACTACTCACGTATCTGTAAAGTAAAAACCATGTTGGAAGCAAAAAAGAAGAGACGGCAGTATAGTGTGGATTATATTAAATACGGATTTATCGAAAATCCCACAAATCCATCATCGCCAATGTGCCTTATTTGTCAAAAAACATTTGCAAATGAAGTGATGAAGCCTTCTAGGCTTCAAGATCATTTTAATAAAATACACCCGGATAAGAAAGACAAAGATGTGACCTATTTTCAAGACATGAAAAAGAAGTACGAAATTCAGCCAACTATATCAAAACTTTTTTCATCAGCTTCTAATCAAGACGATGACGGACTTCGAGCTTCGTACAATATCTCATTGTTGATTGCTAAAACAGGCAAACCACATACTGTTGGGGAAGATTTAATTTTACCAGCAGTAAAATAAGTAATAACCACTGTGCTCCATAAACCAGCTGCAGATATTATCCGAAAAATTCCTTTGAGCAATAGTTCTGTGCAAAGACGAATTGATGAGATGGCTGAAAACATTGAAGAATCATTGTGCAATCATCTGCAGACTTGTCAATTTTCAATTCAACTGGATGAGTCCACTTTACCAACCAATGAAGCATTGTTATTGTCATACGTGAGGTTTATCAAAGATGAGAAAATATGTCAAGAACTATTGTTTGCTATCAATTTGGAAACAGATACAAAAGGAGAAACCATATTTAATACACTGGAAAAGTTTTGTGACGAAAAGGAAATTCCTTTTAATAATATTTTGTCAGTTGCTATGGATGGCGCACCGGCTATGACAGGGCGTCACAAAGGCTTCATAGCGTGCTTAAAAAATAAAGTTCCTGACGTGCTTGCTGTGCATTGCGTAATTCATCGCCAGCATTTGGTTGCGAAAAACCTGAGTGAACGCCTCCATACATCACTGCAATATGTTATCAGAGCAGTTAATAAAATCAGAAGTAACTCGTTGAATGACAGATTATTTAGTCAGCTTTGCATTGCCAATGATGAAGATTTCAACCGATTGCTGCTTCACACAGAGGTGCGCTGGCTGTCAAAAGGTACTAGTTTGACTCGATTTTACAATCTATTTGGGTCTGTGATAGAGTTCCTAGGAAACAAAGACATGGAATTGCGCGACAACCTCATCTCATCAAAGAATGATATTGCGTACTTGACAGACCTGTATAAATTGTTTAATGATGTCACTCTCCAACTTCAAGGCGACGACTTAAACTTGATTAAGACAAAAAATAGCGTTGCTGCTTTCGTGTCCAAACTGCTATTATACGAGTACAAAAGAAATATCGGCAAACGCGAATTCAATAACTTCCCAAATTTATCAGCAGTATCATTCAAGCACGACGACTTGCTTGTTTACTGTCAACACTTGGAAAATCTCCACAGTGATTTCAAAGAACGATTCCAGGACATTTTAAACATGGACATACCAGACTGGGTTTTGGATCCTTTTTCAAATGTCAACACAGCAGGATCATCCCAGTTAGAAGAAGAACTAATAAAAGGAATTAAAAATAAAATTCAAGAATGGCTACGAAGAATTTTGGCTGCAGAAGCCGATTTTGCAACTGTACCCAGGATTATAGTCGATTGTTCAACGATTTCTGATAGCATTCCCATGTTCCTATTTAGCTGAACGTGGATTTAGTGCTGTAGCAACATTGGTAACTAAAGATATTAACAAACTCCTTAAAATGCATCAAATTCAACCTTCTTATTAGATAAGTTAATTCAATGTCTTTTGAATGTTAATAAAAATACTTTTCAATATAATTAAGTATGCGTTTTAATTGTTCTCATTGAAACAGTCTTCTTTAAACTCAGAAATAGGATAGGGTCATATCCTATCTTACGACTATAGTATATAATATTACACTTTTAAATATAATCGGGGCAATAGCTGTTTCAGATTCGCAAGTAAAAAAATTGGGGGGCTTTAGAAAAAAAATATTCTCAAAGTGGGCGGTGGGCAAAATAAGGTTGAGAACCTATGATAACCTTGCATAAGAAAGTGGAGGATATAATGAGACTCGGACTATCCCCGAGTGATTGTAGAGATATAGTGAAGTGGAGGAAGAGGGATCAAGCAGCCGACCCCTTTTAATTCTTTGATACTATTTTTCATTTTTACTGGCTGATTTTGACGCCCTTCAGATATCGCGCCTGTGACCCTTGTCTCGACTCTGCATTGAATGAATTAAAATATTCAAAAATTCTTTACTTATTTTTATTTTGTAAATTTGAATCCTCTTAATAAGAAATATTGTCACGTAGTGAAGAAGAAATCAAGGGAAATAGTCATTCTAATAGACCGTATATTATTGTACAAGCATATATGGTATTGTATAATATTGTAATATGTTTTATCTGCCTTTAAACCTCCACAGTGTTAATGCCTTAACTATAAACAACATATATAATATATTCCTGTGCTGACAAAGCCCCTTTTGGCAGTTGGAAAAAATCTTCGCATTTGAAAAAGTGAGTTAGATAACTGAGCCCTCCCTCTTCAGATAATTGTTGTATATTTCACCATATTGTATGGATCTGCAAATTTGTACAAGATCTGCATATTTATATGAAAAAACTTTTATTTGCAGCGGAGTTCTTGGATTGAAAATTGTGCAGGTGTTTTTGAGAGATGTGAAGAACATCCTGCTGAACAACATTCATCAGCGGAAAAGATCTCAGCCTAGAGACATTTAAGCGAGTTCTTAAATTCATCCTATTTGAGAGATGTACATTAAAAAATGTGCCCTAGAAGCGATCTTTGATCACTAAGTAGTTAGTAAAATTAATAATTACAAATGTAAGTAGAATAGTTATATAAAAATACTACATAGTTCTTCTAAACATATGCAGACGTGGAGAAGTGCTCAATATAATGGTCGCAGCCACCACCTTCCCATCCTTACACAAAAACTTATTTTACATCTGTCAATAATAGTGGGTACGAATACCGAATTAGATCACCCTTGGGGAGAGTCTGCTCTATAAACGGCGTTATATAAATTATCATTATTGTTTTATTACTATTCTAGTTGTATATATTCGAATATTTACACAGTTTTAAAACAGAAATATTTAAGTTTGAAATTTGTTTTGTAAATTTAGACATGGGTATGTTTAAAGGGTAATATTCGACTTACATTCAGGATTTTGATACATCCTGGAAACACTGACGTCATCCAGGGACCCTCCAGCCAGCTTCTCCGCCAGCTGCTGCAGGAAGTCGCGCACCTGGCGTCCCTCCTCTCCGCTGTCTCCCGCCGCACCCTCACTGGAGCCCGCTCCTGCACCCCCAGACGTCCGGGCCACTGTTCATAAATAAAAATACTATAGTGCTTTCTTCACAACTAGATCAAATTTCATTCAAGGCCATGAAAAATCATGCGCCTATTCGAAGAAAAAATATTTTTAAATTTCGTTCTAGTACGTCTACAATTTATTTGAAACAATTTTTCATATTTCCGTTTTCACTAAGATTTCAATTCCGAGAACAGACCTTTCATTGTTTATATGTTACTTAAAAAGGTTTTGAGTTATTAATATGTTTTTTTTTCACTTTGCTAGGTATATTTGACGTATTTTACTATTCCACTCCGAACATGTCGGTAGACGAGATGAAGACAAATTGGAGAAGCTAGTATGTTAGTGACTGGAAGTGTTGACGGCGAGCAAGAGGATGGTCTCCAGTAAGATGGATAGACCAAATTAAAGATATGACATGTTCTTCAGAGTGCTGCACTCATGGATCGGAACGGGAGGAGTGGAGAAGAATCATCAGCTTAGTTCCAGATTAACCAGGGAACTACGACGTTCCGTCATGAAACGACTTAGAAGAAGCTATATGACATGAAATAAGGTAAATTTCAGATTTTAATAAAAAAACCTCATTATCATTTAACACGTTCAAAGTTGCATAAATTAATCGATTTACCTCGAAAACGTCACTAACTGACGCATTTTTTTCGTTTATAATAGGGAACAAGTAAAATCTTTAAATTCAGCAAAAAATGTGTCATTATCATCAAAAAAGTTTCAACTTACAAAAAATAATCCATTGACATCGAAAACGGTGAGGCAAAATTTACTAAAAATATATAAAAAACGATTAGCATCGAAAACGACAAATTACTGAGGCATTCATTATAAAACAAATTCTAAAATGGCTATTTGTATCGGTTTCTCATAATTTAAAAACAGTGTAATGAGAATAAATCAATAATTTATAAATAGTACTAAGGAAAATTAAGTTTTCAAAATTTCAAAAAATTTAAATGCGCAATGATTTTTTAATATGAATAATGAATCATAAACTGACTAATATACTATCTTTCATTAAAAGTCATTTGATATAACCATCCTATATAAGATTTATTTGTGTTCACTTTATTTATTATCATTATCAAAACACAATCAATAATACTTAACCTCTTGTGACGCATTCAAATGATTATTGACATTTGAAACTCAAGTTGTTTACATTTTGACAGTGGTTTTCAAACTTTTACGTTTCACGGTATACTCAGTGTGTACATTTTTCCACTATACTCGAAAAAAACTTACAATTAATAGGAAAGGTGACCCTGTTGTTCAACATACAGTTTCTTATATCTTGGAATTAAAAATTAGACACAGCTTCCCTCATTTCCCTTCATCGTTGAGTTTTGAGAAATATTTTGTTTTTATTACAGCTACCGCCGAAAACCCAGATTTGTAGTGGCAAGAGGTCGTAATTGGAGCCAGGATTCGCTTTAGCACTCATTAAAGGATATTCATCATTTACTGATATTTAATACTCGGTCCCACATCGACAATTTTTTTAGTCTTGTGTTGCAAGACAGCTCAGTCTTTTCATCTATTGACGTCGAGTCAGATGGAGATTGTAGCATAAACATACCATGAATTCATGTTAACTTCTACATATTATCTTCTCGCAAATATTTTTGAAACCAGTTGTTAAACTGAGATAGGTGTTCTTCGAAATTCTTTACAAACAAGTTCAATACTAAATTGGCAAAATGATTCGCGATGCATCAGTTAGATGTCAGTCTCTTTTATGTACTGTGACCGTTCATCAGCGTCTCGAATTAAGATTACGTAGAATTATCAAAATTTTCGAATTTTTCGCGGTTGCCTAGGCGCGCAAGGTTTCAAAACCTGTGTTTCATGGAATTATCGGCGATTCTGGCGTTTTTATTATAAAATGAGAAATTTATATCCGGACGATTATTATGACAGAAAATACTTTATAACAAAGGTCAAGTATTGAACTTGGATAGATCAGAAAAAATTGTCCTTGTTCATTTTTATGATACTGAGCACTTGGTTAACATTGACATTATTTGCAATCATTTGCATAATTTTCAAGGTGCAACAATACATTTTTACTGCGATTTCATCGTAAAGTTCAATGATAGTTTTAACTTTTTTTTTTTCAAGTTAAAATGAATTCTTAATTTTAATTTGAGAAATACTGTTAAATAATTTTGAAGACTTGGGATAATGTGGCAAATGACATTATTTTAAAGGCATACAAGGAAACTGAAGAATGATTAAAATGTTTAACAAATACGGTTTACGGAGAATATTTTATTAAAATGCAAAAGGTACAGAAAATTGCAGTACGCTGCCATCGAGGTTAATTTATTAAAATATATTTATTAATTTAAAAATTGTTAGTTCGAACGAAAACAAACCACTTAAATAAATAGACATTTTCTTGTTTTGTACTAAATTAATGAACTTAAGAAACAATTATTAAGACCAAAGTACTTATGATTTTAAATGAATTATATTCAAAACATCGTTATTGGCTGACGTACAAATGTGTGTACTCTTTTTAATTTAACGCTGATTAATTTTTCATATGAAAATATTAAAAAATATTTTACCATATAACGTTTTTATCAGTTGTAGTATTTTTCATGAGTTTTGGTAGGTTTAGCTTCAATTGTCATTATGTAATCGAGAAACTGCAACTTGCGAATCTTCACAGTCGAAGCAGTTCTTGGTCCTTATTCATACACGCACTAGCACTGTCACATTTGTAACACGATCCATCCAGGGAATTGGGAATACGTCTGTAGATCCACATATTAAAAGCCTTGATCCTAGATGATCCTATTCCATGGTTTAGTATTCACGCCTCTATTGTATAGAGGAGAGTTGAACAGACGTAACAGCGAACAATACGCATTCTCAATTTCAAGCTTAGGTCTTGTAAAAAGAAGCATTGTTTTAATGAAGGCACTTCTTGCCATTTCTATCCTCCCCTTTATTTTCTGAGAGAGATCCCATTTTTCGTTAATCCCTGCGTTCCCAATTATTTGTATTGATTGACACGTTGTACAGTTTCGCTGTTAATTATTAGATTTGGACATGGTGTAGGGTTTATTGATACTATTAATAATTTAGTTTTTGGACGTTATTTTTAAGTTCATATAAATTACATGTATCATTTTTTTTATTATTATTCTTTGTAAGTCCTCTATATTTTTAGCAAGATCTACGGTATCATCAGAAAACCTAATGTTATTTATAGATTAATCATCTTTAACGGCAAAGGATTCTATTTAAAAAAACATTTTTAATGTGAGAAAAAACAAGTCAACCTTCACACAGCAGGTAATTCGATAATATGCCTCTTTATGTGTTTATATTACCTTTTAAATTATTCAGCTTGCCTTCTTCTTCGGACCAAGGGCCAAATGTAAATGTGTCCTTCAACAGCTTAAGGAAAGGGTGACTGCCTTTCAAATGGGACGAGAACACCAATCTACAAATAATGAAACATAAGAAACTTTTGAAATACACATATATGATATAAAGCAAGAAAATAACTTAAAAATAAACTTAAAGAATGAATGAATATTTAAAATAAATAATTTAATGCAGCAATTTATTTAGAAAACAAATGGTTGCAACAAGTCATAAAATGAACTAAGTAATATGAATTTGCCGTGGCTCCTTTTACCATACCCGTATATCCAAGTATTGACTGTGAGCATACTACAAAAACAAATGAAATATTCCTGAATTATGTCGATTTCTTGGTTAAAAAAAATCAATCAGTTTAATTCATATATGACCATTGATACATTTTATGCATAAAGTTCTTTACATTTTGAGAATTAAAATATGCGCAGTGCCTTGTGTATGCATTCCGATAAACCAAAAAGTTATTATTGTAACTTATACTGATAACCTTTTAAATGCTGCAATAAGTCGCCAAAAACTTCTAGCCATTGAACTTGTATGGTTTTTGTATTTTTGCTCGACATTATTAGTTGTAAGTAGTTTTCTCTATCGATTTTATTTGAGTAAATTTTTTTTACTAGTAATTTGTTTTCTACACAAAGACAACTCAACACGAATAATGTTGATTTGCCGAAGAAGAATATATTTTACAATATAAAAATGATTTACTTTTTTATGAAAATTAATTCTTGAAACTTCGTTTTTGGCTTTAGTAATATTAATAAAAAAATTATGTGATCAGTTTGTCCCAAATTTGAGCAGCGAGTTTTAATCCTGTATCTATGGCTTGAAGGTTTGTCGCTAGTCGAAATACGTAGATTAATCTATCGTCTATCTATTATCATTATCATTATCATCTATGCGTTCCATCATGTACACAGGGACGCCATAAAACGGTCCATTCAAGTTGGTCCACAGCCCGGCAATACACGACTTCCCATGTCAGGCAGGGTCTATGTATCTTCATATCGTAACACTAGTGTACCTATATAGTGTAGGATGGGCGTCCTATTCGTTAAGTCCCCCAGGGGTGACACACATATTTTATTTGTCTATCTATACCAGGGGTGGGCATACATGAGGTCAACGAGAGCCACATTCTGGATTTTCATATATATAAAGAGCCACACACCATAGTCACGTTCTCACGTAGTATTAAATACACAAATTCAAATTTATTACATATTCTACACAAATCGTAATTGCTATATAAAGTTTAAAAAATACACACATAAGAAAATATAAAAATGAGAAAGAAAACCCAAAATAATTAGTTGTCACAACATTTAGAAAGGAAAATCTCGAAAACACAAGTATAATGGGGAAAGAAAGTATCTATATGTTTATAAGAGACATTGGGAGCCGCACTTAACCCAACGAAGAGCCGAATGCAGCTCTCGGAGCCGCATTTGCCCACGTCTGATCTATAGACATTGTCGCACAAATGTCAAACATGAAAAATGAGTTAAATGTCCATGTATGTCTTAAATTTCTAACAAAATGGAATACGTCCGTTATATGGATTTTTTAAAGCTATATTGATGCCTGATAAAGAAGCATCCTTTGTTAATATCAGCTACGGTTCTGCGTATAAAACTAAAAAAAATACTATGCTTTTTAAAAGTCTAAGAATGAATACCTGCCTTAATGCTAATTTGCAAATACTCTTAATAGCTATTGACTCATCCTAGTCTTTCAAGTCGTATATTTATTTATGAAATATTGCATAAACATTATTCTAAAATATATATTTATTATACATATAAGTTTTCATATTAATCTCTCAAGCGTTATTATATAATATATCGTTTTAAATCGATACCCACACCCGTTCAACCAGAATGTCAGGAATTCTTCGTCTAAAAAACCTTGGTCCGTCGCAGATATAATCTTATTCAAATTTGTGAGGTTATTGTTACTCTCGGGAATAGTGCAACCAACGAAGTGCACAATATAAGTTATTCACCTGGGAGAGAATATGTTAATTTAAATTCACTTTCATATCTTTTTTATAAAAATAATAGAGATTAAGTCAGATTTTTTTCATTAAATTTTTCTTTCATATAAATTTAATTTATTAAAAAAAAACCATATTCATTTAAAGTTGATCTCCTCGGTATACATAATTTAAGTAGTCATAAACCAGTTAAATTCGCCTAGTTGACCAAGAGGATGGTACTTGTTTTTTTAGAGGGACCATTACCTGAATGCTTTTTTAATATTTAGAATGATACACATTCTGGATTTTCAGTTCGAGGATTGAAAATTGTCAAGAGTTTTCTTATGGTATCCAGTTTCCATGCATAATTGGAATGGTTTGAAAGAAGATGACCTCGGTGACCTACTATAGATGGTAAAACACCTGTTTTTCAGCCTGAGAGGTGCGGGTTCCATTCTCAGTTGGAACCCAAATTTAAAAAATCCTTTCAAGCCTTTTAAATATCATTCTGATTGATTAAGAGATATTCCTATATAGCAATAAGCCTGCCAAGTTGTATTGTATACATCGAAAGTAATACAACGCAATCCTCTGATATAGTTAGCTATAATAATAAGAGATTGGGGGATCTTAAATGGCCTTAGTACGTTGAATACATGCTTAAATATTTCAGGCAGCACAGCAAACACCAAGTTTAGGGAAACTGACTTGTTATCTTTATTAGTCACTTTTGAACCGAAGTATTTGAAAATGTATGAATTTATGCTTAGGAGCTGATTTTTAACATCAAAAACAACCCACGTTTGACATAATATTATATTAAAAACATGAATTTAGGTCACCCGTTTCCTTTTTAACGGTCTGAAACTCTTGATGTTTGTCAATTATTATAGTCTCATGATAAACGTGCTTGGCACGTCCCCAGCCTTTTTTCCACACATTTTTCCATATGGATGGATTGTTGTACTTACGCTCAGTAGTAGTAACCTAGTATAAATTCTGTTGTAGGAGCGATCGTAGAACCAAATATCTTGCTCAGCAGCGTTACAAAAGCGAATTTATTTTCGATGGTTGTCATTAAAATTGGCTTCAATGTTTGTCGACATGAGAGGAAAAGGCCCAAATATTTCGCAGAAGACAGAACATAAACGTATATTGGTATACTGTGTGTGCCAGAGAAAAAATATAGTATTCATCAGCTTGTGAGTGCAAAGCTAAAGGGTTCATCACGCATACTTGATGAATGCTCTGCGTAGCATTTGTATTGAATTGTAATACATTTTCGTTGTATATACCTATATAACAAGCTGTCGAATTTATTGCCCTTTCGTAATATATTCTAACTAGTCAGAAAAATGTTAAAGATGCAATTATAATAGTAAAAACCAGACTTAAACATTTTTTCCCACGGGAATCGAACCCGCAACCCCAGGGCTGGAAGATAGGCGTCTTACCAACCATGCCACGGAGGTCATCGTTCAGATAGGGATATACTTATTTGCATCAGGTACACTTGAAGACTGTGATGGAGATGACCAAAAGCGTTGCCAGGAAACAACATTGCCTTCGTTCTCCTTATTGGAGAGTCGTTTTAAAAATGATTGATTAGGAAACAGCATGGTGTTGTTTATCGTCCGTGTTGGTTATGATACAACACGCAAAGAGGAAACAATAACTTTGTCAACGCAGTTTTTACCAGATTGCAAAACTTTTTTGGATATAATCCGAAATCGACCTCTAAGGCCCCTGTTGAAAGACTTACCATGGCACGGAAGTCGTCGAAATAATAATAATCGAACGTATATAAAAAAAAATACCTGTCATTAACGCAGGGTCGGCACCTAGGAGGGCCGAACAGATCCACGGAGCAGTCCGCGCAGATGGGAAGTGCGCACGACGCGCACTCTGCGTTAGCGTTCTCGCCGCACGCTGCGCACGTCGTGCGCGTTGCGCCCTCAACCTTCAGGAGTGCGCCTCTGTGGACTCGCCTGGAACAATAGAACATAATAATTATAGATGTTAGCCGAATATAATTGAAACAAAGTCAATCGTATTCTTAAACACACGAGTATGGTATGTACTCGTATGTGGCATTATCAAAATCTGCTAAGGTGACAGTCCATAACAATATTTAGTACCAACTTTGATGTATGGAAGTGAAACGTGCACGAGGGATAATACTGAAAGGAGCCGAATTAATGCTGTAGAAATACGGGTCCTTAAAATAATATAAGGGGTGACAATGTATGACAGAATACAAAATGAAATGATTAGGGATGAATGTAAATCTAAAGCTGATCTATTAAGTAAGATGAAGATGAGCACTATGAGATGGTTTATGCATGAGGACTGGGAGCAGGTGGCTCAGGACTGTGAACAATGGAGAGCCATTTGTTCTCAGACTGATGGCGTCTCAACGATAGGCGTGTGAGAAACGGTCAACGTGCTGCGAGCATGCGTCAACATTGCCAGGCAATTCAACAGGATCCACATGTCTCTGACATTTGCGAGGGCATCCTCGACTATTAGGCCCAGCAACGACAACAACGTCTCTGCCTACCCCGACAGAGAAATAATGTGATGTTATGTGACACATCGATCAATAAGGCCCGGGACTAACTACTAAAACAACATTTGTTTGCAAAATTCTTCTTTATTCATCAACATAGTCTCCTTCAAGAGCGATACATTCACTCCAACGCTTTCCTAACTTTTCTATGCCAGCCGTTTAGAACGAGTTATCTTTGGTTTCAAAATAGACGTTAGTTTCGGCAATCACTTCTTCATTGGAGCCAAATCTCTTTAACTGGAGCATCTTTTTGAGGTCTGCGAACATCCAATAGTCGCTGGGGGGCAACGCTGGAGAATACGGTGGGTGCGGAAGCAATTCGAAGTTCAACTCATGCAATTTGGCCATCGTTACCATCGACTTGTGACACGGTGCATTGTCCTGATGAAAGAGAACTTTTTTCTTCTTCATATGGAGCCGTTTTTTTGCAATTTCTGCCTTCAAACGCTCCAATAACGCTATGTAATATTCGCTATTGATGGTTTTTCTCTATCCAAGGTGATCGATGAATATTATACCATGCGCATCCCAAAATACAGAGACCATAACCTTCCCGGCCGACTATTGAGTTTTTAGTTGCTTCGGACGACTTTCACCGGCTGCTCTCCACTCAGCTGACTACCGATTTGATTCCGGAGTATAGTGGTGGATCCAAGTTTCATCCATTGTCACATACCGATGCAAAAACTCCTGTTTATTTCCGCGTAAACAATGCCAAACAGCGCTCTGAATCATCGATGCGTTGTTGTTTCTGTTCCATTGTGAGCAAACGCGGCACCCATTTCGAAAAAAGCTTTTTCATGATTAAATGTTCATGCAAAATAGTGTAAACACTACCATATGATATCTTCAGGATGTCAGCTATCTCACGTGTGTCTGTACGACCGCGTTTGAAATCAGCATACCACCGTAAAATGGTTGTTTTCGACGGAGCAGAGCCCGGATAACACTTGTCAAGCCATTGCTGAGATTGAACGGTATTTTTTCCCATTAAAAAGCAATGTTTTATCAACACACGAAATTAGGTTTTTTCCATTGTTTTGAAAATAGCAAAAGTAGCGTCACTAAGCCCACTCTTACTCAATGACACAATGTCGGAATGTCATGAAAGTTCAATGAAAGTTGTAACTTCTAAAGGTTGGTACTAACTGAGAATGGTATGGATTTGTTATTAGAGACGCCATTTGTTGGTTAGTCCTGGGACTTATTGATCGAGGTATTATGTATATATTTTCGTACAAGCTGTAATTTCATCTTACATTGCATGCAATAAACCAATTGAATTTAAGATGGGAGAAAATATTGTAATTTAAGTCAATAGGTTCAAACTATTTATCCAATCAAATAATCAATTAATTGAATTCAATATTTAACTATTATACAATAATATTCAATGAACAAAGATAAGAGATTATGAATTTCTTTTGGATTTCATATGATTATGACCTCCGTGGCCTAGCCGATAAGATGCCTGTCTTCTAGTTTGGGGGTCGCTAGTTTGATAGTTGGTTGCTGGTTCCAGAGTCTAAATAAGACAACGCGAAAAATGAAGAACGGTGAACCGCAAAAGGTTATCTTTACTGTTATAAGGTTGCTCGAAGTTTAGGAACTACTCTGCACAAGCATGAAACACTTCTTGATTCTGTATCAATTAAATGTCTGCTGTGGTTGATTTTTTTAGACTTTGTACATTTAAGAATTTCTTAAGAGCATGACTATGAAATTCAACAACGAACATAAACTCTCTCCTTCCAATTCGAGCTATTGAAGCCACGTTCTTTCCATTATGTCTCAGTTGTTTTGTGCGTTTTTTTTAATTTCATATGGTATCCGAATTGGTGATTCAGACATATTGAAGATGGTGGCAGGGAAACAATATTATATTCCTGTAATCGAGCCTTTGAATTTGGAACCATTGGCGTAGACACGAAATTCGCGGTTCATCATTACACGGTAACAATACCGCATGTGAAAAAATAGTTTGGCAACACTACCGCACGTGAAAAGATAACACTCGCATGCATACTAGACGCGCACAAGTACTGCGTTCTGAAGACCTTTTTAAATATTTTGTTTTTTTTTGGTACCATTAGAAATCTAACCCGAAACCCCAGGGTGGAACCAAAGCGTCTTACTAATTTGGTCACGTGCCTCGTCGTTCTAGATATGCAAGTAGTACATTTATAATTAATTGATAATACTGGCAATTAATTTTTATTATAAATTATCGATATTTATTATATATCCATAATTATGTGTCACCGCTTATCAATATATTTTAATGTAAAAGTGCAATAATTGTAATGAGAACAATTTACTTTTATTTATAACATTAAAAGCATTTCTTTCAAATGATAAAAGTGTCATTTATTACTCTTGGAAAACGAAAGAGAATATATGCCTTTAACAGACGATAATGATAATTTACTAGCATTACATTATTTATTAGTTAAGTTTAAAACGAAATTTGGTGTCTGAGATTCTAAGTTGTAATATCAAATTAGAATCTCTGACACCAAATAAAACATGAGTTATCATGAATCTGGAATACTAATATTTTCTAAAAGTGCTATACTTACCCATCAAATTATACTTAATGTTTCTTAAATAAGTTTAA
This sequence comes from Odontocerum albicorne, assembly GCA_949825065.1. NCBI lineage: Eukaryota > Metazoa > Arthropoda > Insecta > Trichoptera > Odontoceridae > Odontocerum > Odontocerum albicorne. The sequence continues at coordinate 34,426,735 of OX463839.1, read as the reverse complement.
TTTATTTGGCGATTATACCCATGTGAAAATGTTTTTAGAAAGTAAATTCTCCTCAAGGGCGCTCTAGTTCGGGAATCGAACCCACTATTATTAAACAAATTACGGCAGGCAGCTATAGCAGCACCAGAGCGATTCATGTATAAGACTTTTTGTGAACAGTACAACTTTATGGAGTTATTGTCATGTGGCAATCTCTTCCAGCCAACCAGAAAGGTGTTTATAAGGCCCTTAGTGAAAACCAGACAGAAAACTTTAAAAAAAAATAAGTGTTCCAGCGGGAATCGTGCCCGCAACTTCCGGTTCGGAAGACAGATATATTTTTGACTAGGGCATGCTGTTCCCATCTAAACGTATATATGGTAGTTGATTATAGTCCTCGCCCGTAGAAAAACCCTTTGTCTGTCTACTTGGATTTTAGCGTAAATCAATAATTTAAACGGGTTTTCGTAATTATGACTACATGTATGTGATGTGAGTCTAAAAAATACCAAAACTACCTAATTTCCGAGGGTTTGGTATCAAAAAGTACTTTGGTTTTGCAGATGATACTCGTATCAAAGTATATATCCATTTCATCGATGACTTTAATTTAATTCAAACAGCTGTTTTCAGAAGATAAATGAAGATAGGTAACCCTAAAACTCCATAAATGTTGATTATTCGATTCGATCTGATAAATTGGGAGCAGATTTGGATATATCTGGGTGTTATAATTGATTGTGGTTTGACATTTTTGACTAATTAGTAGTTGCCTGAAGATGTTGGGATTTTTTCAGAGAATTCCAAAACCGTTTAAGGGAACAAAAGGGATTTAGTTTCTTTACATCGCCTTAGTGAGAGGTAAATAAGAATATAATTCTAGTATATGGACTACCCATTATACGATTCATCGCAGTGCACTGTAGATACCAACACAGGTTTTTGCGATCATCAATTTTAAAATTTGTAATAATAGAATATAAATTATAATATCTTATTATCTTACCTAAATTTGATAAGAATGTATTTTATTTTCAATTTGATTTAAAAGTTATATACTGGCATCTTGAGACTGAGTGTTGGGAGGACGATTTTGATTTTTGGTTACGCTTGTGGTATGCACATATTGATTTTTGTTTGTACGCTTCTTATTATTTGAAACAACACATCCATAGATTGTTCTATCAACACATTAGATGAGCCCATCTACCTTTAGAAATGTCGGTAGGTAGAGCAATTACACATTTTAACTGTATGTGTTCTGATTTAGACGTTGTTTATGTGTCGCTCAACTCCTTCATGAGAAACACTTGAATTTAGTTTAATACTTGAAATTATTTAATTTGTTTTGTTATAATATTATAATGGTTTTGTGTAACATATACATTTTTACTATCATGGTACTTAATTTTTAATTATTTCATACAGTTTTTGTACTTGTTATAGTTGTTCATTGTACGAATTAAAAAAAAACCTGTAACGTGCAAAGGACTTGATAAAATAAAATGGAATTTAATAAATAAGTTTATTTCCCTTTCATATTGATGTCAAGAGTGGCTTTTCGCCTTTGAGTTGCCCCGTATAGTGTTGATGACACGTAGTTGAATGTTTGCATTGTTGTTAGGGTGTAACTTGTGTGCAATTACTCGCATGTTTGATTTTCATGTTACGATTGTTTCTTTGCGTTCATTTTAATTGCAATTGTTTTAAATTATAAAAAAAATGTATGAAGCACTCACTACTGTTATTATTGTAATAAGGTACATTAAACCGCTTGTTTATGAATAAATAATCTGTTTTTTAATGTAAATAATGGAATATCTTAGTAATATTAAACTGAATTTATTTTGAATGTATGGAAAAGATAAAAATAATCACATAATAAAATTGCGAAGAGGTTTTATTCCCCCCCATCCTGTTATGGGGAACAGAATAAGTCTCTATCTAGCGCGATCTAGATGATATAAATCTTCTTAGTTTATTATGAGCTCGACGTCACTTATTTTTTTTTTTTTATTATTTAACACTTTTATTGCAATACAATCTTGCGGGCTTATTGCCAGGCGGCAATCTCTTCCAACCAACCAGACAAAAGTAAATGAAGCAAGTTACATGGTCGCATAAATCATTCAAATGACTATCCATCCCCACGAAATCCATAAACACATACGTGAGCACATGCCCATGAACCCCACAAAGACGGACAATCACCCGAACATTATTTTTCATATAAAGTGAGATATCATCAATCAAAAGGAAAGGAAGGGATGGTGGAGAGGAAAGGAAAAGAAAAATCAGGAATGAAACACGTTATTTTACTGACTAGAAATTAAGAGTTTTTTCAGTCACTTCTTAAAGCATGCCAAGGACGGAGCGAGTCTTATATTGGTTTGTAACTGATTCCAGAGTCTCACTGCATGGACAGTAAAGGACGACGTAAAGAAAGAGGAGCGGTGAACTGGAAAGGCCAATAAACAATCTCTGTTAGAGCGTAGCGCTAATCCATGATTGGAAAGAAGCTGAAAATTTTCGGCGAGATAAGAGGGTGTGGCGGGACAGTTAAGGATGTTATACAATAGAGACAGTATGTGAATTTGGCGTCTATTTCTAACATTCAACCAGTTCAATGCCTTCTGGTATGAAGTTATATGGTCGTACTTTCGTAGGTTGAAAATGAATCTTAGACACACATTTTGAAGACGCTGTAATTTGTCCAGCTGTTCCTCTGTAACATCCAAGTAACATACGTCCGCATAGTCCAGAATTGGAAAGAGCAGAGATTGTACGAGCAAAATTTTGGTTTTAGTACTTAGTGACGAAGAAAGAACTGAAGAACTAGTCACTTAGAACTAAAGAACTAGTCACTGACGAAGAAAGAACTAGTCACTTAGTGACGAAGAAAGAACTAAAAAGTGTCAGGTGTGTCGTCTTAATCTAAATTAAATTACATACAAATGCAATAATTAACACATATCCCTTTACATTGTTATTTTACCATATTTCATGATTCATTTTTTAAGCTTATTCAATGTGGGTTCGTATTTTTTTAAAAAGGTGTAGTTCTTCTTTTGATGCATCCTCAGGCTTATATTTTATTTAATTTTATTAACGACACAGCAGTGTCTTTATATACAAATAAACATGGGACAGGTTATACAATTACTTTAAATTATTGACAAAAAATACAAAACTTTATCTTAAACTAACATGAAGATACAAAAAACAGTAGTAATAATGAATTACAGTCATTGTTTAAAATTATTTAATAATTATATGTATATTTAAGTTCAATATATGTACTATATGTTTACCACAAAATATTACCAAACTTCACCAAGCAGACTTACGTCATTGTCGAAGACTTATTTTATAGAGATAAAGAACTCAGATTTGTTTTTAGTGGAATACCGCTTACATAGAACAAAAATTGGATTTTTTGAGAATTTTATGGATAGATCTTGAGATATAGAAAACACATGGGCTCACTTGTAGAACGAGATGCAAGTTGCTTTGCACAATCGAAACCTTCCACATGTTGATGCAGGGTTACTCAACTCCAGAGGCAAAGTATTGTCCTTAACGTTTCGTTTATACTAGGTTATTTATATGAATAAAGGAGAGCACAAAGATAGTAGCTATTTCTAAATATTGTTGTGATATTCTGGCGAATACTATATATACGTATATTAAAAATTATATATATATATATATATATATATATATATATATATATATATATATATATATATATATATATATATATATATATATATATATATATATATATATATATATATATATATATATATATATATATATATATATATATATATATATATATATATATATATATATATATATATATATATATATATATATATATAT
>OX463839.1:34293201-34422671 GCA_949825065.1 Odontocerum albicorne | reverse complement strand
ATATCGTACACAAAAAATAGCGTTTTATTTTAATTCAAAGTGCAATCAATAAAAAGGTAGAATGAAAAAAAAGTTTAAACCATGCATTAAAAAAATAAATGCATCTTAAATTTATACATTCACACTAATATATTTATTTTATGACAATATTGTTACAGTTAATTTGTAAGATAATTTACTTCAAACATGTAATAATATAAAAATAAATTAAGCCTAAATATTTAGATGACTTTTATTATTATCGTTCCTATACGAGTATAAGATCCTTAACCCGAAAAATATAGTATAACTTTTTTAAAATCGCCCATTCGAAAATTAATTTGTTGCTTGGACATTCGTTTTCAAATTTTGAAATATGCTGCATAAAATAGGAAATTATATGAAGAAATAAGTTTCAATTGAAATTTCAATCTTTTGAATAAAAAAAAACACATTGATTATTAATTTTAAAATTTACCATATAGGTATGTATAAATATTTTGAAAGCATGGCTTAGCCCTATTTTATCAGATCAAGAAGTAGCGAATATATTTTCTAATACTCGTATGTATCCAAATAAATAATTATTTAAATACTTAGTGTATTTTACTGTAAATATAAATTGTTTTATTTGAAGTTTAATCAGTTAAAGCTAAACATTGTCTAAATAATGTATGTTTTTAAACGCAAATTATAATATAACCTCTTATAATAAAATGTTTGGCCTTATTATGGTGACATAAATCATCCTAGTGTGGGCAGATTGCCTATTAAAGATAATAAAATAAATAGTTTAAACAAGAACTAATGCAACCACTACTGTTTCACAATAACGATGCAATTTACTATTGAACTCCATACATTTCTAGCCTTTTCAACAAAAAGTATAAATTGCATTAGAATGCGTGTATCAAATGATGAAATAATAAATAGGCAGCGGTGTGGACTGACATTACGAACACTCACGATGGCGATGTGAAGTATCGTCAGAGTATCGCAAGCATGGAGCAGCCAGAGGTATTGCATAATATTGCCGGTGAGCCGGTGCCGTGTGCCAGATTCGGTTGCATAACATAAAGGTGTCTTAACTCGCAACAATTGTCTTGCTGATAACTCGTGCCTCGGAGGCTGGCGTATTGGCGAGAGACTTCATATGAAAGGAGGTCGTTGTTACTTTCGGCAATCGGCACAATTTAGTTCTCGTTTCATTCCGAAATAGATGTTAAGTATTTGCGCTTTTTTTATCAGTGATTTCAGTTTCATTATAGTTATTTTGTTAATGCAATATAACCCGCATGTATGAATGTGCTGTTGTGTCAACCATGAGTATATATTCTGTAATTAGCAACGACAATTTATTCGGATTATAATTGCTGGAAAATTTCGTCACAACGACTTCGACGAAGAGGACAAAATAATTTCAATTCCACTAAAAAAAAGTGTTTTAGTAGTAGTGATGAACACGTTACGTAACTGTCTGCTGTCTCAGTGGGATATATCAACAACTTTATATTGACCTAAGGAAAGCTTTTTTGTTTACTAAAAAGTTTGAATACCCATGGTATGTGAAGCATGAGAGAATGTTAACGTTTTCGTAATATGAAGTCAGGGCCGTTTGTTTTAAAACGTAGATAACAAAACACATAAAGGAGGCTAATGAACTACGAGGCGAAGATATAAAAATAATAGAATGAATACTAGAGCGCGCTTAGATACTTAATCTCTATGACAGAATTTTATGTAGAAGGAAGGGTAGTCGGTAGAACATATTGAACGGAGTACTAAACTATAGTTGCATATACCTAACGATTCGATATTAACAATTGCAAATATTTTGATCAACCAACAAACGATATGTGTTCATCGTTATCATGACCTTAAGATTAAGTAAGATGACACGATTTGACATGGTGAAACGACCTACATAGCCTTCTTGGTAAGACGCTGGGCTTTCACCCAGGGGTTTTGAGTTCTATTCCAGATACACCCCAAAAATAATAAAAGGACTCTAGTTTGGATTGAGTTCGTCTAGTAAAAATACTCTCTAGACATTTGCGCGTGTTATTGCCTGTTCACGTGCGGTAGTATTTCCAAAACTTACTATGGCGAACAGCGAGTTACTTGCCTACTCCAGTAGTTCTTAACCAGAAGGTTCAATTACTGAGGTTGAATATAATATATAGAGTGACCAAATACGAGTATGTTATGACAGAATACGGAATGAAGTGATACGGGACGAATGTGAACTTAAGGCTGAGTGTTGAGTAAGATGAAGAACAACAAGCTCAGAAGGTTAGGGTATGTGGGACGAATAATGAAGGAACAAAACAGATATATAGTGCAAATGTGAGAGGAAGACCAAGGAAAGTATGGTTGGATCAAGTGAATGATATTCTGAAAGAAGGAAACGTAGAAAGTCAGATAAATCGTAGAGGTTGTAGGCGAAGGTGTATGAATTCGGAAAAAGTTAAGGGTGCGTGTCATGATAGGAAAGTTTGGCTTTTTGTTTGCACTGTTTACCCCGACAGGGAGATGGTATGATGGTATGTATGCAAGACAATATTGTCTCTCGGTCACGTTCTTCAACATGTCTGCATCATCAATTCTGATATATTTACGGGTATTATACGAATAAATTAATTTTATGTAATGAAATTTTAAAAAATGTAGTGCACGTAACATCAATGGTGTTTGGTTTTAATAGTGTACTCGCAAATATATGATTTTTTTTAAACATATAGTATATCATATTATGGAAGAATTCATTGATTTCCTTTGATTTCTTGATGATGATACTTTCGCCTGTGACGGACCTGCATGTTAATTAATTACGAGTATACCATCACTACGAGTATGCCATCTTCATCAACTGTGGAAGATTTTACGTAACTAGGTTACACATTTTTACAGTTTAAAAATAATTATTGTGAAATGACTCAATTTTAACATCAATTTTGTCTTTGTAAACAAAAAAAATTATATCAAAATATTCAAATATCTCCAAACTATGATTTTTAAAATTGAAAATCATTAAAAACAACCTAATTTTGAAGAAACATTTAAATTACATTTTTTTAAATATCACACTTTTATAAATTATTTTGTTGAATACAACTAAAACTAAAAATAATTTGAAGTAATTTGTTTTTATACGTATAAGTAATAATCCACTATAAATTATGAATTACTGAATTTATTTCAGCACAAGATGGAAAAAGTAAAGTGGTTCTGATATATTTATCCGAGGTATAAAAAAATGATGCAGTCGAATGGTATATAGCGTACACATTGCAATATACATATAGTGTACACGCATGATAATAAGCAAAGTGTAGAAGTTCAATTAAAAGGTGGTATTTTTTTCATTTGTATAATAATCCTTCAACGAATCCAAATTGATGATTCGGATGTATTTAAGAGCGTGGCCAGAAGACTGACGCCAATGTAGCTAAAAGAGCGCCAACTAGTTATTTAGCATATAAGCTATAGAAAAAGAAAAAATCAGATGTAAAATGGTCTAAGAAAAAAACCAGTTCGTAAGTAAACCCGCCAGGAAACGAACCTTGGGCACCCGCGTACTTAGCATGAATGCTAACCGTAAAACTATCGTCGCTTGCAAAATTAATCTAGCCTTCGGTGTTAGAACCACAGAATAATCACTGAACTCGTGCTTCGTCACCGCACGTATTGGCAATACTACCCTTCACTTGATGAAGCAATAACATTCGCACTACATACTGTGAGTATTGTTGTAAGACTGGAACTATTTTTGTAAAAAAAAATCGGGTACTATCGGAAATCGAACCCGAAACTTCAGCAATTCAACCGTCTTACCGACTATGCCACGGAGGTCGTCAAGGTTAATCTTGATTTCGGGATACGAGTAAATTACGTGATACTTAAGTTATTAAATATATGTATATGCATACTAAAAATAATCATTAGATAAGTAAGATTACTCCGAATTGTTTGTTTTCCATTTTCGAGTGATTTTTTTTGGACTAATATATTTAATGCTCCTTATAACAATTAAACAACCCTTAGGGGAAAACACCAAAATACGAGTCATATAAATATCAGCTGTTTCAGATATTGGATAATAAGAAAAATCAATGGGAACCTTATGATATGTGATTTACGAGTAGTTCGCCTTTCCACTGAAAATACTTTATATATAAACGTATATCTACTTTCAACGGGACAAGAAGAGTAAATCTAATTACGTAAAAAGTGGCAAATAAGAAAATAAATAACTATAGATATAAAAAAAGTTAAATCTGATTTGTCGAGTGTTAGGATAGAAAAGTTGTGCATTTTTTTCAAAAACATAGTACCGTTATTTAACAGAGCAGTCTCAATACATTAAATAACAACCATTAATTAGCATATCATAATCTGTGACGCAAATATCAGAGATTATTTCATTTGTTGTAATAGTTACAATAATTTAGGAGAATGTGATGACCTCGTAACTCTTACTACACGTTATGCAGACTTCTTAAGAATTAATCAGATTCACATCATGTTTCTTAATATTATGAATTGAGATGAACACTAATAAATCATAAAATAGGTGACAGTTTGTTGTGAATGAAAATATAGTAAAAAGTGGACTAGATTTATTGATAGATTTAAAATATCCATGTATTTTGTCATTTTTTGTAAAAACAGCTGATCTGCCATGTGCATGTTTTTTTCGTAAAATGAACAATAATAATTTAAAGTTCATTATAGCTAAACTTAATTTAAAACGATTCAGAAAATAATATAGCATTATTATGTTATGAGTTATGAAATAAATAAGAAATTGGTTTTATACATTTTTGATGTTTTTAAATATGTTAATCAAAGTACTTCCTACATTTTTTCATCAAATATTGTAAAAGTATTGGTATTTTTTTACCCCGAGTATATTTGAACGAAAAAAATGTAACTAAAACGAAAAATTTGTAAAATTTAATTTAATTGATTCACTAACAAATTTTGTTGACAATAATTTGTTACAGTTAATTTAATTTAAATTAATAAGGGCCCTGTTTACTTTTCCTATTTCTGGTGTGTAAAGTTAAGTATCAACTCATATAATACACAAGTTTGGTCCAAAATATTTATTTTTGACGAAGAAAGTTTTGTACAAATATACAAAAATTGTATTTCCTTAATTAACTTTTTTTTTCAAGATTGAATTTTGCAAAGGTAGCAATGCAAACACGTAAATAAAACAAACATTCATAGGAGTAAAATATAAATGATATTTGAATAAACTGAATCGAAACCAAAAAGCCTAATTTATTCTAACTTCGATTTTCGTTTCATCTAATACATTTATATTTGCCGATGCATTGAAACATGACTATAAACACGCATCTTTTCTAGGACTTCATAAGACTTTATATTTATAAAGATATGGTATTAAAGAAGTAAAATAAATTTGCTTTTCATCATTCTTAAAATGTTCATTCTACATTAATACATCAAGATATTTTACATGCTTTCATGACATATTTTTTATACAACAAGATTGATTCGATTTTTTTACGAGTATATTTTCACCGGTCTTCGTCTAAATCAAACCAAACAGAAGCAGCAGTTCTAGAAGTGATCCTATCTATATACATTTCAGTGGTGATGATCTTCAGCATTACCACTTCCAGGGTGCAGACAGCAAACATGATGAGGAAGAAGATCAGCTTGGTGCCCCCGTGTTGGGGGTTGTCCAAGCTCAACTCGCTCTCCTGTTCCACCCAGTTCTCTATGCTGTTCTCAGCCAAGAGAGATACACTCCTGGCCCAGGGCATTTTTAGGATCAGAATTCACTTATTAAATTCATATTAATGTTTTATTCAAGTACAATTTGAGACACACTTTGGTATTTTTACGGTTTAATTGTAGCAATGAAAACCATGACACTCGAATCATATTTTTATTGAAATGCGATAAGAATTTCACTTGTGTAGTCGAAAATAGTTAATAATTTTCATGTAATTTGAATATTGATTCACATACATAATGCAATAATTTTCGTGTGTTATGTTAAACTGAATATTATTTTACATTAGGCCACATAACAATTAAGCGGTGTACAATTCACCTCTACTACTTTAGTCTTTCGTCACACACATATCTTGCAGCCAAAAGAATGTTTCTAAATTATAACGCAATCGCGGGAAAAAAACTATCTCGAATCAATGTAAACCGCTTCGGAGCGAACCTCCGCGAGACGACTCTGGTAGCCAACTGGCGTGCAATACAGTCCAAGCATTGGCGGCGCGACTCGAGCGTATGCGATTTTGGAGTCAAGGACTACCAGTGCCGTGGATGGTCGTGCGTTTCAGGAAATGAAGAGGTTATTGAAAACTGTTGAAGAAATTTCTAACCAATAAGTAAGGTAGCGAGTTTTCAGGGCTCACCGGTCGAAGAAGGCATGTTTTAAAATTGAAATTTTTAATACGCTCCTTTAACGTCATCTTTCAATAGTTATCATAACTGTATAATTTAGAATGGTTGATTTTGTGCCCTATTTGTCTATCCCGTTTGTACATAACATATTTTCGAGTTGCGAAACTAATTTTCTTTTTGTTAAATGTCAAAATTTTTGTTTATGTGGCAAATTTGATGAGTTTTTTTTATAGAAATGTTGTATTATATTGTTGTATGAAAGCCACTCTTGAACCAATACAATGAGTAACTACGTATTGTAATTTTGAAAGGTTTTATTCCTCAAAATCCACTCCAAGAATTTGTTGGATTTTCATTTACGATCCTTTCATCTCGAACAAGTTGTAGGGGTTTAACCTCACAATATGTCTTATACATATTTATAAATATATGTTGGTTAACCTATAGAGAAGTGTTTATTGAAAATAAAACATACCTACTTCAAATCAATGTTTTTATTTTCAAAATTTACAATATTTTTAATAAGTTTTTCTTATATTTATTTTCGCAAAATAGGACACGGGATTAATACAGTATAGACGGAATGGAGATCTCTTTTAGCAGTATGCAGTAACAAAGGGCATATTAAAATAAATGTAAAAATGTACAAGACCTATGAGTAAATGCTAAGTAAATCTATGTTTTGGGCTATCCAAAAAGAAAATGAACAAAACCTGCATATATAAATGAAAATGCTGAGATAAGTTAACACGGTGAATACTCTTAAAATAAAACATTAATATATGCGCGGATCGTTGGATGTTGCTCGTGTTTAACAAAAAGTTTGTAGAAATCGCCTCATTTGGATTAGATTGGCTGCGTTAATATAACAGATGGACCTCTTCTGAAAGTATCCTTTATCATCCAAGTAGGACCAAAACATTAGAAGAAGATTGCCAACGACGCGAATGTCAATAATCAGAACTGATTTGTTAATCGCAATTAAGCCAGACATTCGTTAAGCCAGGACTATGGAATATTTTTATTTTCGTCAACGGTACAATGCCCCTTACAAAATTATTTAAAAAAAGTAAGAAGCACTTTGCAATATTTACTAAATAATTTTTAAATTAAAAAAAGAAAACATACAACTTGAAACAATTCAATAAAAGGTCATATCAACACAATTAAACATTTAATATAATATATAAGTATACAAGTCAAAATGATACAAAACTATAAAAAAAATAACTTTTAAGTCGATTATACGATACGAGGCCATCTCGAGTCAGTTTTCCGCACCTCACTATACCAATTTGACATTAATGGGAAAAGAAAAGTACAGTACAAATTTAATACTTAACTCTGCAAGCCATTTTTATGATTCAACTAAATGTGGTAAAATATTCGAACAATCTCAGCAAATGGATTTCTCCAAAACATGCATTCTATTTTTATGAAAATTTTCTTGGTAATTAGAGGTACATTGTTTAGAATAGAAAATAACTCTATGGCGAGTATGTACTGAAGGAACTTTAATATTGAAAAAGCTATGCAATTTAGGACATTTTAAGTGAGAGTTGACGATTTTACGTAAAAAAAAAGAAAATCATTCTGTATTCTTCTTTTTCTCAGAAGTTAAAAAAAATTAATGTTTGTCCGAGATAGTAATTTTTAATGTTAATTAAAAAAATGCTTAATTTATATTTAATAAATCACAAAAACTTATGGTGCACTCTTTCAACTGCGCTTATATGAACATCATAGCAAACAGTGGAATTATATTCAAGCCTAATTACTAGTGAAGCATACCACAGTAAAAATATCTTCATTGAAGGAAATCCTTGGATATTTTCGAAATAAATTCCAGTATCCTCATTACCCTGTCACATGTACCATTAATATGGGGAAGAAAGGGCAACTGATAATCAAACACAATCTCTAGGTCACGAGTTTTCGATACTTACGAAAGCAAACAGTTGTTTATAGTATAATCATAATATATTGGGGCTTCAACTAAGAAAAAGGCAAGTGCCTGATACTTACTAATGTTCAACCTCAATCTATTGATCTCACACCAATTGTATAACCTTTCAACATTACACTGTAAATTGCACAAACGTCAACAGACCGAACATTTTAAGATCATCTACTAATAAGTATCACTTTATTAAAAATTTCAGCAATATCATTAACAAATATACCTTTTATTCAAAATACACTCCTATAGTCGATACAATACTAGGAGCGGTTGTTAAATATTCTGAAACACTCCTGAAACTCATTCTTCGGAATCGCCTCCAATATCGCGGTCAAAGCCTTATGGATGTCTGAAATCTTGCTTTTGTGCGCCGGCGTATTTTCGTCCAACAAAGACCATGTCCCTTGTTCCCAATATTCGGTTCGAACTCGAAGAATCCTGACCCATAAACGATTAAAAACACCCAAGTACACATCGGTGTTCACCATTTGACCTTCTGGAGTGAATTCATTATGGATAATTCCTTTGAAATCAAAGAAAACGGTGAGCCTTATTCGGCTTTTCTGCATGCGCACTTTTTTCGATTTCGGAGATTGTGGACCCTTCCATTCCGAGCTCTGGAGCTTTGTAAGTGGCTCATACTGAAAGCATCATGTTTCATCACCTGTTACAATGCTTGACATGAAGTCTGGATCCATGTCAGCCGTTCTTTCATAACTCTGCAGTGCTCCACTCTGTAAACTCTTTGATCGTCATTCAGTGTGTGACCTTTCGTTTGCCTAAATTTTCCGTTAAAATGAGGTAGACAGTGGATTTAGGAACTGCAGTGAGCTCCTTGATTAACCAAATAGACGCACAATGATCATTTCAAAGAATTTCAGCCACTTTTTGAACATTTTCTTCAATTCAAACTGTCAATGATGGTCCAGGCCGTGGATCATTTTCAATGCTTTCTTTACCACTCGAAATCTTGCATACCACTTAAAAACATTCTTACGACTCATTGCTTTACTACCATAAACAGTTTGAATCATTTTAAAAGTTTCTGTGGTACTTTCACACAATTTAAAATTTAATATTGGCACGTTCCTTAACTTGTTATAAATAATAATAAAAGATACATTCATTACTACCAAATTGTATCTAAACTTTCGCCTAGTAACTATTTTATTTACGAAGATACTCAATTTTTACATTAAACGACGGGGGGTTTGAAAGTACAGAAAATCAATCTGTTTTATTCAATGTTCTGTGTTTTATTCAACGTCCTATACAAGAAAATTAATATTTGACTGAAATCAAACCGAGATCTTTTGAAATGTATTACTCGTAAGATTTGTTCCTTGCATAAAGTTATTTTCTTAATTATTCTTTTTATGATTATTGACAATATTTTAATAAAAAATAATAATTATCAAAGAAATCATTTGAAAATCTTTGAAGTTATGGAATTATGCAATGGTTCTATCAAAATAAGATTTTATATGAAATAATTTAATTCCTGATTAATGTCTTTATTTCGTCAAAAAGTAAACAAAATTTTATATTTTTATCTAAGAGTAAAAATTCGGTAACAGAAGTACCGGCTTACAAAACGATCAAATCAAACTTGGTGGTCTTAGATCTGGCACGGCCAACCCGCGACACGCCAGTTTGCTTTGTACGCCCCGCTAGCTGTTTTTTTATAAATCATTAAAAAAATAGCATATAAACATAGTTGTTTAATAATAGGACACACTAGATTTCCAAGACGAAGAAAAATATTTATATCCAAATCTTATTATAAGGAAACCCAAAATAAAAGTAATATAATATCATATATAGTCAAAAATTAAAAAGAAAACACAATATGGGTACATATTTATTTTTACGTATAACAGATATCCAAAATAATTGTCATAGGTATGTATAATGTGAACTGTATTTAACAAAACAAATCAATATCAAGCCTCATGGTCCGGTGGTTACGTCGTTTGGCTCCCGAACCAAGGGTCCCGGGTTAGTTTTCCGGCGGTGTCACATTTTTTTTCACCATGATTCCAGACTGGTAAGATTGAGAATACCTAAATTATCCTTTGGTGTTGCTTTGTAGCAGCCTATTAGCAAGCCGATGTTATACTTGACTCAGTGATCTTTAGATAACAGGAATAGGGTCACGAAAAAAATACAAAACAGCGCTTTATATATCAGAACAAATTGGAGCACGTTCCCTCGTTTTCCAGCATTCAAATATTGATATGCATATTAATTTTTAAGACACGTGCGGCCCGCGAGCCTTTACTCAATACCGGTTTTGGCACGCGGTCATAAAAGGTTGGCCGCTCCTGTCTTAGATACATCCATACTTTATTTAAAAAAATACACTTAGTACAAAAAAACCTACTCAATGTATTACCTTCGCGCGTGTTTTACATACTGTTTGCAGATTAGCATACGTTGAATAGTAAATCTAAAAGTAAAGGTCGTTCGCCTGTACATCTCAATTGTGACGTTTTATTAGTGGCATTCTGTGTCCCTCTTAAATATGCTACTGTTTAATTTATCATGAATTACCAAAAATATAATTAATTTTATAAATTAGACATAATTGATAAATTTATATTGTATTAAAGGAGAAAAACAACAGAAATTGAGATAATACTATTTCTGATAAGAGCCTCAGTAAAACGAAAAGTAGCCTACGGTAATAATAAGATGGGAGAGATGCCGATTTCAAGATGTATGCTGATGTAGGTTGCTGCGGTATGTACAGGGCTTGGTTAAATAGAAAACATATACGCCCGGGAAGCGGTTTCGGATCCCGTTGTCTACTTTTCATTTTACTAAAGCCCTCACCAGGCATTGCGCTGTGTCAATAATTTTATGAAGTTAAAATTCTTCTACATAGCAATCTTATTTTGATAAAACTATTGCAAAATTCCATGACTTATTTTTTATTAAAATACTCGCAATCATCATAAAAATAATAATTAAGAAAATTACTAACTACATTAACATATATAAGGAACAATCTTAATACATTTCAAAAGATCTCGATTTAATATCTGTCAAATATAAATTTTTTGTATAGGACGTTGAATAAAACACATAGAACGTTGAATAAAACAGATTGATTTTCTATAGTTCAAACCACCCGTCGTTTAATGTAAAAATTAAGTATCTTCGTAAATAAAATAGTTACCAGGTGAAAGTTTAGGTATAATTTGGTAGTTATTAATGTATCTTTTATTATTATTTATCACAAGTTAAGGTTGCATTGGTCGGTTATATTGTTTATTACAAGTTAAGGTCGTATAATTATTAATTAAATTCCTTAACACAGCTAACGGATATCCCTTTTTATGAAATGGCGATCAACCGTGCAAAACTACTGAGCTGTGTTTTTATTTTAACGACAGAGACAAAATACGCACGGCTCTTTGTTTTCCTACGAGGTGTAATGTTAGCCAGATATTTTCAATTTTCAACTATTAAAAATAATAACGTTTATATTTTTGAAATTTTTATTTACCAGTTTAATTATATTCTACCGTTTATTCGAACTCCAGGTGAAAAGGTTGAATCCGGAGTGGTTTAAAGTGGAATAAATACACTTTGATATGATTTTTTATTTTAATGTGAAATAAAAAACATATTTTTTCTTCTTATTTTAGAACGATTGTTATTATTAGTTATCTTAATTAATGGGAGATGAAGACCCTTTCAATATAAATGAGAGACCGGGAAACAGCTGAAAAATTCTGAAAATGCACAAATACAAGACTTAGTTAAGTGGTGAAGGTTAATGAGAGGTCAGTGGCAGTCACATAAAGATAAAGATGGCGCATCAAAGATAACCAACATAATCATTCCTCGAGGAAAGCCGTTTGAAACGAATGAGTCGGCGCTTCAAGATTAGTAGACAAGTTGATTACTTTTTTAGTCATTTTAGTTTTTAAAACGGTTTTTGATGAAAAGTCAACCAAAGCAGAAATATGGCGAAAATAAAACTCATTTTATTTATTATTGGGTTTTGGTGTATTTCCTTGTAAGTTAAAAAGGAAGCATGTTGGAAGCCATACATCAATCTGTTAATTAACTCACTATTTGTATCAATTTACTTCAAATTAACGTTCGTGTACAAAATATTGTTACTTAAATTATTAATAAATTAGTTAAATTAGTGAAAAATAAACATCTTTAAACTCGACACAATTGAATCAATTTTATGAATGTTAAATATTAACCACTGATAAAAAACATAACACTCAAGATTAAACCAACAAATTACTTAATAATACTATTTCCAAATATTTTCTTATTTTGGGATTTATTTTATTTTCATTAAAATTAAATGGAAAACTTTTGAAATAAATAGTTTGTAACTTCTGTTGTAGTGGTAAAATATTTCGAGTCATATCGCAATGTTACCATCGTCAGCGGTGCGTAAATTTGGGTCGAAACTAACCGATTCACACAAAAAGATATTGATGATAATGCAGGTTACACATTGGCGTTTTGTTTTTTTTTTGTATACCTAATAACTTACTGAGTGAATCATCTGAATTTGTGAGTATATAGTCTTTATAAACTGAAACTTTTATATCATGAAAATACTTCTCACATTAGTGGAGACATATTTTGCATTTTTAAAGATTTTATGTTTCATTCTTGTTATACTCGTATTTTGCTATAATGAGGAAATGAGAGTGTGAATGCATAATGTTAAGGGCGTTTAATACTTAAAAAGGATATAATACTTAAAATGGGGTCATAAACTGTTAACTATATTCTACACCATTTGATCTACATATAATTTGGAATGGTTGTACATATTTATTGTGTTAATAATTGTATCATTTGTTTTATTCTTACCATTTAATTTTTTTTTATATAGTTCAATGTACAAGGGTGTATGAGTATATATGCTGAAAAAACATCTGACGTGATCATGACCGAGATCACCCTCCTATTGGTGGACGTGTATTTTGATTTTGAGGATGTTACGAGATCATCCCTTTAATAGTGTATTTCTCTCAAATTCTTTACCATTGCCTTAATACGCATGTGTAATTACAGCATATGTATATTTACATAGGCACTGCACTACTATATATTGCTATCAATAAACTAGTTATTTGCTTTTATGTGGGGGTTGTAGCTTTTAATTTGCTAAATTTCAGTTAAGTTTTGTAGTGTAGATAATTTTGTATTCATAATATTTTTTTATTACAAATCTCAAGATAAAACTGAGTATGAAAGCGTAGCCCAACTGATTTGAGAATATCGTAGGAAAACATATCATTCGACAAATTCGTGAAATCATAAAAAATATACGAAATTTGTCAAAATTGTATCATGTACATCGCTTATCATGACATTGTATTTAAGGCATATAACTATTAGTCCTTTCTGATAAATAGTTTGAGGCCCCAATAGTTAAGCGTTCCTAGAAGTTTAAAGGTTCTAAGTGTTACTTAGTAAATCGATTGGTCTGGTACTCATTGTAGTATAGCGCCCTCAAACGAATAATAATTAATTAACTCTTGGAAACATTGTCTTGTTGAGAAACGGTTATTTCAAATAAATTAAAAACACTGTATTGTAAGACGTCCGGCTAAAAATTAAACATAATTAATAAAAAGGCCGTGAAAAACATGTTAGGGAATCCACTTGTCAAAAAAATTTATGATATAACAAAGAAGACGGTCATGCCAAACCTTTCCTGGAAGAACAACGTATCGCCATTAGAATAATTTTATAGGAAAGTGTAAAAATGCTTACACGAAATGAATTTTTGAAAAACTCGTAAATCCTATTTCAATATTGTTCACCCTTGAAATTAGCTAAATTTGGGTTATGGAAGTTTACAACAGTGCTTTTCAAACTGTGATACGTGTACCAGTGGCTTAAATATAGAAGTGGCACGCGGCTGAGGTTTTTCCGCAAAAATATTTCTTCATGTTATGCGACACAAATAGAGCCGAAATGAGCGCTCGGCGACTGCCTAGACGAAAATATACATTATACTCATATTGTGTAACAGTGCACAATACCTCCAAGTCCCAAATTATTTTTGTCTAGAATGGAGTACGCCAGTAAAATTTATATCTCTAGAGGGGCTCGAGCGTGTTGATTGTTCGGGAAACACTGACTCTTAAAATGGAAGATTCTTAACCAATCAATCTAATTTTGACTCGGCCTGGATACAGGAAAGAAGAAGAATTTATTTAAACTAAGTAATACGTTTGCCAACAAGTTTGATAAAATGCATAGACGAGTATAATATTCAACAAGTTATGAAATATTTAATGGATTTCTATAAACTTATTAATTTATAGGATTATCTTAGCGATTTTTTTCTTTTTTTTTCTCTAATATCTTATTAATAGATTTTAAATGAATAACTAATATGACAAGACTTTTTATTTGTAGTGATTAAATCATTAATTTTTTATCACATCCCCCACAAACATTTGGATCGCTTTAACCCAAAAGTTTAGTGATTCATATGATTTGTTTGCTTCTCATGAAAAATATGCTTCAAATCCTTATATTCTTAAAAAAAAATTAAACCATAGTAAATTAAAAATAAAAACTATAATCAAATTGATATTTTCGCTATCACTACATGAAACATCCAAAATGATCCTGTTGGACACCCTATAAGGAAGGAAAATATTTAGGAGACCATGACTTAGGAAGACAACGTCAAAAATGATACATTGGAGCTAATGCGATTCCAATCTGCAGGCTGGGCGCTGAGAAAAGTGGATACAAAAAAATCAGGAGACAAAGTAAAATATAGGTTTTAGTGTCATAAGTAAACACAACGTAAACATAAACTCACTTGTTTAATTTAAAATAAATCGAAAAACTTCTTTAAATATCAAAACAATCGATAACCTTCTTCCTGGTGAGTCAAGTTTGAGTCATAAAATTAATCAATATTCTACCGACGTGTTTTCTAACAGTCTATTCGCCTATTTATTAAGAATCCATGGCACGTCTCCTTTTCGGAGAGCCTTTTCCTTTATGTTATTTCATTAATATGTTTGCACGGCTGTGACTAATAACTGGAAGTCTATTTTGTTTCAAAATATAAAGGTCGTGTCTAGCTGTTCCAGTATAATATTATGTTCTTATTTTCGATTGAAACATGTAAACGAAAAAATGTCTAATGATCCAAGTTCCGCCATGGATTCAGTTTTGAACGGGTTATTTACTGGTTCGAGGAGTGTTTGTTTCATCCTAATTTATCGATCTGCTGGTGCTTAGCAGCTGTTTTATATGTGTATAGATACTGATATCCCTCTTTTGAGTTTAGGTTGAAATGTTTCTGTAATCAACGCTGTATATGTTATTATTTTTCTTCTTTTAATTTAGATTATTTTTCTTCTTTTTTATTTATCTAAAAATTTCGATTAAAAATACTTCAATTATTGTCCTTATAAAAATAAATACATTTTATGAATAATTATTTTATATTTCAATAAAGAATTCAGTGGTCTGGTTAAAAATACGTCCCTCTTCCAGCCCTAAGGTTGCTGGTCAGCTTTCTGTTGATATCACATTTAAAAAAAAAGGATTTCAGTCGTACTTTCACTTAAAGCTCCTTTAATATCCTTTTGGATAGTTGGTAACTATTGGCACAGGATAATAAATTCGCCCGATTGCATTGTATACAACGAAAATGCAACAAAATTCAACATTTTATCGAAAGATAATTTTGAATAAACTATGTACCATATATTCACATTGTTTTAAATCAGGAACGATGGATTTGATGAAGAGTGATAGTTAGTGGTTCCGACATCGTTTTCAAATATTTTCTCGAGTGGTTCAACATCAATCGGAACTTTGCAAGTGTAACGTTAATTTTATTGCACGGTTTTTTATTGAAATTATAACTGCACCGGCCCATAGCAGCGGCTTATCATAAAAAAAATTGGAGCTTTCTCGATATGTGCTTTGAAATGTGGCAGCAAAAGTTTCAATGTTTTGGGTCACGAAAAAATATTTTTGGAGAAATTAAGGCATTTAAAAAATATATATAAAAACTACAATGCTCACAGTATTTAAATAGCAAACAACAAATCACTGTAACTGACTCAATGCCACACTCCTGGCTAGTGTTGTTCACTATGAGATCAGGTGAGAGATATGTAGCTGGATCACCATACTCTAGTTATTCTAAGAATGAAATGTTTACGCATATTAGAGATGGATCTAGAAAATAAAAAGGCGAATCATATTAAGTCATCGCTGAAGAGTAAAAATGACGACTTCTGTAGTCTACTTGGTGAGATACCTTCAACTGTCTTCAACCCTGACGACGCGTCTTTGATTTCAGTACGAATAGTTCATTTTTCAAAACAAACGTGTCCAGTCTGGTTTTTACTTACAATTTCTTTAAAAGCCGTCAAGTTGGTTGAAAGTGTTTGCTATCTGGCAACCAGAAAAGTGTTAAGTAGGTCACAAGGGAAAATCAGATTGGAATACTTTTTAAAAACCACAGTTCCAACGAGAGTCGAGCCCGCAAACTCTGGGCTGGAAGATAAAGGTTTTATCAAGAGGCCACAGAGGTCGGAGATAATACTAAATTACGTATTAAAAATGTAATATCTACGGTTGTATCGAATAGATATAGAGGTATTAAGTCGAAGAAACACATTAGCTCTAGGAAGAATGGTGGAGAGGTGTACGAGTAAGTGCATGATTCAGTACTGTTTCAGTATCAGAATTAAGTCGACTCGACTATACACACCTGTGTATAGAATGATGTCCTATGCGAGTCATCTATGTCCTCCATGAATGCTTATTATTTTACACTGGTCTTAATATTTGTGATACTACAGGAAAGACTTTCTGAAAATCGTTAATGATTATTCTCGTTCATAGATCAACTTTAAACAGATATTCCGTGATAAAATATCTGTACAATTGCGCTTTGTTTTTGAATTTAAAAAAAACGGAGCTCACAAGCCCTTACTAAATAAATCTAGGTGGAATGAAATGAAGAACGAAGATAAACCCCAGGATTTTAATAATGATTTACAAATATTCTATCCACGAGACCATTGCCACCGATAATTATCCTACAGATATATAAAGATTTTCGAAACCTAATGATGTAGGATGAT
The DNA here is from genome assembly GCA_949825065.1 of Odontocerum albicorne. Lineage (NCBI taxonomy): Eukaryota > Metazoa > Arthropoda > Insecta > Trichoptera > Odontoceridae > Odontocerum > Odontocerum albicorne. The sequence goes on along the minus strand of OX463839.1, from coordinate 34,405,211 downwards.
ACTCGTAAATTCGATTTAATTTTTTTCGAATTGTTGCCAATTGTTAGCGGTGAAATTGAATAAAATTGAATACAAACAATGTGTTGTATTAAATTTTTGTTGTAGTACTAACCGACAGATTTGTTGCCACGTGACAATCTCTTCTAACTGACAAAAACTACGTTAAAGATGCCTTGCGTGAAAAATTAAACTCGAAAACTCTTTTGAAATAAATTTGGGTACTAATGGGAATCGAAACCATTACACTCGGATTTGTAAATAGACATCTTACCAACTACATACGTCACGGAGATCATGTGATACGTAAAATTTACGAATAGAAGCTCTAATAGAAACATAATAATCTGATATCGTGTAAATATTACATACTACACATAGTGGTGTCTAAGTTGAATAGGTTTGTCTCGACTTGGCTAGGAAAATAATTATTATATTGTTAATTCTTATTCTCCTTTTATAAATTTATTCTCAATACGATTTCTTTTGTGGGAACAAAACCGCAACACTTCAACATCAATAGAAACTTAACTACAAAGCTTCTAACAGTTCTATCTGATTGCGTTTCCCTGTAAGAAGAACAAACCTTTACAATAAATCAATTTAAAAATATCTCGAATTGGATAGAGCTATGAAAATAAACTCTTGACCATTCTAACATTTTATTGCTTCCGTTTGTGTTTGACCTACTCAACGGAACAAATGATACACAACATCAAACGAATTAATATTTTTTTACTTTTTTAATGGCTATTTACCTAATTTTTGGTGTTCCCTGCCAGTAAGCAATCATAACTTGATTACGTTAATTTAGAATACAGAATGTAATATATTCTATCGTAGAAGCGCAATCACACTGCTGCTTTTAAGTTGTCGCTATCAAAATTTGGAACAGTACCTACCACTTTTATCAAATAAGGATACTATTGTAATTTTATATTTTTAATTCATTATAAACTATAAACAAAATGAACACTCAGCAAAATAATGGAACAAGTTTGTAATGAGCATTCACATATTGGTTAGCAGGAGATTATTTATTATAAATACAAAAGGTCTTCATAAGACGTCGATTATGCACAATTTAGTGGGCATTCAAATAATACTCGTATATGAGCCGACGTTTTATCGCTGAGGTCACATTCGCACATGCTTAAATTTAAAACTTTGATCTTTGTCAAATGTTTCTTTGTAGAAAAATGTCCAATACGCATCCTATGTAACACAAGGAAACCAAAGCCCCAACTGTACTTAGTAAAGAATTTTATAATGGTTTAATCCACTATACTCTTAATTTTATTGCAATGATAAAAAATTGTCTTCTTGGAAAATAGATAATTATTATGTATATTTTCTCATAAATGTTATTTAAATAAATATTAAATTGGTGTCAATTTCAAATTGATTTCAGTGACATCATGAACCTGCCTAAGTATACGATTACATATATTTAATTACTTTGGTTAACGCGGGTTTCGGATTAAAGACATTTTGCTCAGAAACCATGTAAACTACTACAAATAAGACCAAAATTAATTAGAGATAATAAAGATAACATAATGCGACCATTTGTCGAACCAGAAAAGTCCACTAATTTTTGACCCGTCTCCATCTCAAAACGTATTATCCGCAGAGTTTAATTAATTACAAGATTCTTTTCTCATTCTAAAAAATTACCGTAATTATAGGTGAACAGATAATAATTGCTCTTACAGACTTACTAAGGACACTATGATTACGTGAAGCAGAGTTAGAGGAATTTTCAAACGATGAGAGAACACGGGGGACAATGGATGAACTTTGCAATAACTTACGGTTTGTGATGTGGGAAACTGTCGTAACATCTCTCAATATCATTACCCGGTGCAATGTTGCATGCTGGATATGATAAAAAAAATAAAGCTAACTGTCGATTTCTAATTATGAAGTAATAGCGCATTTGTTCATTTTAATTGAATTTAATGGTATATGAAAATTATATAAAATCTCGATAAGTATTAAGTGTCTGTTATGCCGATGAGCAAATTAAAAACATACTTCACAAGATTCTTCGTATATTAAGATATTATTTCGCTACTCTTTTATTACCCTGATCATAACTTTAAACTTTAACAAATTTACATTAATCACCATCTTCATTACACAGAGCTGCCATAAAACGCCTCCGTCCAGGTCGGTCCACAGTCCGGCTCTCCAATTCCTCCCATGTCAGGCTGAGACCGCGAACCTCCTTATCATATAATACTTGTATATAGAGTAGATTGGTCGAGTTCCTTGTGAACGATAAAACAACGCAACTCTTGCCCGCCTATCATATTAACATTAAACTATACAAATAATAGATCACTTGTGTAGCACACGACATTATAATACAGCAAAAGAGTATTGTTTTAGGAGGTATAAAAGGTAGATACTTACTTGACACCTTATACATAAGGATATACATATATCATTTTGAAGGTGAGATGAAAATCTAATATATCAAGTTAACTATCCATCAAAACTTGGACACATGTAAATGTCGCTCACATACACGTATACAAAATGATATTGCTCGCATACGGGAAGAAGGCAGGTTGACAAATCCTATGAGGCTTGCAGTAGCGGCTCTGGTTAGCGGCGTTAATAACCTCGAGGTAATGTTCAAAATAATATATTTATATTCTAATTCAATCCGGAAAAAAAAACATCCAATCGTATTTCATAAAAAGGATAGAATTGCCTTAAATAGAACAAAATAAATTCAATTATGTGAAAGCGATCGCTTTCATTGATAACACTCAATATTTTTCAAACCGAAGTACTTTTATTATTGATGTTTGCGCGGGGATATGCGTCGATTGTATTCGGATAATTAATAATATATCTAAATAAAGCTACCGCCTGGAATAATAAAACAATATTACGAAATAATGACTATCATTTTAACCAATAGTTATTTATACTTTGATCGTAATCATGTTTAAGCGGTAAGAAATATGATAAAACTGTGTAAATAAACTTTAATCATCCACTAAATAAGGTACATTTTTATGAATGGTTCGATTTAAAATATACCATCATTAATTTCTCACTGTACAATTATCCGTTAAAAAATTAGAATTCAATTACTTTTTAGAAATCGCATAGCTTACTTAGGTGTTAACAATGTTTTAGTACCTGTTTATGTTATACCATTTTAAGATAAATAAAACGTCAGGATGACAATCCAACAATTCTTACAAATCGCTTTTAAACGCGTTCATATTTTACATGTGTTGGCACACCATTATTTTTGTCATTGTTTATTTCACAAATTTATTTTACATCTACCTTTTGCATTTTTGTTTATTAAATGGATCAGTTTTACAGTAAAACCGATGAATCCACTACATTACAAGGATAACGTACGACAATAAAGTGATTTGTGCCTATGTGAGAATGGATTATTATGCCTGTCGCACGCTGCGTGCGGAAAGGCCCTTCATGCTTGGGCTGCTAATGCGGCGCGACTCCGCCCCGCTATTGTTTCCCGCCACTGCGGTACTGCGGTACTGACCGTGATCTTCTACTACACAACTCAGTGTTTATTGCCTTGCGGCAGGAGTCAGTTAACTTTATAAAGTTAACATTTATGTTGAAACGTTAAAAATCTAAATAATTGACGACATGCCTTCATTTCAGAACATGATGCCCTCCTATACTTTTTATCGCATTGGATTCCTGAATTGATACTAATTATATTAAACTAGTAATACTATTTTATTTTTACATCCTATTTTTTTGCTCATCCGTGCTTGCATTTTGATTATTTTATTACAGAATGGTTATTGTAGAAGATCCGGCTACTAGTGTGTTGTGGATAGTAAAACTATAAATCATGTGTTCTTCGGCTGTCCTTTAAATAACAAATTTATATCTTTGCCACATCCAGTGAATTATGTGTTTGTTATATCTATAAAGAACTTTTTCACGTATAGATCGACTAAAAATCAGTTGAAATATTAAATAGTTAAAAAAGGTTTTTACTAGATAAATTTCATTAATTATTATAATTGCATTTTAGTTTTGTGAAGGCACAACTCATTCTTGTTTGACACGTTGCCAATATATTAAAAAAATACCATTTCTGACAGTTTTGAATACGAAAAAATATACAGTTTATAGTTTGGAATAAAATAGCAATTTTGAAAGTTGAAACAAATGTGTGAATATATCATGTAATATTATAATTCATATTTGACACTTGACTCGATCATTTTTCGGTCGTTTGTAATTACGAGTAGATACGAAACGTTTCGAGAATTTGCCGATCTCTGTCTAATAGGATGTGACTAAGTTTGGCCGTTTATTTTTATTCAACTCTTTTTATTCAGACATAATTGTTAATTTTATGGGTAATACTTTTTTGATGAAGGAAGATAATCAATTAAACTTGGCAATTGCATCGATAAAACACCGAGGTATTATTCACAATAAACTGAAGTATGATATGAAAAGTATTGACCGTAGATTTCATTTATTTATTCATGGTAATTATTGACCGTATAGACCGTTTATTCATGGTCGTCAAAGATGGCCATTACATAAGCAATTTTCCTAATAACGTGTGCATTTTTGTGGAACACGCACTAATATTGATTTATTATTTTTTTCATCTACGGTCAATGCTGATCCAAAAATACCCTACATTTTTATATTTTAGCTTAATCAATCAATGAAATTGAATCTGTCGAAAATATCAATTGCACTGAACAGAGCATCATATCTAGTGGGCTTTGTGGTACTTTATATGATAAGCTTTTTTCTTATAAAACTATATCCAGTGCATTTTACTTTTTTAATATGTACATGTTGGTAATACTTCGTAACAATCACATAGCCAGTTGCTGGGTGTCTATCGGTGGGACGCGGGACGGGTTGACGTTTTTATTGGAGCTTTGAAGACCCTTTTCTTCGTGTTAGGTGTTTAATTTTTGTTTTTTATAGAGGCGCTGCTGTGTCTGCTCAATGGATGATGTTATATTAAGTCCTTACATATGAAATTGGCGTTTTGCCGTACTGGCAACTTTGATCTCAAATATCTTCTCTTTGGTTAGGAATTCCAAATTCAAATTTATACAGCTATTTACTCAAGTATTTGTGTTTCGAAAATTATAATTCATTTGTTTTTTCCTCAATTGTTTTTTTTCTTTGCGTCACTCAGTTTACAAAATGGAAAACTTGAAATATCGCGTTATTTACGAGTACGAGTTCCACCGTGGCACCAGTGCTGCAGAAACGGCTCGAAGGATTAATGATGTGTATGGCGACGGTGCCGCAAAAGAAAACACAGTGCGTTTTTGGTTCCAACGTTTTCGTTCTGGAAATTTCGACCTGCAGAAAAAGCCCCGTGGAAGGCCGGAGACCAAAGTTGATAATGAAGAATTGAAGGCTATTGTGGAAGCGGATCCATCGCAAACCACGTCCGAGTTAGCTGCAGGCTGCGGTGTTAGTGATAAAACTGTTTTAATCCACTTGAAGCAAATTGGGAAGGTGAAAAAGCTTGAAAGGTGGGTACCTCACGAATTGAGTGAAGCAAATCAACAAACGCGCGTTGACTGCTGCGTTGCATTACTCAACCGGCACAATAATGAAGGGATTTTGAATCGAATCATTACCTGTGATGAAAAGTGGATCCTGTATGATAATCGGAAGCGCTCATCGCAATGGCTGAACCCTGCCGAACCAGCCAAACCATGCCCCAAGCGAAAATTGACTCCAAAAAAGTTACTTGTGAGCGTTTGGTGGACTAGTGCTGGTGTCGTTCACTACAGCTTTCTTAAATCTGGCCAGACGATTACGGCAGATGTCTATTGTCAGCAACTGCAAACCATGATGGAAAAGCAAGCTGCTAAACAACCGAGGCTGGTTAATCGCTCTAGGCCACTGCTGCTTCATGATAACGCTAGACCACACACTGCACAACAGACGGCTACCAAATTAGAAGAGCTTCAATTGGAATGTCTAAGACATCCACCGTACTCTCCGGACCTTGCCCCAACAGATTACTATTTTTTTCGAAATTTGGATAACTTCTTGCAAGGGAAAAAATTCAACTCTGATGGGGCAGTCCAAACCGACTTCAAAGATTTTATTGATTCCCGTCCGAATGGTTTTTTTAGTAAAGGGATCGATGAACTACCTATGAGATGGCAAAAGTGCATAGATAGCAATGGTACATACTTTGATTAAATAAATATATTATATTAAAAAAAAATCAACTTTATGTTCCTCCCAAACAAAACGCCAATTTCATATGTAAGGACCTAATATATATAGTTGAAGCAGGAAAAAGTCATTTGATGCGATGAGCGATATATTTTTAAAAGTGCTGTGGAGAGATTGTTTTTCCCGCCAAGAGGTCTAGCCGCCTTTCCAAAGAATGATGTAAACTTTTTCCGTTATAAGTAAAAAGTACGAACCTGGCAATATGGATTAAATTTCCATGCCATAAATTGCTAATTAAAAAATGCATGATTTCATAAAGGTGAGATAATAACATACATAATTTATCAATTGACACTGGCGTATACTCCTTCATATATAGGAGCACACGACCATTATTTAAGAAGAAGTAATATGTAGTTGACAACTAGTTGTAATAACGCTTATATGTAGCCCGATGGTACCCAAACAAATATCAGTCTGGTTTTTTAAATGTATTTTCTGGTTGCTTAAAAAAAATACTACACCCCTGCCCATTTAAACTGTCCACAATATAATAAAAGTGTCATACGATACAATATTCGACTTTGAATAACCATATTAAATAAAAAAATCCAGCATTTTGATTAACTTAGATCATTTATTTAATAAAATGGGTGAAAAGCGATATTAATATATTTACTAGGTATAGGTAAATATTAAAATTTGAGAAATTAATTTACGAATTTCTACATTTTTTAGATATTACTAGCCATGGACATATAATGTATATGTGACGTATTTTGGATGGAATAAAAATAAAGATATGATATATATGTTAGATTTTTGAAAAAAAATACATCTTCATAAAAATTAACTAAAAAGACATTTGAAATTGATTGTTATAAAAATGAAAACAAACGTTTATTTATCCTGTTATGACAAAAACAATCTCTCGAATTTTATTTGATAACCATATAGGACACTTAGCAGCAATATTAGAAACTTAAAATTATGCAATAACATATTTTTTACTTGTCTATTTCACCATATGATTTTACTTGTCTTTTTACCGAAGATAGCAAATTATGTATTTTGAACACGTTAAAAATAGTTACTTCCGTTAGGATTCTTGTACGAATGTAACTAAACAAAATACAATACATATTACTTTTTTGGTAGAAGAAATCCAGTCTAATTTATGTAAATATAGCACACAATCGTAAATTTTCATTAATTCATAGGTATGTGCGAATATCCTTGAAAAATTAGAAATAAATATGTATTTGCGAATGTTGTTTATTAACATACTTACCGTTTTGATTGAAACGTTTTGTCCCCGAAAACACTTTAGGCGGAGAATTTTCAATTTACTTAATCACTTGAAAACTATAAACAAAATTATAATAATTTGCACGATTCGATCACAAAAACAAGTTACTGGTTTTGAAAAATCACACACAAAAAGAACACAGCACAATACGAGTCATTCTTCTCACCATTTTTTTTTTTTTTCAAAATTCGAACATTTTTTGAGCCATTTTTGAACAACTGTTGCATTTAAGGAAGAAGGTTCGTTTACACAGGTTTCCCGCTCACCCTGATGAATAAATGCCGGCGCGGGCACCCGTCCGCGGTAACGAATTAATAGTGGAGGCTTCCCGTTTGACTAAGCGCGGTTGTCGGTTATAAAAGAGCTACGTGTGACAGGTGATAGGCCAGATGTTTTCATTACGAGGACTCCCCTTTATTTTTTATTCACCAAATTAGTAAAAGCCGTTGAATGTTGTGTAATAATAGCATTGAAACTTATTAAAAATATCTGTAAAATAATTATACTAATTAGTCGTGCATAACAATATTTATTATTCGTTATCAAAACATATATTTTTATGAAAATTGTGTTACACTTTCAATTCGGTTCAAAGTTCAAAATAGAGCTCATGACCAAAGATACTCTTATAAGTTGTCAAAAAGCACATTTATTTATAAAAATATGTTAAAGGAACGTTTATTAATATACATTTTAAATCATTCAGTTCATTGACAAAAACAGTGAAACTGTTTAATATTTAAAATGTTCAGATCAAATAAGTTTTTTCTTTCTTTGTAAGTGTGTGTTTTCTTATGTAAACTTAAAAGTATCCAAAGTATGGTGGTGTATTATAATATCTGAAAAATAATTACTTGAATTACTGAGAAACAAAATAAACTATAATATATATTAAAATATAAAATTATTAAAATATACAAATTAGTTATGCATTAGCTTTTTATTTAAACAATCACATACTCGTGTATTATGATATATTAAACTTTATCATAACAATGTTATTTATAGTTAAGGCATTTACATTGTGGAGGTTTATAGATATTGTAATTTGTTTAGTCCAACACTGTTTATTCCACATTATATAACGGTGTAGCCCTCCCGCTATCAAGGTTTCCCCCTCATCATCAGAGGAGCACAAACAAGTTTTGTTTGTGCTCCCCAGATGATGAGGTGAAACCTTCAAACCTGCAGCGTTGTATGAAATGGAAAAAACAGTGTTGGACTAAATAAATGACAAAGTCGTAACTATTATACATATGCTTATTACAACAATCACATTTCCTTAGTAAGAACTAATTTTTATTTCTTAATCCAGTTCAGTCATCCATCTAATATTTTTTCATTTGCTTGACATCATAATACCGCCACCGATAACGTTAATAGTCCCATATTGACAATTGCGTTATTTATTTCAATGATATTCAAATATATAATGTACTTACTGCTTGCCGACCTTGACCATGGTCAAATGGCATATTATAATTCATAATATACTTGTATATATGTTCGCTAACACGAATAAGTAAATTTACCTTCACACATAATACAAAACACACTAAATACGGATTAAAATTCCTAAAATGTATAAAATAGATAATCATTACAAAAAATCTTAAATATTACTTTATGAAGTGGCAAATATTATATGATTCTGGCCAAAATAATATTATCCATGAAAATTGTTTTATATTTTTTCAATTAATTATAAAAATATAAATTGTTGAAACTTTTATTTGTCTTATAATGGATTATCAATTATTTCAATCTATAGTTCAGAATAATCATTATCTAATTTAACGCCCCTGGCAGATGAGGAAGAGCAGGAGCGGGTGGTGGGGTGGTACCACAGATCACAGGTGATGCTCTGAATAAAGCAAATGGACTATTTCATACCGGCCTATTGTTATTGGAGCCGTGTTTCCACCATCCGAGAGAAAATGTCTGTTTTTATTTATTACGAATGGCAACACTACGTGATCGAATTGTCAATTCAAAAAACGAACGTTGAAAATCTCGAGAAAAAATGATTGGTGAAAAAATATAGCAGGAACAAGCAAAAAAATATAAATAAAGGTTAAAAATAATTATTATTCGATTCTAATAAAAATATCATATTCAATTAAAAATGAAGGATAATATTTTGAAATTTTATCAAGAATGTGTTAGTTATTTAAAAATCTTAATCAAATTAGTCTTATAAGAAAAAAAAGCTAATATAACGAAATATATGATTTTCTACTATATATTTAAAATAATACATACATATGAATATTTTCCTTAAAACAATTAATTAGCTTTGATAATATGAGACAGTTTGAAACGAGGCAAATAATACATAACTGTTTTAAAAGATTAACCTGAAAAACAAATCAATTTACGCATGTGCTTAAAGAAAAACATAAAATTTTCTAATTGGAAAACTGCAATAGTTATTATTATTTTTCTAAGTCGTCTCATAACTGAGAATCATGATCTTTATGAACTACATCAATTCTATTTACAAAATTTCCGAGTGATTTGGCTGAGTGGAATTATGATACCACTGAAAACCCTCCTGTATTTTTAATTTGTTCAATCCAGCATGATGGTTCTCTCCCTCTTCCTCTTTTTCCCCTAACGATGCTAATCATAAGTTTCTTCGGAGCTATTATCCCCTCTCCAAGTCACGCAGCCAAAGTACTTGAGAATACGTCTCAAAAGCCTTTATTTCATTTCAGATGTTTAAAAAAGCTTCACAATGATGTAATGAAGTTTTCTTTGTACGAGTATCTATAAATAACGACCATTGGATATTGAAATGAGCTGTGAAAAGATTCTTTGAAATTTTAGTTGAATAATTTTTGACATTCATTCAAATAGTAAAATGAATGTGGGAAAACTGATAGATCAACAGTTAGGCAGGATTTTTATTTCACCAGGGCCAAACAGCGAGCTTACTTGCGCAAACTTCACAACGATCAATAAATAGTAAAAAATGCTTGTAATCTAAGAATCTGACTTGACACACCATAAAAAATGTGTGCAAGCACAGTCCTACAGCTAGAACTCGTATGTTACGGTCGACCCAAAGGCAGCTGTTTAAGTTCAAAATAAAGATTCTACCATTGATCATATTTTGTGGACGCAAAATATTTTATTTATAAGATTTAAATGATATTTGAGTATTATTGTCGAAGAAAAGGAGAAAATATTTTTTTTCGCTAATCCTGTTCAAGTGTTTTTAAATAAAATTAAACAAGATACCGGGAACCGATGAGCATTGATTTGGGGTATAACTAGTGTTAAGAAGGGCTCTAGATATAAATCAATACATCTATATATCTCTCTGAAACCGTGATTTAATACGAGTGTAATAAGAATTAAAAAAATGGAAGTGTGAACACATGTGTCGCCTGCAAATGGACCATTGCGTGGCTAGTCACCTTCACAGAATTAGTATAGTAAATTATCTCGGCTGTGAGTATGGTCTGGATGATGAGACTTTAGATCATGTGTTTTTCGATGTATCTTTGGCGTAATAAATTTAATTTGCTAAATATCGTTGCAACACATCCTATGAATGTTTACGTTTCTTCTTTCTAAGAAGATTCTCTTAAGATAACATTTTCAGCTTTAACAGTGAAGGCTCTAATAATTATAGTCTGGGTGGATTGCCTATTATAAAAAAATAATAAAAATATAAAAGAAGTTTAATTTTAAATAAATTTCCTTCGAATAATGTTTCTTGATTTTGGATTGATTGTGTTCTCTGAAACTTAATAACAATAATATTATAAAAAAAACTCTTCGAGTAGCATGTTATTTGTGGTGCAATTGTTGACATCCCTGTTTTTAAAACAAATGTCTTGAAGGTAATCGAACCTCGGCAACGGAGTGTTTCTTGCTTTTATTTTGCAACGGGAAATTTCTTCAGCTTGCTCGTGTTGCGATAAATATGGCTTTAAAATAATTGGTATTCGACTGATCGCAATGGCGATAACCGGAAACATGGATTTGAATATTAAACCCAAGCTTTAGATGCACTTTCATTTCGTTGAAATCTATTGAAAGGCAATGATTACGCGACCAGTTGAGTGGTCAAACATTTATTGAACCCTGATGTTACTTAATTCGATACACCATTGGAAACATGATATGTGTTGAAATAGCGTTTTACTATTCAAAGATCTATAGCACTCATCATTTTTCGACCGGTTTTCCAAACCATGATTCATGCTTTCTTTAATAACCAATAAAGAAAGAAGATGTAGACAAGCCGCGAGTACTGAAGCTCCTTGCCTTGTATGCAACAGGATATGCCTGCCATAATCCGGTAGCACCAACGTCAGATACCCTGATTATCCACTTGTATTTTCCCTTATATTATATTATACTCGTCACGGGTTATAGGCATTTAATTCAATTTAATAATTATTATAATTAGAGGACAATTTATGCAGCGCCGTTCATTGACAAGACTCTCCTCACGGTTGCTCAAAAATTATGTTCTTTTTCATTTTTGGGATTCGGGCACACTATAATTAAAAGAATAAAAATATTACAAAAAAATAAAAAGGTTGAATGTAAGAATAAGAAAGGAGCGACTGCGATTTTAAGATATGGTACTTCTCTGCATATTATTCTTTTCTTGGTCTGGTCTCAATGGTCTAGTTATTTGTGCGTTTGCTAAGAAATTTTGTAAATGATTTTAAATGGATACCAGTTTATTTTTTTTTCCATATTATATCTGAATGAATTTTTTTGCCAGCTTATTATGCATATTTTAAATAATATGGGATGTAATGGGTCAAATGTCTCAGTAGCAAATATAGTAGATTTTTTTAGTGGTATTGCAATATCCGCTTCCTTCTTCTTTTTAAGTTGTGTGTTATACCAACTACGCTACTAGAGGGAAAATAAACGGGAGCTAGTCACGGGTTCGTATCCCAGATTCTGGTTTACTTTTTGCGTTTTCGGTGAAAAGTAGCAGGGTGGAGAGATTTCTCTTTAGCAGGCAGAAGTTTGTCGTAAATAAAACACAGTAGACGTTCCAAAAACTGAGAATGTATTTTGCTCATTTTTCGTTCGTTATGTGCAGCCCATCGTAAGCCCCTTTATTCACCCGTGTATGCCGTCGGGGCTTATTAGATACTTGCTAGATACCATGTATACCGCGCGCTTTCTGCATGCATGGGTTGTTCGATTAATTAAAGTGACTATTGCGAAGCAAAAGGAACATTTACGCAAAAGGAACATTTCATTACAATAGGTAAATGATTAAATTTTTTTCTCTACAATATTTACACAGCAATTACAAATAAAATCATATATTTTAGGTGACGCATACGTCCAATACAGTCCGTATTAGTTTTTCTAATGATATATCATAGATTCCGTTCTATACGATGGTACGAGTATGACTTGTAAATATAATATGTTGAACATGAATCATTATCGACGCTTTTCTTAAAACCCTGTAATTATTACTAATAAAGATGCAATATTTTACTTAGCAGAAAATGAATTGCAAAATTTTAGACAAATTAAAATACGTGATCGATTAATTAAAAACATGCCTGGGAAAAAAAAACTGTGGGGAACCAACATATCCATTGAGCGGCAGCCATCCACCTATTTCACGGTCTTTGTATCGGTGCTGTACGCTGAGTACAATATATAGTAAATGTGATATTTGGATGAATAATGAAGTATTAGAACGAGTTGAAGAATTCCGCTATTTGGTAAGTATGTTCTCAGACGATGAACAGAGGGAACGAGAAAGAACGGCTCGTTAGAATAGAAAACAAATTCAATGGGGCACTAAAATATATATAATATATTCCAACTAACCAACAGCAAGGTCTGTTAAAATGAAGGTTCACAACAGAGTATTGTACTAACATTAATATATAGGAGTGAAACGTGGAAGTTGAATCAATAAATTAAAAGTTAAGTAAATACGGTGGAAATGCGTGAACTGAAATGAATAAGCGGTACGTCGACGTATGCCAGAATATGAAATGTAATTATAAATTATGAATTTGAGCTAAAAAACTGATGTGTGATGTATGGTAAAAGTAGTACTTCAAGGTGGTTTCGACATGTTAAATGGAATATAATACAAGGTGGTTTGGACATGTTAAACTGACTAAACAAATTTATAATGTATATGTAAGTGACAGTCGTGGAAGAGGACGACCGAGTTAAGTATGGTTGGATCAAGCGAATGAAATTAAGGAGAAAGACTGACATCCTAGTCTAATTAATCAACTCTAGCTCTTGTTAGATAAATATAAGAAACTGTATGAGAAATATATGAATGTGGATGAGGCGAAAGAAGTATGCCGTGTTGGGAAAGTTTGGAGCTCTATTCTCTCTGTCCCGATAGTATATATCATATGTATGTTTCATGAACATAGATTATAATCAAAAAGCTCTATAGAACGATAGTAAAATAACTATATACGAGTAAAATCTGCACTGTATTGGAACGCACTGCTATCGTAACCTCAGTTTAATTATCAAGAGTTACCTTAAGTTGAAGAACGTGCATAAATAAAAACAATAAACGCACAGGCGTTGTCCATTTATCCACCCATTCAAAAGAGGCCGATATCCAGCGGTAGACTACCGGGAATTTCCCGGTGGGCCAATATGTAAATAGGCTGAAATATTCAGTGCACAGTATTCAAATAAAAATCATAAATAAAATAAAAGACACTTCGTTTGATTCATGCTTTACAGGCAGGGAGAGATCATGCAGATATTTGTGAAATTTAGTAAGCTATCAGAAAGATCCATTTATTAACAACGCTTTTAATTTTTCATAGAAAATAGGCGTGTTGAGCAAGATAAAGAAGACTACTCTGAGATGGTTTGAGCATGTAGAATAAATGAATGAAGAAATATTAACAAAACAAATATACAGTGTACATGGGAGTGGAAAGCTTGGTAGAGAAAGAACAAGGAAAGATTGGTTGGATCAAATGTACGATATTTTTGAAAGAAGGAAATGTAAAAAGTTAGAGAAACCGTAGTAGCTGTATGAGAAGGTGTATAGATGTAGATGTGAAATATATGTGTAGCGATATGAAAGTCTGGCGTTCTTTTCTTCCTGCTTACCCAGAAAGGGGGACGGTGGGTGGTATGTATGTAGAAAATGGAGAACTATTGGCGCTTCACTTGACAACGAAATTCATACTAAGATTGCGGGTAACAACGATTGCTAGAAAATTAGGATAAAACCATCTAAAATTGGACGGCATGCTGCTTTTATGCTATGTAAAAGTTCAATTTCTCTTCGTTGTACGATAAACATGTTTTGAAAGCGTATGAATATTTGTTAACCATTTCATTAATACAAGTGTCCTGCAAGAGGTCTTTTTCTAAGTTAAAATATTGTACTCGTACTCGTATATCGTGATAATTCGATATCGAATCGTTCATGATAATATCTAGTGAAAGCGATATAAACCTTGAGCAAGATAAGTTATCATGATGTAATGAACATTATTAAATAAATCCTACTATAAAATACTGGAGGAGGGGGGGGGGGGAATTACGCAAATAATTTGAAATAAAAAGGATTGATCGTGTTCGTCATTCTCTCCGAAATCTATATGAATGATATGGTCTATGTTGCATGACTGAAAACGATGATATTGGTATGGAATTAGATATCTCTCGAAATTATCGTGAACAAATTAGTCGACTGATTTTGGTGATACTTTCGTAACGAGAGCTACACAGCCCTCATTCAAATATGTTCACTATAGAGTAGTTTATTTATTTATTATTATATATTTGTTCAATTCAACACTAAAATTATATGTTCTTAAGCCCGTTAAGCATAATACATAACCTCTGACACCAATGACTTCGATCAAATAATTTCTTTGTAAAAAATGGAAAATATGTAATATTGCATACAATTTATATTTTTGCGAGCTTCAATTTCGATGTTTGTATTGTATTACACTTTTGTTTAATACAATACGATCTAACAGGTTTATTGTTGAGTGCCAATCTCTAACAATCATCACAAAATATATTAAAGAGGCATTAATTGAAAATCAAATTAAAACCATTGAAAAAATGGTTATCAACGAGAATTGAACCTAAACAGCCAGGAGTTTTACTAGGCCACGAATGATGAGTACATGAAATAAGTTTAGTATAATTATGAGGTTGGCATCATCCGTAAGGAAAAACAAATATTAACAAAACAAGTATATGTTTGGAAACAATATTTCTGGTCGAGGGATAAAAAACGTTGACATTCTTCCGTCCAGTATAAAGTGCACACCACAGTGTTAATCGTCAGCATTCGATCAAGTGATAACAATTAATATTATTCACCATCAAAATAAACAAATTGACCAAAGCTTAGGTGGATGGATGGGGTGCAGAATGATGCAAACGTGACTGGCATCAGGGGCTGGAGGAGTGCATCCCAGGATAGGGGGGAATGGCAACGACTGCTGGAGGAGGCCGGGGCCCACAATGGGCTGTAGTGCCATTGATGATGATGATGAAAATAAACAAATTAGAGACATTTTGATATACGGTACACTGCAAGGAAAAATAATGACAACCTTCAATTGATATTGCTGGGGTAAATTCAAGGCAGAAGAAGTGAGGGATGAGGATGATTGAAGACCTTACGGGAGTGATTTCGTAATGGTTACATATCTTTGTACAGAACTGTTGTCTCAAAGATCAATGTAGACATACATGATGATCGTCAATTTCTAAAGAGGAGAGCTACTAAAAAAGAAAAATATAAAAATGATCGCTGTTTGTCTGAAACTCCATAACCCACTTAGCCTTGTTTAGAGTATACGAGCCCTGCCTGCATTGTAGTTTGCATCATTGGAATATCCATCTGCGTGCAAGCTTTCTTAACATGACAAGGTTGTGATATACGCAATGCGTTCTTGAAACTCCGTCTTCCTTTTTTGTGATTGCCGCATCTAAGACAGAGCGTATAGAATTATATTTTTGATTTATTCAGTTTATTAAAAATATACTGCGTTTATTAAAAAAACTATTACATTAGGGTGGGAGAGTCTTTAGTTGAAGACATATTCCCTCGAACGGAGATATTTACACGTACATTTTAAACGTATTTAATTCAGGAAAATTGTAAAGATAAGAATATATCTTGTTTTGAAGGTTTTAAAAATAATAAATACACACGTTTTTATAAAATAACATAATTAGAAAATGCGTATAAAATATAAAACGACTGCTTAATTATTTTCTTAATCATAAAAAAACTATGAATACCTACAGAACAAAATAAGTTCGACAAAATTCAATACACAGGAGCTCATTTTAGATGTATTGATTTGTTTTTGTGTTCTATTTTCAAAATAAACAAATTGTGCTGAGTGATATTAATTACAGCATGGTTAAATTGGCATTATAATTATATTATCGAACAAAACCATTTGAAATATTAATTTTACAGTGTCATCTAGCGGGGAACATGGAAAGAATATGATAGCGCTTCTGCTTTTCTTTTCAATTGAAAGTGTGTTCGTTAATGTCCGCTAGGTGGCAGGTATTTATTTCTGGAATAAAAACCTGTATTTTCATATAAATTTTAAATTGCATGGAAATCGCAGGATGATTTTTCAATAAGGCGTCGTCTTTATTTATAAATGTTCGTAGTTCTAACAATGCTGATTCGCTAAAATTCAAAGTCTTTTTAAATATGGACCGAGCATCGGTAAATTATTAAACAAAAAACAATTTTAGTAAAAAACGTGAGAAAACGTCTTTTTTAAATTTCAGTAATAATGCTTATTTTGGTCTTTATAAGCTAAACAAACACATTTTATGATTTCATTGCCCAATTAATTACATTTATATGTATGTTACGTACGAGTATGCGGTCGTTGTTAAATTTCTGATGACTTAAAAAAATTATATTAAACAATAAATTACTTTGTTATTCCAATCATACCATTACACGTGCGTTTACCTCCTATTTCGAGGCTCTCTTCAGGCAGAACGATCCATGTTTGTTACGAGAGCAATGCTTAGGCCAGACTGTGGTGATGTTTCATTGGATGTGTGTGACAAAAAGGACAAAAATCAGGGTGGTGAAAAATTTCAAAATTCTTGGGTTATTTATTTAATGCTTTTATTTTTATTGATGGCCGTGAATAATTCAAATATTTCGAAATTCATTGCTTTGTATACCTTTTGTATGAAAATTTTAATTTTACTTTCATTTATGTTGTTATTCGTCTCTATAAAATGGTTATTGAAATTGAAAAAAAAAATGATTGGATAAACAGTGCTTATGTTCTTGTATTCTTGTGCCTATATGTTCCGTTGTGTTATTCGAAATTATGTATAATACTTTCACAAGCACGCCGTTTTTATATACGCCGCTCTTATGTAATTTGTCAACCTTGTCCTGGGAGTTAAAAAAGTTTTTACGTATATTATAATTGGTGTAATATGAAGACTTTATTTTTTCTGCAAGGCAGCTTGAGACGATAAGAATTATTCCACCAACATGTAAAATTATTCTCCAATTGTCTGCGCCATTCAGTTCTTTTATTATGGCGTAGGTAAACATATAAGGGTGTAAAGGGATGCACCACCATCCCAGCTGTCTAAAAGTCAACCTCACCTGTATGCGGTGCGTATGCTAGTGAACTGACGAGGCTCTGGCGATCGAGTATCGGTGGCGTATCCGTTGGTGGAAACCAATAGTTTTCCACATATAAGGAGACTGAAAAGACTCCTTCAAGGGCAGATCAGCCTCTGCGGGTGACTTTGTCGTCTCAGTTAATCTGTACCACAGGATACCCACCATAGAGTTACAACCCAAGTTGGATCGGGAGCGTGACCGATCCGAATTGATTAATTAAACGCGGCCAGTACAATAAAGATGGTCATTCGAATGAAACTAAAAGAACATCCGGAGGTAGAATACTTTCATATTCGGATCTCCGAGGAAGGGTGTCTATTCGAGCTAATCATTGCAAGAGACAGAGTGATGAATAAACACAATTTACCTTTGGTTATCTAAGTCTTTATCTCGGTCTGTCAGGTGGCCTTCTTCCGTTTTGTTGGACTTGCATATTAATTTTTGCTCTAACGACCTTACGTCCCTGACTAATTAAATGAGTTAATTTTTTCATTCGATCTCAGTTTCCTCTCTTATGCAGCCTTAATTGAAACTCAACACTTTTGCTGGTCTTTGAGTATCCTGACCCACGTTTTGGACCAATATGTTATTACGAATAAGATGATCAAGCTGTTTATACTTTGTTTGGCATTCTAGGACAGGGCCTTCCAGCTCAGTAGTTTGTGCAATGCTTCGGCTGTTCTAGTTCCACTTTGGACCCTTGTTTGGGTGTCCATTACCAACACAGTTGTGTCGGTGAAAACACCACTCAAGTATGTCAACGTCAACTCGTCAATCCTATCCTCTGCCATCATGGCGGGATTAAAATATGGTCTTATTAAATATAATAGTTTGACTTATAGTTAAGTATGAAATAATTGTATACTAGAGAAGATAAATTCACGTTTGCTAAATCTAAAAGCATATTGATAACGTAAGTATTTTTTAAATTTTACTTGAAAGAAATAACGCATAGGCATATATTATTATAAAGATTAATATATTTCATAATTTTAAATTATATAAAAACTCGTTTTGCACAAAAGGTCAACATATATTACCTATTAATTTGAAAATATACTCATATGCATCTAAGTTGATAGAAAAAACTGTCAGTTTGAAATATTTATGGCGAGATGGACCGTATTAAAGACATGATAGAAAGTGGAAATATCATATAACCTTTTTTTTCCGATTCCAGCACGCACTTTTTCTCCCATATAAAGGTTTCTAAATCTGGGTGCGTCTTAGAAACCTTATGTGTCGAGCTGTTTTTTTTTCAAAATTTTCCACGCTTTGCATACGGCACCACTCCTTTCGGTTTTACGGGGAAACCCCGCCTCCAAGTTTGACCATATAAAAAAATGAAATATTCTATAAAGATAGTATTTTACGTGCACAAAAAATAAATAGATGTCGACAGAGCTTATGGAAGACTGGATAAATGTTGTGTAGAATATAGACGTTCTAAAGTCTTTGTAACCCGCTAAGCACGCCAGTACTTAATGCATTTCGTGGACATTTGATCCGAGTGTTGATAACTATAATTCCTTTCCTTTACTGAATGGATTCTTATTTTATTTTTATCGTTACGTATTTTTATATATTACGGATTTATCACAGATATTGAAGGGCGTGGCGGGTAGATGATATTGTCTTCGGCTCGTTATATCGATACTTCGGAAGTAAAACCACGGGACTTAAAGATCGACATTGCACGTGTTTGCAATATTACTGCAAGTGAATATGCAACAACATTCGCATTAGTCTAGCGTGCGTGAGTATTGTTATCAGATGAACTCAGCCAGTTGACACATTTAATTTTTTTTCGGGTGCCCCCAATAGTCGAACACGAAACCGCCGGGTAGAAGTAAAGCGTCTTACGAACTAGGCAACGAAGGTAACATAATAAATGATAACGAGAAAGTTGTCTGATGTATGATGTGAAAATTATCTAAATAAAATGAATAAATATATGAGAAACCTTACCTGGACCAGCCGAATCCATTGGCCAGCAGAAAGCAGACCCCCGAGACTACTCCCGCCAGCACTCCCACCCCCAGTCCCGCTCCCACCAGCAGAGGCAGCGTCTCCCCCGTCATCCTCAGAATTGTCTCACTTTTCATCTATTCACATCTATTCGCCCACTTTACTACAGCAATTCACATTTAACTGCTTCAGATCAGCTGCCACATTAACTCGATGGACCGATTCCGAGATTGAATCTCTAGTCGACCTTAGGCTCAATACACAGTAACAGGTTGGGTAATTAAGGTAATAATTTAGCTTGAATGTTAGATAACTCCATCTCGATTAACATCAGTTTACTTTTGTCATTCAAAGTTACAGTGGTTAAATTTAATAAAAAATCCTTGAACTGTAATGAAATGTTTGAAGCGATGATTTCAATTTCAATTTAATCCACTTTGTATTAAATTTTATTGATAAACTTCACAATCTTAATGGATTTCGCACATAAACTCTTGAATAGTTTCGGCAATCTGAAAAAAAAAACATGAAAACTTTGATAATATATTGTATAAATGTTGACATAATTCTCAAACATCTCGAATACAGGACCCACGTAACTTACAATCATATTCGTCCTGGAGATATACCACAAAATTATAAAATTATTTCATTTCCGAAAGTCATAGATATATTCTATCTACATAAACTTCTTAAAAACTTGATGGATAGTCCTTTCCTGCTGGTTGAAATTCAATTTTATATCCCTCAGGACTCGGCAGATTTTTTTTTCAAGTATTCCAGAATCAACTACGAGTATATGCAATCGAGCTTCATGAATTAGGCATGCATTGTGGTTTACCGTCAAACCTGACATGTTTGCATCAAGTTTGGCCTCAGTTAGATACTAACTGATATCCATGTACCGTACTTAAAGATTGATTAATTTACGAAATGAAAATGTTCAAAGATTACAACGCCTATACATACTTGTTAATTATCCCTTTAACTGAATCCTTCCTTTCCCTTTAACTGAATTCTTCCTTTCCCTTCCCCACACTCTTTAGTGTTGTTAAAACGACTGCAAGGAAATAATATAATTGACTTTTATTTTATATTTGTATTCATAATATCCTGTTATTAATTCAGGAAGTTGTTTTATTTATAAATTAATTAAAAAATACATAGCGCTTAGCTTCAAAATAAAAAATTAAGTTTTTAATTTTAAAAGTCTGAGCTACCTTTGCAGAAATACTCCAGGAAACACAATATTATTCATCTCTTTATATTATTATATTTTCAGAATTATTTCCGCATTTGCTTGATTTGATGATGGACCACGTTTCGAAGAGGTTGTAGCCTTTATCCTCAAGATTATGTACAACTAATAATTCTGAAAATATTTGGAGCTCAAGTAGAAGATATCGGGTTTATACGATTAATATAATATATAGAAAAATACAGTTATACTCGTATAATCTTTTCGGTAAGTTAAAATGAAAAAAAAATATATAGTACGCTCTGTCTGAAATTACTAAAATTAATGTGTTGTTTTGCCTCTTTAAGCCAAAGGCATTTTTGTATGTTCTGGCCCTTTCTCATTTAATAAACGAGTATCTTAAGATCAGTACACATCTATTAATTTTAAGATCTTAAATTCTAACATACTCCTATTATAAAACCGGTTCACTAACTTGAGTGTCAACTTCTCAAATTGGGCACATCCAATGGCCCTATACGAATTTGGACCCTAATTTTGGAACTAGTTACCTTGAGTAACTGACATACATTTTGTGTTACGTGATGGGCGCATATTTTGGTTTTTAGTCCATAAAATGAACACATGGATTATCTCTCTTACTAGTAGGATTCATAAACTATAAGTACATACACACATATCATTACATTGTCTTTCTTGCAAGGTTAACAGAGATAACAGATCTCTACACAATTTTCGCTTCCTCCACATCCATACATCTCGTCATGAAAAATCTCCAATTTTTCATACTGCTGCCAATATCTTCTTTCAAAATCTAGCTCACTTGATCCAACTACGATTTCCTCGGTCTACATCTGCCATATGTTTAGAAATATAAGGCTGCGCATGTCTGCTACAAGAGATTAATAAAACGAAATATTTCCATCGACATGACTCCTCCCCGTGACCCACGGATGACGACAGCCGTGACTTAGTAGGTAAAACGTTGGTCTCCCAATCTGGAAGTTGTGAGTTCGATCCTCGTTGTTATCACTTTAAAAAAGTTTCAATCAAGTTTTTATTTAAGGCCTCGTTAACATCTTTCTGGTTGTTTGAAAGAAATTGCTGTATATCAATACACCCACCAGATGTACCATGTTTAACCCTGTATACAAAGGAATGAAAATAAAAAAAGAGATGAACACATACATTAAATAGGCAAGGCTGTACTGTTCGCGAAGAAAGTATAATGGAATGCAATACAAATATTTTAATATTATCATAAATGATTTATTTAAACCAAAATATATGTTATCTAACCACCCTCCCGCACTCTAAATTGAAAACAGAAGAAGGTATTTTCTTTCCCGAAAATGGGTTTAAATATAATACGAGTATTAAGGGCCCATAAGGCTCATATTCCTCAGATACTTGAGCAAGAGGGAGGAACGAATTCATTGTGCCGTTTAATTCTCTAAATTAACTCCGTGATGTACTTCATGTAAATTGTTGTAATAAGTCACCTGAATAAATGGTGTATATCTTTCATCATCATCATCATCTATTCTAGACTTCAGACATAGAATTTGATTATTGGATTTCATGAATAAAAATATATACTAAACATACATTTATACCATCACGACGTACCCCTGTCAAGGTAGATGGAGAGTAGAGAGCGCCAGACTGTCCTATCGCGACACACATTTCTCCTTTTATTCATCCCTACACCTTCTTATACAGCTCCTATTATTTCTCTGACTCTGATATTTCATTTTTTCAAAATATCATTCACTTGATCTAAGTATACTTTCCTTGGTAGTTTTCTACCACACCTTTTACTCACATTTGTACTGAATATTTGTTTCGTTAGTATTTCTTCATTCATTCGTTCTCAAATTATCTTAGAGTGCTCTTCTAGATCTTACTTAATATATCAGTCTTTAGTTCACATTCATCCCTAATCATTTCATTCTGTATTCTGAGATAAATTAGTATCCCATATATTATTCTCAGTACACGCATTTCTACAGCATACTACTTAATTTATGTACACTATTTAAGAAAATATCAAGTTACATAAGAACTCAGTGTGTTTTCAAATATTATATAAATAATCTTTTATGTTTTAAAACCATTCTCGTTTTAATTACTTTCTTTTCAAGTGGTCTCAGTTTGTTACACTTGATTTTAATAATATAAATGTAAATATAATATTACGCTTTTTAAATTTTCATTAACATACTAGATATAACATCACATTATAATTTCATTGGATTTTTATCTCAATTATCAATTCAATTTTTAGCGTTTCATAATCAGAGTCACCCACCTATCGGGTTTCAAAGAGAAGGTGAGGAATTAGCATGTATTTAGTTTTTAATTGGTTACGTTAAAGAGAATCGAAAGTGAGTATGCGACGCTCTCTGAATTTTGTTTTTATGTTGTACAATACAACGTTTTAATAAATGTCTGTGTTAGAGTTTATTGGCCATGTTTTTATTTGTAACTAAGAGCCTTAAATAATATTGTCGGGTCTTATAATTAGAGAACTAGTACGGTAACTAGTAAATAATCCTCATTCTGGTTTCTAACTACGAGCAGGCGCTCTTTAAATGCGTTTGTACCTAGTGTCCTATAGCGCTTTTCGACTTTTCCTATGTAACTATTTTTTCGCAATATTCTAAATATCTGTCCAAATATCAGAGACGTCGTTGCCAGCGGCAATGTTTGTTTTTATTTAGCACTTCGTTGTATTAATTTTTATAACCCTACGATAATATATTTTATTTATTTATGGTATAATTATTTATTAATAGTATATTCATGGTATAATTTTTTTGTAATTTTTTTGCCAAGTGGCAATCTCTTCCAACCAATCGGACAAAAGTAAATAAATAAAGTTACATGGTCGAAAAGAATATTCAAATCATTATTTATTTGTACAAAATTCTAGAACAGTATAAATAATAAAAATAAAACTGAAATATCATCAATCAAAGGAAAAAGGAAGGGATAGTGGAGAGGAAAGGAAATCCGGAAATGAAAAACGTTACGTTACTGACTTGAAATTAAGATTTTTTCCTGACGCTTTTTAAAACATCGCAATGACGGAGCGACTTTAACATTTGTCAGTAAGAGGTACCAGAATCTCACTGCATGGGCACGAAAGCACGAAGTAAAATAAAATAGCGATGAATTGGGAAAGTCAATCAACAGTCTGATGTTGAATATGCTAAATAATACATTTTATGTGAGATAAGGGAGGGCGGCGAGTCAGTTGAGGATATTATACAATAGTAATAATATTACAATTTTACGTCTATTTTCCACACTCAAATAGTTAAGCTCTTTCTGATATGAAGCAATATGATCGTACTTCTTAAGTAAAAAATAAATCTCAGACAAACATTTTAAAGGCGCTTCCAGCCAACCGGCGATGAGTTATACATGTTTTCTTAATTATGGAAACAGAAAAAAGTTAGAATAGATTAAAAATACAGAAAAGTTAAAAAACAAAGAACAAAGAAATGGAAAGAAAACGAACCAACTATTATTTTGTTAATATAATCGGTCTTGAGAGGGGATGAATATGGGTAGACTAATAGTAATGGTCTAATGATAGAGGACTTTTTATTCGTTATTGACATATTGGATTTTACATCTCATTTTCATACCCTATTCCATCTGGATTTATTTCAAGGCGCTGCCTTTATTTAATAAATTAAAAGAGAACGCGGCACTCTTGATGTTATTTTTAATTATTTTATTGTATTACATTTCCGTTGTATACAGTATAACCTGGCGGGTTTATTGCCATGTGGCAATATCTTAACCATACTAGAAAGATGTTAAAGAGTCCTTTAGTGAAAACCAGACTGGAACCCTGTTTAAACATTCTAAAGGGAATCGAACCAGCAACTTCCGGGTCGGGAGACAAACGTCTTGCCAACTAGGCCACGGAGGTGTTGTATATCATGATAATAATAATCATCATGTCATCTCCCTTTAAGGATAGGCAGACAGAAGATATTGCCATTTTCTTTGATTGTTTCAGGTGTATGGATGCATACTCTCTTATTTTAAATCATGACAACTTCCAGAATTTGAATGTTATCCAGTCAAATATATGTGCTTGGAAAAAACTTGCTATTGAGCGTTAATAGTTGATAACAGTTGATCAAAGATATTTATCGCGAAAGATTTGAATTTAATAAAAAATTTAAAGATCCAAAAATCGCGTGTAATTTGAAAATTTTGATTTTATTTTACATTATTTTCGAACAATAATATCTTAATTTTTTTGCATCAAATTTGGTACGTGGCAGGTTCAAACCTCATTCAGTATTTTGCAGCATATATCTAATTAGTGAAGCTCCTTTGAATGCGTAAAGCTCATTCTCTAGGTGGTGTGTAACGACTTACTCATTTAAAAGAGGAGAAAAAGGAAAAAAAAAGGTAGAAGACTGCACGGCACAGCTTTGCTTTCCAACTAAATTGACGTTGGCAAGGCGATCCTCGACCACGAAGCCCAGCAACGACGACGACAGTTATATAGGTATCATTGTATGATAACATTGTAACGTATCTGATAGCTTTTCTGTCGTTTCGCAATTTAACTGTACGATATTAATTTTCATTTGTAAGGAAAATTGCATCTTGTCTCTCCTGTTTAAGTCTTGTGATCCAAATAATCCGACAAAATTGGGGTGTATTTAAATAAGTGTATAAGAGGGATTTTGTATTTTGACATTAAAACCTTGATATCCTCGTTAAGCAACATTTCGTTATGACCATAAAGGCATAGATATATATAAATTCACTTAGCGGATTCTAAAGTCTTATTGTTGAGACAGGGAAACTCTTGCTTACTCCAAAATAAATTAAAATTACTCATTAGTAATGCGAAGTAAATTGTCTTGCCAAGCGTTGAATTTTATATTAGTTATAAATTCCTAACTGTGCGCAGCGGTGAAGATAAGGCAAAAACATCTCTCGTTTCTGGACTGTGGGGTAGGATAATGGGGCTTGTTAACTTTGTAGGCAATAAAATATATAAGGGTCCAATTTTGGCAATCAACCAACGAGATATTTTCGAAGAGTGATGAACAAATATTTTAACTAAAAACAATCATTAGGACACTTTGCTCTCCGTTAATGAACAAGAGTTTTTTTTAAATTATTTTTAGAATATATCAATAATTGAATTGAAATGAATGTTCATTACCAGTGAGGAGTATAAAATGGAAAACGCAGAAATTGGGGGATTAAGGTACTTGTTGTGGGTGCCGCCATAGATAACTATATAAGCCTATTTGTGATTGACATATCCTATTGCATACAGGGCAAACAACTTCGTTACATGCAACTTGTCTTCTTTAAATATCAATAATAGTTACTAACTGGAGCAGGAGCTCATAAAATATTTCAAAGTTTTCAAAACAAACACCATTGAGCTTCATTATTTTATCCTAACAACATTGTTTTCTTCTCAAATATCTAAGGCTGAAGAATTAACGTTAACGGTCTGTCAGATAGTAGATTTTTACATCTTACTTACAGATCGTAAATAATTCTATTTTATTTAGTAGCGCTAATGATCTGAAAAACACAAAGATATTGACGTGACATTTTAAAAACGAAACGTCATGTTACGAGTCACATATTTATTAATTTGTATGGTACACATCAATACATCCGAGGCTGCTCGCGCTAGCACTGCAAAGATTTTAAAGAACGTGACAGGGAGCAACGTTGCCCCTCTTTTCAGCCTCATTAACCAAGCCTTCAGGTTTTAAAACTACTGGAGTAGGCACGGAACATACAGTTCGTCATTACATGCGTTGGTAATACTCGTACTACCGCTCGAGTTGGCAATATTCCTCGTACAGTCTAGCGCATATTAATATTGTTACCAGATAAACTTTTACCACTGGAACTTTTTTCTTTTTTTCAAATAACCACCGGGAATCGATCCCGAAATCCCCGGTAGCAAGTCTAACCTCTTACTAACTAGGTCACGAAGGATATCATTCATTGAGTCACGGAAGTCGAGATGAGAGAATGCTTATTATTGTTTCGTTATTGTTCAGTTTACTATTATTGAACATCTGGAAGCGTAATCAATGAGGAACACCCTACAAATGCATCAATACATTTTTTAAATTTGTATTATTTATAGTTAATTTAAAAGTAGAATAAAAAATATAAGATTTTTTCATAATGCTCAATTGTTACATTAACCCATTGTTCCTCAATCTGTGGGTTGCGACCCCCAGCGGCGGTAACTATGTGTGCAAAAGGAAAGTAATAGATCTTCTGAGAAAACCTCCAACGGTTACCTCTGCATATACTTTATATTAACTAGTGATAGTGTGTACAAGGTAGTGTAAGAATGTAATCATAATCAAACTTAGGAATAAAAAATAACTAAGCTAGTTACTGTTTCTACAGATCGACATTTTTTATGAAAAAATAAATGAATTAATATGATGGTTTCATTTAAAAGTTTGTCCATTTGTAGATCTAAATTAGAAATATACGAAATATAATTGTTTTCAAGCGATAACAGACAATTCCTGTATTTAGTTGTTAATGCTGTAGACGAGAGGCCTTTTCACAAAAGTAAGATATTGCAAAAAACATTAGCATATTCAAGGCTTCTGTGATAAAACTTCTTTATTCTTTGGCACGTGCACATGTATAACAAGATACAAGTTTTTGAAAGAGGGTCGCGAAGTCTTATATTTCTTTTATGTTTTGGGGGTCGCAAGGCTGAAAAGGTTGAGAAACAATGCATTTACCAAACGCAAGTTACATTGTTTTGCCTGGAGAGATTCAAGATTTATAAACACTTCTTCCATTATTCAGCTTGATTAAAAGAGAAATGATTTTTTAACAAACATTTCTGACATTTTTTGAAGAACGTAAAAATTGGTACATTATAAAATATATCGTTCTGCAAATGTAATGAGACATCAAACTTTATTCAGATGCAGTTGCATTTTCTTAAAGTAAAGTTCTAGATGTAAGGAAAGCTATGCACACACTATATAACATTTTAACTTCACTTTATTCACACTGTCTCTTAAATTGACGTATTTTTCAGACCAATCTTTGTTTTGAAATAGGAAATACATTCGTATATGCATGTTCTTAAAAAAATGTTTAACGTATAGACATTTGTAAAAGAAAAATAATTATCTACACATATTATGAGTTGTCGATGAATTATGCGATTGGCTTTGAGATAATATTTATGCCGGAGTTTTCAATATGTTTCAGCTACTTACTATGTGACATATTCAACATTAACAACGTGACATATTCAATACTTGCCATGTGACATATCCAGTATGTGATATATGTTTAATGCTTACTATGTGACATATTCAAGCAAAACATATCTATCTAACATAAGTTTGTTTTGAAATATTTTCAGATAACATAGTATTACCAAGAATATTTCCCTTTATTTATCAAGACTGTTTCAATCGTCAAATACGCTACTTATCGTCTTGATGTTTTTTTCAATACGATCGAATATTTCCTCGAATACTAGGAAATAAAGTCAATGGGATACTAAAACCGTATCATAATAAATTGGGTCTATAACAGTATTTTATCACCAACTTTGATTTATTGACGCTATATTTTAGTAAGGAAAAATACTGAAAAGAGCCGAATATATACTGTGAAAATACGTAAACTGAGAAGAATATACGAGTATGAAGTGTCTTTGTATCAAAGAATATAAAATGAAGAAAATAACGGTACATATGACCTTAAGACTGATGTTTTAACAAATATGAAAAAGAGCATTCTGAGATGGTTTGAGCATGCTGAACGAATGAACGAAGGAAGAATGACAAAACAAATATACAGTTCAAATATAAATTGAGAGCGTGATAGAACAATACCACAGAACGTAAAGTTGAATCAACCGAAAAATATTTTGATGGAAGAAAAAGTAAAAAGTAAGAGAAAGCATAGAAGTTGCATGCACATGTGTAGGTAAAGGAGGCGAACGATGTTAGTCGCTGTAAAAAGTCTGGCGCACTGTCCTCTCTGTAATTTTATGTGTATAATGAGGTATTCGCATTAGATTTTTCAAACGAACATTTTGTTGATTTAATCCTTTATTTGTATATGTGTATATTTTCAATCGACAGTGAAAGTCTTCAGTAAATAGAATACCTCTCATTATGCGATACAGAAAAAAACTAAAGAATTTGATTAAAACTCTGAAAAAATCTATATAAGTTGGAATTTTTGTCAATTAGTTTTTATCTGTAAATTTAAATACGAATCTTAAAAGTTTTAGCGGGTTCTTTAAAGTTTTTTATTTAAGCAACGAACTGGTATTTATTTGAATAATAATATTATTTCATAAATTAATATTAAACATCAAACAAATTTTAATACAAACTCACAAACGAGGAGAATTTAAAAATATGTAGCTTATAAAATATTTGATAAAAAAATATTTTTTATTTCACCAATAACATTAATCCCCGTGACACGTATTTCTATCCTTTTTCTTGTGGCTTTATTTGGGCGATATATTAACATATTTAGAGAAATAACAAATAAATTTACTATAGAATATTCTAATATGAAATTTCACATTTTTTATAACTAGCTTCTGTTAATAACAGTAATTGATTTACGACTTAAATGTGTTTAAAAATATTTAGAAAGGATATTTTCTCTATTCGTCTTGGTAAAAACTGTGTCATAGAATACCGATAAGTCAATACCATCTTTGAAAGAATCACTTTGTCCTCTAAAAGAGTAATATAAATGTTATGTATCAAACTGAAAAGGATGATCAGATAAGTTCGATCCATCGTCACACTTCTGAGAAACAGATCCAACATTCCGAGGGAGACCGTCGGTAACGTTTCAAGTTCCTTTCACCCGTAGAAAGATAATAAAAAATTGTCTCTACACTTACATGTACATGTAAGTATACTTTCTACATCCAAGAGCTATTTTGACAATAAAAAATGAAAGTGCTTTCTTGTATTTGTTAAATTGTTCCATGTAATAAACTGTCCGGTCATATTAGCACCTTTCAAAGACTCGTTGAGAAAGGTTCAATGTGAGAATTTTTCTAGTCTGTATTACATTCTCTAGAGTAAATATTGAATAGAGCCGTAACAAATATTTTGGGTTGTTCAGAAGGTAATTTCATACGTATGGTTAAATACAAATGCAAATCTTGAGATTTTCAGTATCTCAGCAATCGCTTGGGCCGTAGAACATTGGTAATTTTCGATCTAATTCTGACTTGGTTGACATCAATGTTTTCGAGTGTTGTATCACCATTACGGAATTTTTCAAACCACATTTGGCACATACCACCGCTTACTGCATCATCGCCATATACTGTATGTATCTTTTTTGTTTGTGTCGCATTTTTCGTTTGCGATAGTAAAAAGCACTAAGTAGGTTTAAATGCAAACTAACTGATTTACCTAATATATATTTAACCTGTTTTGAAAAAAATGTGACATCGCTTTGTACATGCATGTTTGGAATGTTTTTTTTAAATCTAGAATTGAATTTTTTATATAAGAAATCCACCAAAGATGATCTGTGCTGTGACTGTTCAAGTCAAAACCCTAATACAAAAGTGTCAACATAATCAATAAAATTTAAAATATTTTGTTTTTGACAATTTAAGCTTCAGCTGATACAAGTATAACTTTGAATCAGTGCATTCGATCTCTATGCAAAGTTCTTCGCAGAATTAAAAAACCTATTATTCATTGGACGTGGTAAATATATGGTATTTATTGTAGTAAATTAAATCTGTTACGCAAAGGACCACTGAAACCACATGATCTACTATCAACTTCAGCCAGAATCCTTCCTCCATACAAGAACCCGTTTGCAAGTGACTCATTGACATCATATGCATTTTATTAGCTTGATATTTTCACAATCAATATCTGGCTCATAACAACTTATTGGTGTTAAAATAGCGTATGGGAATAAAATATGGACATGGAATATGAATAAAAGGAGTTGAGTAAGTGCAATGGAAATGCGTTCACTGAGATATATATGTGATGTGTTCATGTATGACTGAATAACAAATATAATAATTAAGGATGAATGTGAGCTAAAGAAAAAGAGTTTAGGTGGTTTGGGCATTGATTGAAAAGATGGGTTACGAAAGACAGATCTAACAAATATATTATATAACACAAATATTACGAAAACGTAATAGAGGATGACCAAGAAAAGTATGATTGGACCAAGTGACTGAAATTATGAAAGGAAGAGTAAGAGAAACGAAATGAACTGTATAAGGAGATTTATGAATTAAGAGGAGGCGAAAGGCGTATGTCGTGAAAGTTTGACGCTCTGACTTCTCTACTTATACCAGCAGGAAAATGGCACGATGTATATGTAAAAGCATTCTTAATGTAAAGTGCTAAAGCATTTAGTCTTAATGAGATTTTGTTTGATGCTTCATAAACCTCGTCAATATTTATTCACGTACATAGAATTTTATGGGTAATCACTTGGTTTTAGGTCGAAAGTTTCACCAAGCGAAACGAAATTTAAAATGAACAGATTACTATTTAAATTTAAGGTATAATGGTTAAGTCACGTATATGTAAAACAAGAAAACTGATTTTAAACATTCGAGGAGTCAATTGTAACTTTTTAAATTATAATTTAGCCTTTATGGGAACACTTCTTCTTGGAGTTCCTCTTCTCTTCTGAGGTTGGCGATATTCATGCGTATTTTAACCTTTAAGGCAACAGCTGTGTACAAATAAACGGTAACATAATGAAATTACTCCTGTTAGCACTTTAACAACAAGATGCGTTTTATTTCTGCCCTTCATTTTCCCTTGAATATTAATTGAAGGGTCGCATCTTTTTTCCCTCATATTTATGTATAAAGTACTCGACATTTCTCCTTTTTGATGGTGGATTATACTTTTCGGTCTTTATTAATCCATTTCAAGATGTCATAATTACAGACTTGGTTAATTCACAAAACTATCAGCATACTTCGATTGCATTACATTTCAATAGCTTCTAATTTATTTGTGGTGACCTGAGTAAGGAAGTATCCATGCTTTACCCATAAAGATGTACGGTGAATATGTAGCAAAGCAATTGCATACATAAGTTGAGATTAAAATAAATATTGCAGAAGATATCCTGCATTTTGAAGGAGCATCTTCGTGCCATCTTCACTCTTTCTTTGGTCTCTCGAGACTGTTCCCATTGATTACTATAGTTCGGAAAATCTAGGATGAGTCCTGTGACAGCTCACAAATTTGCCCCAATACAACCTTGTAACGATGTTCAGTAATTTTAATTATTTTATCAACTTTAATGTAAGCCTCAATTCTAATAAATAGCAAGTTATTTAGGTAAATACATTACATTCGATTGCATTTAGGCAAATTTGTGAGCTGTCACAGGACTCATCCTAGAATTTCCGAATTATAAGCCAATATTCCAAATAATTATACTATTGGACTTACTCATTAATTTGTAAAGAGGCACCCCTTTCAGTAATATATTTTTATTGCTAATAATATATTTAGTGTTTGATATATTTATTTTTGAGCTCTTTTTGAATACTGTACAAGAACATTGATCTAAAAGAAATGAATGATTTAAATATTATCTCACTGATTTATTCTTTTTCACAAATTTTGAAATCCAAAAATTGTTGTAATTAAAAACAGTTCTTGACAATAGTTTAAATAAAGCTTTCATAAACACAATATGTATTTTCAAATAACACTAATTGGAAATATAAATACCACCAATGAAATAATTCTATCTAAAGATTGTACAA
The DNA here is from genome assembly GCA_949825065.1 of Odontocerum albicorne. Taxonomy (NCBI): domain Eukaryota; kingdom Metazoa; phylum Arthropoda; class Insecta; order Trichoptera; family Odontoceridae; genus Odontocerum; species Odontocerum albicorne. Next base: position 34,372,087 of record OX463839.1, on the reverse strand, counting down.
AAAATCTAATATTTCAGGCAAATAATATTAAAACTTAAAGAAAATGTTCTACTGAAGTTACAAAAATGAGGTTATTTTGAAGATTGGTGTAACAACATCACATTATCAAGTTTTTCATAAAAGTGTTTCATAATAATTAAGTTAAAATGAAGATATTTTAAGCCGCGACATGTAAATTTGATAGTAATATTTACAAATGGATATTTGGCAATGGCGCGTACGACTCGCGCCTAATTTGCTATCGCACGACGACGCTACATCAGCTACAGAGCTGTAGATAGTATAGGAGTATAGCGAGTGATTAATTACTTGTAGTTCCGTAAAGACGGGAGGCGCCTCACTAAGGTCGTTTTTGGTGGATTTACAGTAAAACTGTATAATTACGTTATTTAATGGAGATCTTTTGGAAATCCTTCCTTTTGTGTTTTAGTGAAGTCTATCAATCCAATACAAGATGTAGATTGACAAATTCCTTTTCCTAATTTCTCAAGTAAAAGTTGTGTTAAGAAATATATACATCACGCTTTAAATTATGTAAGCCCCTTTTAAATTTTATTCCGATTCGTTCAATTTAATAAGTGCCAAAATGCACAATTCGTTAACTAAGAATTTCACGTTTCCTGCTCATTGATTTTTTCTTATCCAGTTCACATTATACTTATTTGTAAAGATACTACAAAAAATCCAACGAAATAAATTTACAAATAATCTCTAAAGTTTATTAATACATAAAAATAAAACTGTTTAGATACAATACTTTATTCACGTGCTGTTTTTTACAAATACGATTGTGTTTCATCAGATATCCGGTTTTTGTAAAGTTTGAAAATTTTACTCAATTTCTTAAAATAAACATAGGTTTTACAACCAGCGCTTCACTGTAAATATCCACATAACACATGAAGTAAGATACAAATAAGTTTTCCTAATGTATATCGAAAATAGTTTTGGTTGTGGAATTATCCTCACACATATTTTTCCCAATACATTTCTAATGTACGAGTATCTCTAGTAATGAACATTTACGTATGATTAACGATATATCGTCGAGTAAGATTTTATTTTCGAAAATCAACAAATATTCGGTCTTATCATGCACAAATAATCATAATAGATTATTTGTGTATGCTAAAGAATACCATTGGTCGAAACCCTCGTCGTTTTTCGTTTATGGTGCGGTGCGGATATCTGGATACTCAAGGTACACTATCGACAGAACATTTATTTCTTCTCATTAAATTGTTAAGGATAAAAACGCATCTTTCTGTGCTGTGTCGAACAATGGTCTTAAGATAATTTGAAGCGATAGCGGTAGGAGGGGCTGCAATAGCTTCCAAATGTCGATTCTTACTGGAAGTATGAGTGGCGGAAGAAACGGAGTCCAGGTGCTCATCCAATGGAGGAATCAAATAAAGAAAACAGGGTGTACTTTCCAGAAGGCTGTACGTAAAACGAAAAATCAATTTTTCTGAAGAAGAATTCTCAAGAAAATAGTAGCCACGTTCCTCAATCTTGAAGGACCAACCCATAAGAATATAGACTGACACAAAAAAAGCTTCATTTTCAATTTGTGGAAACATTTTCTGGGTTCATTAACAAATGTGTTCTAGGAAAACAAATTCAAAATAAACAAAGAATACCCACTCTACTCGGACTCAATAATATAGTATAGTATATCCAAACACAAAACGGTCGCATCCTTCACATTCATAAATCTCGCCATGCACAATTTTCTATTATTTCTACGATTTTCTCTACCGTGTTTCGAAATCTGGTATTTTTGTGGAGTCATTGTTTCGCGTTAATTTTCTTCACATATCCAAACCTCCTTTTTTAATTATACCTATAACATTGACTTGATCCATTCATTTCTGATATATTTTTTCCTCCTTGTTTCATATACACACTTAGTGCACCCATCTTCAAAACATTATTTTTTTCTACCAAGTCTCCTAGTTTCCCTCCCATTTGTTAAGGTGTGCATCAAAGAGCTATTGTGTAATGTAATTTTTGTGATTTTTCATATAGCGAGGCTGTTTTACGGGCTCCATTTATCTTGTTCCGTGTCGTAATTTTTCCTTCAATGTTTCTTTCATCTCGCCCGTCACATATTAACCTTACACTTGTCACGGGGGAAAGCAAGTATGATAACTGGTTGAAGAGTTCATACACAGGACGTTTTCAGTAATCATCAGCTGATCATTTTCGAATTTCAACGCTGACCCAGGATTTCTTGAAGTTTGTACGATTGACATTGTTTTTCATGTATATATATCTACTCGTAAATATGTTGTAAGCACTATTTTTGTAATTTCTCGTCGTCATTTGTCTGAACCATCTGCCTAACTCTGCCCAAGACAATTATCTACCTCTGCTTATTTGGCCATCATGGAGTACTGCTGTCACAGATAAATCTTTTGTGTAATGTGACAATGGTTACAGGCAAAAAGTTTTTTTCATTTCCTTTATATGAAATAAAGTACGTCTGTTGAGAGAAGTCGATAGTATGGTCGCAACTTATAACGGTTGCGGGTAAGACTTACTTCTCTTAGCCTATATAACACGAACTCAATTTTATTTTTCAGCTTATTTGATCTTAACTATATATCGAAAACAATTCTTAACGCTTGTTTGTTATCTATCTCAATTAATATGCGACAGGGAGTTAGCTTGAGCTCAAGTCATAAATGGTAGCAATTATCTCCATGTCATACATTTCAGCAAAACTGTAAACGAAACGATACGATTAGGTTTGAATCAGTCTGTGTAGTAGTTTTTTTCGTAATACCCTTATTTAAGTTCTTCGAAAAAGAGAATACTGGATAAATATGATGATATGTTAATGAGAAAGACATTCCTCATTTTGGGTTCATTTCCATAACTTTCAAACGAAATTCCGACATTTATCCAATACTCATCATACTTCTCAACGATTTAAAAAAAATACATAAATTAATAAATAATACAATCTCTTAAAACAACAACAAATGGGGGACTTTATAACGCTGTTTTGTAATAAACAATCTCCTAAAGAGTACCTTGCTTTTGGATTCGAAGCTTTGGTATCCGCCTAAATAAATTCTTGCGGTATGATGTTTGACAGTTTGTTTTAAATATCGATGCCAATAATGAAAAAATGACAATTATTAACTAGGACATTGACACTGGAAAACTATTTAATGATAGTAGACGTATTAAAATATTTATACTAATTTCATATGTAATGGAAAATAATAAATTGTGATTATTTGTGATAAAAGTATGAATTAAGTAATTAGTTTTATTCCAGCAACTAGCAAAGCTATCGAAATCAATAAACTGGAGTTGTAACTACATAAACAGTTAAAAATATTTATTTACTAGGGAATTTAATTTTTTTTTGTATTGTCTAATTCCTCCGTGACATAAAAATCAATTGAGAGTCGAATATCGATTCCAAGTTTAACATTAAAATAAGTTATTTTTACCTGCAGCGAATTCAATTCTATCGCAGTATTATGCAAACGAAGAAAAGGTCTATTGATAAAGAAGACTTTAATCTGTTGGCCTTCAATTCCAAACCATTCCATGTCAAGGTAAGGAAACATTCCATTAAACAGTTTGTAATCTTTTTTACTTACATAATATATATTTTTAAATACAAATTCAGAAATTTAAAAAAGTGTATTTTTAAATACTCAAAATTCGTATACAAAATGTTTCAAAATTATTTTGTCTAAAAAACTACAAATTTGCATCAACGAATGATTGATTTATACAAATTATAATTCAAGTATGACTGGCCGTGATACAGGACCACTGAGATAAATATGGTTGGACCAAAGGACGAAATTAAGAAGGGTAGGAGTAAGAGAAACAAAATTGTATGTATGAATGTGGAGGAGGCGAAGGAAGTATTTCGTAAGATGTCTGTCTCCCAACCCGGAGTTTGCGGGTTAGATTCCCATTGGTATCCCTATTTTTTTTTAATACTTTCAGTCTGTAACTACCTTTCTGGTAGGTAAAAAGAGATTGTCGCATAACAACAAAGCCGCCAGGTTGTACTGTGTACAGTTGTAAATGTAATATAAAAAAATGATTGGCGCTCTATCATATCGGCCTACTACAACAGCAAAATGAAGTGATGATATGTATGTAATAAAAATTGTGCGATGAAACCCAAATGGTGATTGATAATAATTTACCGTCAACCAGAGAGAGATTTTCATTGTCATGTGTCAACAAGTCACCCAAATTCTATTTTACATAACTGAAGTGTTATATGTTATAGCAAAGAAACTGAATGTGAAGCAATCAGTTAAGTCATATTTGAATTTTTAACCAAAAAAATTAATTATGCCCATAAATTTTCGTCGTTAATTGAGTGTTCTCGTATTTTTTATGTGCACCTTATTCTAAATTTTCATACGACAAACCTTAGATGTATTATGGAAATCGGCTATAACTATAAGGTAACGAGTATACAATATTACTATTTAACGGGCGCTTGTTGAAACTTTTCTCATTTAATAGCAATTTGTAATTAATGAGCGAATACAAGTCAAACGAGGCACACTATGCGTAGTGTACCTCGTTTGACTTGTATTCACATTAAAAATGAACTTTTAGGTTAAACTTGTTAAGTGACTTGACCTTAAAATAACAATTAATCTTCTCGCTATCTCCATCCCCGTCATAGTTAATTTAATAAAAAAACAAGACATTAATTATATATGTTTTAAATTAATGTATTATATTTCACATATGCCTGAAAAAAAATTCAGCGCTTCTCCACTAGCTTAAATTGTTTATCGGAATTTTTGCCGTGTTGAGATAGCTTGAATGATGTCTGACGTTTGTAGATGACGGCTGCAATGCCTTTGACCACCACATCAGTTCACTTGGCTAGATATAACTCCGAAAAAAATGTGAACTTATGTTTTTTTAGTTTTCAAAAAGGAGTCGAAAGATTTTTTAAGAAAATGTTTTATTTTAACTAGAGACAGCTTATTCGAAAGAGGCAGCTTATTCGATAAAAAATAATGTCTTGTTATTATATTTATTCTGGTCTGCGAGATCAGCAGATTTCTAGACTACAGTCTATTTTCAATGCAGCTTCTAGGTTGATCTATGATGGTCATAAATATTGTCGTATTATTAATCTGATTCAATTAAGTCTATATAAGTGTTGTCACAAAGGCTACAAGTGTTGCGAACCGATTGATTTTAAATATTGCCTCTTTGTATTCAAGCCTATTAAGGAGATGTTCCATTGTATTTTTGGATCTGTGTCTGAGATATGTTGCTTCGGAGAGGAGCTAAACTCAGAGGTCGATCTCATTTCATCTAATAACTTGATTATTTAGAATTAATCTAATAGGGTGAATAACATATGATAAGACTTTCAGCGTTGATGATCTTAAAGTGAGGAATGGTCTGGCTGTGAATCTTAGGGATATGGGTGGCAGTTTCGGAATGCATCAAGAAGCACTTGAAAATAGCCCTTATCTTCTTATCAAAATTTATGGTTATATGAACACTACATACATACGTTATACATCACATATAATTTAATGTGATGATATCGTATATTTGAGGATCTTTAAGGGGTTCAAACTCACAAAAACACAATTTGACTTGCAATAATTAAACAATCCTTTTAACTTGACTACTAATATAAATACTTAAGAAAAGGGCTTCAACGAGAAAATTTCTGGAATCAGGCCATCTTTTGAAAAACCACTAGAGGGAACAGAGCAATTTTATTCCGGTGTTTGGATACTTGAATCGCTTTTAAGTCGTCGAGTTATAAAGTTAATACACGAGAACACGGAGAGAGGTTTTAAAAGGAAATTTAGGTTTTATCTCTTGCGTCAAAGACTTTTGTTTCTTTTACGATAAATCTATATCCGTCGCCTTTAGATTTCGCTTTTTTGTGTGTCATATCTAAAAAAATCAAGGTATACTGAATAATAAACTAGATCCTAAATCCACGTATTTTCATTTTTATTAATAGTCAAGGCATTAACATTGTGGAGGTTTGAAGACATTGTAATTTGTTTTATTAAACACTGTTTATTCCACTTTTTGTAACGGTATAACCCTACCAGTTTCAAGACACCATCAACATGTATTCGATGTCATTCATCGAGCCATTGTGTTAAAAATCCCTGGAATAACTGCGTCACTCACACTTCACTGTCTTACTTGTCAGAAATATTATATATACAGAAAAGAAATATAACATTATCAATGAACAAACCCAGATAGTAATTTTTTAATAATTTTAATTCTTCGGGAATAGTTTTTGGGGAAATCTAAAATCCTGAGGAAAAACAGCAAAAAGTTCTATATAAATCTACCAGATAAAAGGCTATACAAGAATGAAACTTCAGATGGTCTTATGAATTGGATTTCATTGACATCAATGTTTTGGGATTGATCTGTTAAGATTGTGTACAGTGTGCTGAAGTATTACTTCACACAATGAACCATTACACGCACAGGTATCGTATGTTATTGTACATACTCGTACAAAGGATAGAATGACTTTCATCCTAGTCAGGATTTGTTCAGCTTTAATATTACCACTAGAATATTTTTTTGATTTTCATTTTGGGATAAAAGTGGGATAATTAATGTTATCGTTCTTCTTTGAGCCGTGAACAAACTAAAAAAAAACGATTGATGTTCCTCAGGTTCTTTCAAAAGTTTTTGCTTTTGTTCACGGCGAACTCACAGTATTTATGTTTAAGTCAAATTTGGTCTTTGTTTTCACTTCGGGCATGACTTGAAGTAACTTTATATCCTTAGTAATAGTTAAAATTTCGATCTTCAAATATTCTATCGGTAGTCCTGTTTTTATTCTGTGACACATAATGTTTTTTTTTCAATCGCTTTTATAACGTATTTTTGATAAATTATCTTCAAATGCAAATCTTTATTTTTGTTAAACGTACAAGTTGTTTTATTTTCCTTTGAAATATAAAAATATTCTAATTCAATGTTACACATGCATATTACTGAAATATACAGTAATTAAATTTTCAATGATAACGATGCTTTCAAAAATAACAAAACCTTCTAATTAAAAAAAATAGATATGACCGAAGTCAAAGGTATCCTTATACTCCCGAATACTAGACAGGAAAAATGTCTGTGCAGTTCGAGGGGAGTTGCATAACGTGGGTCTCGAACTGGCGACCTTCCGCACGGAAGTCCAGTACGTTGCCGCGCGGCCATGACCCTCAATATTTACAAAACTTGTTAAAACAGTGTTTAAAAGCATATGAGTAAGTAAAATTTGATTTAATGCTATTATTTCTAGTTTTTTAAAAGTGTCCCAATTTTGTAGCCTAGACAATTCAATTCTACGCCATGTGACCGCTTGAATATAGAAAGTGCTTTATATATCCATATTTTCATTTTCCATAAAAAAAAACCTTTTAATCTCTTTTCCTAAGACACTTAATGCATTTTAGCCGACGAAATCATCATCTTAGATTAATTACAGATGTTTAGTTTATTTGCAAACCGTTAAGTTTATTTATTAATTTGTTATGATGATAGTCCACAACAATTTTTATTACCAACTTTGGTGTATGGAAAAGAAATGTAGACAGTCTGACAGGAGCCAAATAAATATTTAAAAAATGCGTGCACTAGGAAGAACACATGGGGTGACTGTATGACAGAATACGGAAAAAAAGTAATTAGGGATGAATGTGAACTTAAGGCTTGTGTGTTCAATAACCTGAAGAAGAGCACTATGAGATAGTGAAGAATAGCACTATGAGATAGATAGTACTAACGAAACAAATATATACTCGTAGTACAAATGTGAGTGGAAGGCGTGAGAGAGCTAATACATACATTAGCTTTTTAGATGTTAAACGAAGATTTATATACGAAGGTAGGTCAATAAATTCGCGGAATGGGAGGAGGGGGGAAAACAATTTCTTATTTTCCCATTTCAATATATTCACCATTAACTCGAGTAAATTTTTCATATCTTTCAACAAGCTTATTTATACCCATGAAAAAACAAGATTTGCTTTTGCCCCCATAAGCCAAAATTGCACTTTTAACTTCTTTATCGTCTGTAAATTTTTCCACTCGAAGTTCTTTTTTCATATTTGGAAACAAATAATAGTCAGACGGAGCCAGATCTGGGCTGTAGGGAGGGTGATTTAATATTTGGAAGCCACAGTTGTGAGGGGCAGCCAATACAAAATTGTTTTTGTGCATGGGTGCGTTGTCATGCAAAAGTAGCATCCCTTTTGTCCATTTTCCACCCATTTTTATCCTTCACAGCTTCTTTCAACTGCATCAGCAGACCAGAGTAGTACTCTCCAGTTATCTACGAGTATCAGCAGTATGCCTTCCGCATCCCAAAAAAATGTTGTAATATTTTTTCCAAGCAATTGCGACACTTCGAACTTCTTATGGGACTGTGTGCTCTTTTAATGCCCCTGCATGGACTTCTGATTCAATTCAGGCTCATATTTATGAACCCAATTTTCATCTTCAGTAATAATTTGGCTCAAAATCTCATTTTGTTGTTTCTGCAGAGGTCCAAAAACTGTAGTGAACATTCGACGCGTTGTTGTTTTTGAAGTGGCGTGAGCATTCTGGGAACCCACCTTGCACTGACTTTTGACATCCCTAGATGCTGATAGAGGATATTCAAAATAGTTGTATTTGGTACTCCAACCATCTCCACCAGCTGTTGTTTGATTAGGCGGGCATCTTCCAACACTAGCTTTTCTATTTTTTGACGATGTTTGAAGAAGTGGCCTCAACAGGCCGTTCTGGTCGGAGATCGTCTTCAATCGATTCTCTCCCTTGCTCAAAAAGACTATGCCACTTGTAAACCATCGTTTTTCTAGAACAATAGTCCCCGTAAACCACTAACATCACTTTCAAAATGATTTTAGCTGTTTACTCATGTTTTGTAAGAAATTTAATGCCGACGCGATATTTACTTTTTCCATACTTGGGATGTTATTAACGTTTGACATACTCTCCCGACGATATGTTAAACAAAACTGTCAAAATTAGACTAAAACTTGGTGAATATACTAATAATGAGTAATATTATCGGAACATGCGCATGCGCATTACCGTCCCTCCCTTTACCCCTTCATTTCGCGAAATTATTGACGTCCCCTCGTATTAATGAATATTTGAAATTTTTGGATAAACCAATATTAATTTAATTATAACGTTGAAAACCATTTTGATTACTTTAATTAAATTGAACTTGAATTAATCATTGTTTTGTATGTTAGAAATATACAATAATTATTCAAAATTTAGATATTCTGATATAAAATAACATCCTTGTCAGACTGCTTTAAAATTAAAAACATCTCTAATAAACTAACAACAGAATTGTTATTTTTTGTTATTTTTAAATAACCATAAATATGCAATTTTCGCATTAAATATCGTCTTCCTCAATATTAATTTACTTTCCTTACATCTGTTATCTTTGCAGCAGAAAATGAGAAAACACTACAAATCATCATTAATCAAATTATATTAATTGTATGTACATATATCTTGTTTCAAATAGATGTATCATTATGAATTATTAAGCAGCTAATTTATTAAAATGAATTCATAAATTTTAAAGAAATAGTAAAATTAAAGACACCACATGCACGTGGTTTTGAAAATATAATCTAAAATTCTATTAACGAAATAAACAAATAATTACCGTTATAAAATTGACTCAAAAATCTCTTTAAATTTTAACAGTGACACATTAAGATATTAATTTAAACTTTATTGGAAAACTATAGAATCCTGAGGAATCAATTAAAATAAGCTCATTTTTATTAATTATACAAAACTCGAAAACCGCAACGCAGATTTTGAATTTTTTTAAATTTAGCTATGTGATATTAATATTTATAATAAAACCAATTTAAATAAAATACGAGAAAATGGCATCTTTTGCAATATGTTGTTTTTAAGGATTACACAAACTTTTGATAAAAATTGAAGACCCTATTTAAAATAAAATATAATATCATGTCTCGAGTTTAAAAATTAGAACTAGAAATCTTATTTAAAAAATATTAAATCACGAAATAAGCAAGGAGAGTGAGTGGGAAAAAAAGTTAAAAATGACTTAGTTATTTTAAGTTAAAAGCTCTCCACAATGTTTAACAGCAGACAAACTAACCAAGTTAGTAGAATAGTTAACATTGCGGTCATTCCTATGCGCATTGAGCTAACCCTCATCACTCCCGGCCTGAATGTTTGTGTATGTATTTATTTTGTATGTGATTTGGCTTAGGCATGTACACGAGCCAATTTCACCCAGTTTGCAAATAGTTGTATTGATTTCGGCTTTGGAAAAGATTTTTAAGGATTTCCACTTTTCTCTTTGAAACGCTGAGAAAAGGAATCGACTTTGTGGCTTCGTTCTTTGCGTTGTAGGCGCGTTAAAGAAACATACCCTGTAACAAAATCTTTTTCAATAATTATTTCTAAAAAAACTGAATATTGTACTTTTGTTGAAATTTATGGAATAAGATTCAAATTTGATTTATTACTCACCCTCATTTGTTTTACACAACGTAAAATGTTTATTGCAAATGATAAAGAAAATTGTCAACAAAAATTGTAAATGCAGAAATATATCCTTATTGAATACTCATTAGAATTTAAGTAAATAAATAAATAAATATAAATATTAGGTTTATTGACAGCAACATAGTATGTACAAGATCACACCTGAATAACATTTCTAAAAACACATAAATTGCAGACAATACATCAGACGCAGAAGCTATCAAAAGGTCTGGGCTCATCTAATAGCATCCCCTCGGCCAAAATACACCCCACCAATATAGGGCGAACCCAGCCACGGGGACACCAGATGTTTTTCAGCCCACACCCTTAAACACGTAGAAACAGGAATATATACAAAAAAATAAACACAGAAAATAAATATAGTAGATGACAAAAAAAGAAAAAAAACACATTCAAGAGAGAGTACACCAAAAGGTCCGGGCTCATCCCACAAACATTCCCACGGCCGAGATACACCCCACCAATGTAGGGTGAGCCCGACCGCAAGGGCATCAGGGGGCTTTTATCCCACACCCCCGCATATCTAAATTAAAGAATAAATATAATAAAAAAAAAAAGAAAAAATTTACGTCTCATTCAAATATACTGTATAAATTAACCATTTAAATTTTTTTAGATTACCGTATTTTTATTAAATTCACAATAATAAATTTCATAGACGGGTAAGGGTTCATTTCTTACTTTCAATAAATGATGCCAGATGTTACAACGAAAATATGTCTTAAGAAAATTCGAAAGCGAGATCCTCTCTTCGGTGAGACAAGTTTAATGCAAAGAAATTTAATTTGAAAATTTGAATCTTGGTATTTATATTGAATCTCAGGAAACCATCTAATATTAAAACTATAAATAACCTTTTTAATTATTTTTCAAGTTTAATATGAATCAAAATGAAATGTAAAGAAAGTCAAGATCCAAAAGTGAAAATTAAAATTCTGACTATGCAAGATAAAAACCAATATAATCATAAGTTTAAAATTAAAAAAAAATTGTTCTGAAAACGATATGAATATATTTTTGCTAATGGCGATACCCAGAATGATACTTAAATTTTATTGTTGAAAATTATAAAATAATGAATGTACCAAGAAACATCTTACATATTATCGGTACATGGGGATTTTTTCTTTGGGACCTGTTCAAATATTTAAGAAAATGATTAATACTTTCTTTAATGAAACTCTCATAAGAACAATTTGGTTTTTGTATCGCTTCGGATTTACATTCAGCTAATCGGGAATGTTTGTAATCTCTGAATTTAGGGGTCCCTTATTCAGTCGGGTCTCTTCTTGTCCACGCACTGGAAATATCAATAAGTAACTAGGAAAACCCGTGATAATTAAAATAAAAGAACAAATAAGAACGGCGTTTAGAGGTCAAACGCTTTTTAAGAAGGCTTTAAAATAGAACTTTTACTTAAATGGGAATTTAATATGTTTTTAGGGAGAATGTAAAATAAATAATTGATTATATGAAAATATAAAAAAAAAATAGTGGTAATGCTTAAGATTGGGAACTTTTTCTTATTGGTGTATGGTAAAAAATATCTGATAAGAAAACTATGAAAATCTTACCTTTAGAAGACGAGCTACAAAGAAAGTCTTGAATATGAATGCATTTTGCTTCTGGAAGAGTTCAATGAAAGAAGACAATTTCAAGCCATGCCATAATTCATAGCAAAGGCACTTTAATAGTAAACTTCTTTATCAAAAAAATTATATGTAATTTTTGTTGATTTTAAATTTGAAAAAATATTTTATTTTAAAATACGTTTTTATGATACATATTGGGTCCTTACATGTGAAATTGGCGTTTTGCCGTACTGGCAACTTTGATCTCAAATATCTTCTCTTTGGTTAGGAATTCCAAATTAAAATTTATACAGCTATTTACTCAAGTATTTGTGTTTCGAAAATTATAATTCATTTGTTTTTTCCTCAATTGTTTTTTTTCTTTGCGTCACTCAGTTTACAAAATGGAAAACTTGAAATATCGCGTTATTTACGAGTACGAGTTCCACCGTGGCACCAGTGCTGCAGAAACGGCTCGAAGGATTAATGATGTGTATGGCGACGGTGCCGCAAAAGAAAACACAGTGCGTTTTTGGTTCCAACGTTTTCGTTCTGGAAATTTCGACCTGCAGAAAAAGCCCCGTGGACGACCGAAGACCAAAGCTGATAATGAAGAATTGAAGGCTATTGTGGAAGCGGATCCATCGCAAACCACGTCCGAGTTAGCTGCAGGCTGCGGTGTTAGTGATAAAACTGTTTTAATCCACTTGAAGCAAATTGGGAAGGTGAAAAAGCTTGAAAGGTGGGTACCTCACGAATTGAGTGAAGCAAATCAACAAACGCGCGTTGACTGCTGCGTTGCATTACTCAACCGGCACAATAATGAAGGGATTTTGAAACGAATCATTACCTGTGATGAAAAGTGGATCCTGTATGATAATCGGAAGCGCTCATCGCAATGGCTGAACCCTGCCGAACCAGCCAAACCATGCCCCAAGCGAAAATTGACTCCAAAAAAGTTACTTGTGAGCGTTTGGTGGACTAGTGCTGGTGTCGTTCACTACAGCTTTCTTAAATCTGGCCAGACGATTACGGCAGATGTCTATTGTCAGCAACTGCAAACCATGATGGAAATGCTAGCTGCTAAACAACCGAGGCTGGTTAATCGCTCTAGGCCACTGCTGCTTCATGATAACGCTAGACCACACACTGCACAACAGACGGCTACCAAATTAGAAGAGCTTCAATTGGAATGTCTCAGACATCCACCGTACTCTCCGGACCTTGCCCCAACAGATTACTATTTTTTTCGAAATTTGGATAACTTCTTGCAAGGGAAAAAATTCAACTCCGATGGGGCAGTCCAAACCGACTTCAAAGATTTTATTGATTCCCGTCCGAATGGTTTTTTTAGTAAAGGGATCGATGAACTACCTATGAGATGGCAAAAGTGCATAGATAGCAATGGTACATACTTTGATTAAATAAATATATTATATTAAAAAAAATCAACTTTATGTTCCTCCCAAACAAAACGCCGGTTTCATATGTGGGGACCTAATATTATATATGATTTAAGAAGTTGTATGTAATTGAATAGTTAAATGTATTTTCTTTAAGGGAAGGATACAATGCAAAATCATCACTTGACATCTATCAAATGGATAATCATTTTGAAATATGAATGTTACTTTTCACTTTATAAAACAATGTATAACACCACCATGCCATGTCCGTATTGGGGTAGGTATATGAAACAGATCTCCACTTCATTCTATCTTGGTACACATATTTCGCTTCTGCCGCGTCCTTACCCCTCGTCAAGAAATCTCTACTTTTGTAAAGACTTTTCCCTCTTCCCACTTTCAGAATTTGATTCATTTGGTAGTGTCACATATTCCAAGTTTCCAAACTTCCCGTACCTTCTATACTAGTCGTAAAAGTTATACACAATGTAAATAATAGATCAAATGGGAAGTTGGAGCATATTTTATAACATTATCAATTGATATCCTAAGTGACCATGATATTCACAAGAAAAGTCTTATTCCCCTACGATTTATGAACAAAGAAATGTAATTTCCAAATGATTAAAAACGCTGTCGATAACTAGTTTTAAAACTATAAATAACGAACAGAAGAATTCTTTCACGAGAATATAAAATTATTTAGATAAACAAATTCTGTTACAAAATGCACTCCTTTTATTTATGAATATTTTCAGGTTGGTATTTGTAAACACGAAAATACTGTTGTGCTTCCGACATGTCGTTGGAAGAAATAAAGTCTAGTGGAAACTAAGAGTGACTGTGTGTTGAGGGACGACAAGCATCAGTACGGTCTTCAACAAAGTGGATAGGTCAAATCAATGAGATGACTAGTTGGTAGAACATGATAGCAGATCTTAGAACTCACGATGACTCAAGACCGATACCGATATTCAGTTTCAGACAACTTGGGCACCAAAAAAAAAAAACTGGGAAGAATATTTCAAAACATTAATATAACAAACAAATTTTAGTCGAAATGTGTTCAAATGTCGTATGGCTTAAAACACAACATAAAAATTAAAACAATTGTTATAGTAGTAAAAAAATCTAAAAAAATGCATTTATTAATGTTGCTTTTCCGGTCATTGTTTTTTCGATACAACAGACGCGAAATCGAAAAATGAAACTATGGAAAATATACAGTATACAAAATCATTCAACACTGCGGAATAAATTTTCATCTTTTATTGTTTCATTTATAATATTATAAACTCTCTCATTCATTTATTATTGTATTTTTGACTTTATCTATGGTGACCAAATTATCCTACATGCATATTATATTTTTATATGTTGCCTTTAAAAAATAAAAATATATAGTATTTAATTAAAAATAAGTAAAAAAAGTTATATATTTAAACGTAACGATGAAGAGAGTATGGTTGAACAAAGGGAATAAATTTTTAGAAGGAAAATTAAGGTGTAAGAGAAACAAAATAAATTGTACGAGAAGGTGTATGGATGTGGATGAGCAGAAGGTAGTATTTTGCGATAGAAAAGTAGGTGTTCTATCTTTTCTGTCTACCCTTACAGACAAATCGCTTGATAGTATGTGTGCATATAATATCGTAAAATGTAATTTCTATAGTAAATAACATCACGCCATTTCCATGCTGGGGTAGGCAGAAAGGACCGAATATAAATTTTTCTATCATGTGTGCTGATTAGCTTACTTGCTATTTATTTTTGATACATTTGATTGACAATTCGTGTTCAATTATTAATGATTTCATTAAATCAGTCTTTGATATTTCTATTCGGGACTTTAGCAGTTTTAATATAGAAATAAATTAAACTAGAATAATTTATGAAAATACCTATTTGAGAATTTTCCAGTACTCAATATTTGTCAAATAGATAAGTAGGGTTCGTGATTTGTTTATGAAAAAAAATTAACACTTTGCTTCAGTATTGCATTTTATTGTTGATTTTTACAGTAAAACCTTGCGCGTTTATTGCTATGAGGAAATCTATTTCAACCAACTAGAAAAATGTAAAAGAGGCTTGTAAAACTCAGACTGGAACCTTTATTTTAAAAAAATGGGTAGCAGCAGGAAGTTTTACAAATTAGGCCACAAAGACCACCTTAAAATAAAATTAGTTCAGTAACGGTGTTCTACTAATATCAATTTAGGTTCATCATTAGTAAGTCGAATATACTGAAATAATTTTTATTAAAAAATCTGATATATAAATATAAGTTTTAGTAATTTCTTCATTTAGTCAGGGTTCCATTTTTATTTCATGAACAGGCAATATCTGAACCATATTGTGTATTGTTTTCTCTTTCGAAAGTAAATGTGAATAAATTGTATTTATCTAGTAACAAAATTAAAATGCTAGTTAAAATGATTTATGCGAAAATGCAGTTTTATCGTTGTCACCTTCCTAGCCAATGCGAAATATGCTGGTTACTAAAATAAATAATGCCATATCGATTTGCTGTGCATGAACTGCATTGACCTAAATCAACTATATAATATGTATTTATTTATGTGAATTCACAATAATCTAAGAAATTGATTTAACTCTTCAGTTAACTAATTGTTTTGTAAGGATGTTCCATATGGATATTTGTAAAAATTGGATATCATCATTTGATGAATATAAATTTTTCATTATTTAATGACGTGAAAAAAATATTTTGCGGTCGAGGGTGACCATCGTTTATTTTTAATTCATCTGACAAATGAAGGCATTATCGATTGGATTTTCATCACTTGATTTGTGCTGGCTTGCTATAGTATTATTATGTGACTTTGTCTAAAAGACTATAGTATTATAATGTGACTTTGTCTAAAAGACTATAGTATAATTATGTGACTTTGTCTAGGTCTGCTTTATACATTTTATCCAATGATAACCAAATGACAATTAACATAGCGCCGCTTCGAGAGAAGACTATCCTCAAGGGCATTTTTTGTAAGCAATGAAAAGTTTCAGTCAATCAATTTATATTTGTTAACTTTTATTACTGCATTATATTTTCAACTTCATTCGGTAAATTATCTACAACTTAACTCGTTAGAATAATAATCAAGTATATAACAACACTCGAAATTTAATAATAGAAAAATAAACAATAGAAATGTATTATTTCGCGATAAAAAAAATCCATAAATTTTTATCAACAGAATGATTTTATACTTAAATGTAAAAAAATCTACATAGTAAATTTAAATTAAAGAAACAGGCCTGTTTCACTTTACAAAATCATTCTCAAACTATTTCACAATGCTTTGGCAAAGCGAAACAAGTCACTTAAAATGAAGTTTATTAGGAAGATTTTTTTCACATTTAAGTGCGTAATCATTGTTTAAACATGGACTTATACAGTAAAAATACTGAATCAAACAATATTTATACTTGAATAAAAATTTGTTGCTTGAATTAAAAAAATTGCATAGCTAAATCATTTTTTTTTAATAATAGATATGACAGAAGTCATAGGTATCCTTATACCCTCGAACACTAGGCGGAAAAAAGTGCCTGTGTCGTTCGACGGGAGTAGCACAGCGCAGGGTTCGAACCGACGAACTCCCGCACGGAAATCCAGCGCGTTACCGCGCGGCCATGCACCTCATTAAATAATTTAAAATGAACAGAAAATATTATTTTGTTTTGTTTGATACTTTCATATGTATTCTACAATTGAGTGCTTATTGCAGTATTGGGGTCTTTTACCACCATGACTTGAATAAACCAGTTTTAAACAAAAACGTGATTTTAAACATAGATGTTTGCGTATAGCCACCAATGAAACATGGAACTTGTGTATAGAAATTCAGCGTTACATTTGTACATACTCGTATCATCGCTAGGAGAACAGAGCGCCAGACGTTCCTATCGCGACACATGGGACAAGCGTTATATTGTACTACTAGGTAATGTGGGGCGGGCGTCTTTCTGTTTCCTATGAAAGAACTCGTATTATATCAAATAGCTGATCTTGATGCAATAAAAAAAGTACTTTTGGCAGGAGGTAAAATAAAAGACGATAAAGTGAGACGACAACGGTATCTAATTTTATTTAAAAGTTATGATAACTATGTTTAAATATGATAATTGTATAATTATGATAACTGTATATTATTATCAACCAGGAGTTTATGATGTTGTGTCTATCTCTTATAATCTAATTGATTTGTAATTTTATTATGTTATATAGGGGCTAGTCTTCCTTAGGACGTTGTGATTAATGATTTTTTGAAAATAGATGTAACAAACAAATTTACTATTTACTCCTGGTTTCATAATTTTTCCTTGATAATTCTTGGCTAACATATAATTACTTTTTAAACACTTTATTAAACATCACATTCAGTATAAATTTACGTTCGTCTCCTTGAAGCTGTCATTGTTGCCTGCTACTTGTATTTTGGACTATCATCTGGTCTGGATTTTTGGATCATGATTATCCAAAAGAGAGTTGGCCATTTCAAAAAACCGCGGGCTGCAGGTCAATGCCGTTATGGTCGAATATTTGTCCTTTCGAATTGTTGATGATGATATGCATTTGTAGGAATGATGGGAAATTGTCGAAGCTAAAAATGGAAATGTTGTATCAGTCGTAGCCAAATCTATTCGTGGAATGAACAAAATAACGCACTTAAATGATCTCCGCTGTGATGGAAGTACCAATAAAGATTCTCAAGATCAATCGGGCTCCATTGCACATTCCTTTTTTATATTCAGATTTGGCAGTAGGGTAATGATCAATCTTTTTTTTCAACAGCCAAATGTGTGGTGGAATGCCTGATGGAGTTTTATTGTTTAAGAACTCAATAGGGTAGCTTAGTGCATCATTGGAGTCATGCGATGGGATCATCACTGGGGTCATTAGATGACAGCGCTTGAGTAATTTTTTTGTTAGCCTGGATCGTATCAATAATCTATTGGTTTGTATCAGAATCTGCTAGCTTGTAGGTGTTACAATAACTCATTTTGATAATTCTTTTTCAATGAATTGGTTAATTTGTGTGTCAAAGATGAAATTCACTAGGCCTTCTGTATCAATAATTTGTAGTGGAAGTTGAATAATGCAGTTATTGTTGATGCTTTCAATTGGCGGATGCTCGCGCATGTCAAGTTGAAGTAGCCAATTAATTTAAATTATTATCTACTTGCATAATATTCTTATTATAAGTTCAACACTAAAATGTTACATATAAATTTCATGCGGTTTTCAAAGGAAATTGTCACTTCAATGCAATTTAATTTACTTGTATCAGTTTCTTTTCAAATTTGTCTACAAATAACGCGTTAGACATAAAGCTTGACTATTATTATATCTCCGTCGTCCTGTCCTTCATGTCTGAGGATGGCAGCAACTGTCGATGATCCTTTAAATGGCGTTCTTCCATCTAGATCTGTCCCGGTTCGATCGGAGACCATCCGATATTGAAGATACTGTCACTCCGTCTAGTTGGGGGTCTTCCTCGAGATTATAATGTACCGACGATTTAAATATTAATGCTAGGTAAGGTTCCTATGACAAATAATAAGACACTTTAATTATCTAATATGTTTCAGAATTAAGTTTTTATGGCATCACCCTCTTTTTGATGATCATTGACCCTGCCTGTCTCTGAATTGGAAATCTGTGTCAGGTAACGAAGAAGAATTTGTGAATAAGGTTGAAATGCATGATTATATATTCTCATAGAATTACATATATTATAAACTCTAAAAAAAGAGATAGCGCTCACGTGTCGATAAAAAAACCAAGGCCAAAAAATCTTATTTCTGCTGCATCACTCATTGTTGTTTATGAAACAAAAGAATAGACGATGGATACGGACACATTGATCTCATTTTCAAACCGTTTGCAATAAATAGTTGGCGAAGACGTGTGTGTGGGTTGTTTATTTAAGATCGTAAAATTTCCCATAGATAAGAGATTTTATGGACCAGTAAATTCTCACGTTGTCATTGCAGCATCAAATTGCAGCGGAACGGCAGGGACGGAGCTCAACCGTGAACTACCGGAAGGTGTCAATAAGAATAGGTTAGTTCACACACTGTCACAATCCTCGTCAATTTTATTGATAAACTGTTTTCGTAATTAATTTAAAGCATTCTAAGCTCGTTTGAATATGGGAACATAAATTTTTATCGGTGGCGTATGCAGCTTTAGGAATCACTTGAAGGTAAGCTTTTTGGTAGGTCTTATCAAAATGTATGATTGTATATAAACACTAAACACATACACTACACCTAATACATATCGGAAGATCTATAATGATTTCTTTGTAGTTCATCTTCGTTTGGTAAGTTTTTACTATTGTCTTAACATATATTATGTAGTTATTTTTTTGAACATATGTCGATGCGGAGAAGTACCTACTATAATGTTCACAGCTCCTATCCTTACCAGCCTTCTTATCCTTACACTCAACTTCTATATATTTATATTGTAATATTTTTAATCAGTCAATAAAAGTGGATTCGACTTCTGAGTTGGAACGCCCTTGAGAAGTGTTTGCTCTCTAAACGGTGTTATTTAAACTGTATTTTTATTACTGTTATAACGTAAAAAAACTTAATGTTTTATTAAAACCAGCATTATATCATATTTTAACTAACATGGGTTATCTGGTTTCATACTGTTTAGAACTAACAAGACATTATTGCAAATTCTGAAAAATAAACTGACATTGGAACTTGTGAAAATATGCGAGTGAAAAGTTATCATTATCTGCATTAAACCCAGGATGAGTCTTGGTTGCTTGTAAGACTTTGTGGCACTTATCTCTCTTAGCAGCTTCCCTCTTACAATCGTTTATATCTAGTGATCGGCGGTTTTCTGTTTCACTCTCAACCCATCTTAACTTTAGTTTCCCCATTTATCCAAACCCCATCAGATGGATGAACAGGGCCTTCTTTGCAAAGTTAGTGTTCTGCATGCAATGTATAGTAAGTGCCAAAGTCAACGTATTCTGGCCCATTTTATTAACATCGTAAAATTTTATAAAATTATAGTGAAATGGAAATTATTTTTATACGAAATTAATAAACGTGACCTCAAAGTTAAGATGATTTTTTTATCCTTCTTTATAAAATATAGCATCTTTATTACTTGACATGCTCTCTGAATCCCCTATCACATTTTCCATTTTAACTCGACTCTTCTATTTGCAATTTTGACTCGTTCTCTTTCAAATTGATTGAGAAAAATTGTCAATTTGAAATAATGCCACAAGTTTGAAAATTGTTACATAAAAACACATTTTGATAAAGATAAACCCCTAGTAAAATCTCAAAAGGGAGGTCGTATGATACAAGTTCTCAAAGAGAATAGTTCGGATTAACGTAGACTTCTAGTTTTATCCGACTAGAGATACTGAACTTCTTATTTCTACCAGTCCAAGTTCTTGAAGACCTTTTTCTATTTCATTTATGCATTGTCAATAAACGTCTTCTTCAATTTTAATGAAGTTGTAGAATAATTTGTGATGAAATCATATTATTAAAATATTTGCAGTCAATGAGTAAATATTTTTTAGTAAATTTGATAAAGTGCACTTAGAAGAATAAATAGAGTGACAATGCATAACAGAATATGGAATCAAGTGATTAGGGATGAACATGAACTAAAGGCTGATGTATCGAGTAAGATGAAGAAGCACACTATAAAAGGGTTTCGGAACGTGGAACGAATGAATGAAGATAGACTAACAAAACCAATATACGAGTATAGTGCAAATGTGAGTGGAAGGTGTGGTAGAGGAAGACAAAGGAAAATATGGGTGGATAAAGTGTATGATATTTGAAAAGAAGGAAAAGTAAGAAGTTAGAAAACTCGTTGGAGCTATAAAATAAGGTATATGGATGTGGAAGAAGCGAAACATGTGTGTCGATATAGGAAAGTCTTGCGCTCTGTTGTCTCTGCCTACCCCAGCAGGGAAGCAACGAGATGGAATGTATGTATATAGAAAATTTCAAATGGTACGAGCTTGTATCGAATTTCAAAATATGTTTTTATTTTTTTTCGTTCATTAAAATTTTCTAGCATGATAGATGGTGTATTTTTATTATACAAGCCTGGTCTGATTAACATATTTGCCTCAAGTTGAAAACTTCCATAGTTTAGTTCGTCGAGCGCTTGATTTTCAACTCGCGGGTTTCACTTACGTGTATTCGTGTGTTTGGGAACTATGCAGTATTTGTAATGCATCTTTTCACTAGTTTAAAAATATAAAAACGATGGACGAACAACGTAAAAACTTACAAGAACGTTATTTTTAATGTATAAAATCGTATGTGGTTGTAAGAACAAATTCGGCTATCAAATTTCACCGGGAACTGTTACGAGTACGTCACAAGCTTAATAGCGCGTAACTGACAGTTATTTAAAATTCAAATGAATATTATATTGATTTTGCAAAATTGTTTCTGGTAGAAAAAGAAATTAAAAAATAAACTGTCATTATTCTATTTTTTTTTTGTAAAAACAGTAATGTAAATTAATCCCATTATTTTCTGAATAACTTGAAATAATGCGCACGACGAGGCACAATTTCTATATAAAAACACATATCTAAAGGATTCTAGTCTGGTTTCCACTTAAACCTGGTTGGTTATAAGAGATTACTACGTATGAATAAACTCGTCAGGTCACATTTTAGGTAGTAAAAGTGAAATACAATTTTTTTAAATATATTTTACCTATAATTGAGGTGTCAATAGAAAAAAATGGTTTCTGATAGTCGAGAATGACTATTTTATACATGAAAGATTTTTAATATTTGGCTTTAATTTTTGTGTCAATCAACGAATTGTCAATGAATAGTTTGTAATCATTGATTGTTCACTATCTGTCATGTTCGTCATTTAATTATAATTACTCAGATATTAATTTTCTGATTAGATGCGTACGAGTATTACATTCGAATCTAATAATCTGTTGTGTGTAACGATCGCAGGATGGACGTATCGGATAGGCAATTGGATATTAATTAATGAAGATTGATTTTTGAAAGCTTCAAATATCTACTCAAATAGTAATTTTAGAAGAAAATGTTTGAGCTGTGGTATATCATAAAGATGATAACCTCAATCGCTAGTTGGACGCTTGATATTCTCGTACAACCGGGGATTTAGGATTCAATTTCCAATGATGTCAAAAAATTGTCCCAGTCTGGTAACAGGGTCCGTCTGGTAACAATATTGATATACGATAGATGTGTGCGAGTGTTGTTGCCTTTACACATGCGGGTTAATGTTACCAACACGTGCGATGATGAAATCCCGTACCTACTCAACTGGTTCTTAGGCCAAAGGTTCAATCAATGCAATTGAAGACAATGTTGTCTTCCGACCATGCTCTTCTATATGTTTCAAACACAAATTCGGATTTATTGAAAGGTATCATGTGACTGAATAATTAAATCATAAAGAAAATTATACACAGGAAAAAAACTATTGACCTCTACTTCAAAATTAGTTTTTCTAATGATGTAGCATTATGCATGATATTATTGATTTTATTTTTTTCAACGGATTGAATTAATTATGAATAATAAGACATTTACTTCGATTTTTTTGTCTCCCATTATTTTGGTATTTATTAATTTTATATATTAATCATCTGTGGCTTAATTGATAGTTTCGGATTCAATTTCCGATGTTACCCAAAACGTGAGTTCTTTTTTTTTTAATAACTACAACATTACTTATCAAAACTTATTTATATTTTTTTGTGTAATTTTTTTGTGTTTGGAGTAAAATGGTGATTTGATAAAATCAAAGGATTATATAATACTTGCACACTATTTTCATTAACACTAATAAGATTCCTCTATTACTCATAAGTTACAATACAAAAAATAAGCTTCTGCTATGGCATAATCTATCGTCTGAATAAGCTTCTGCTATAACATAATCTATCGTCTGAATAAAAATAAGCTTCTGCTATGGCATAATCTATTGTCTGAATAAGCTTCTGCTATGGCATAATCTATCGTCTGAATAAGCTTCTGCTATGGCATAATCTATCGTCTGAATAAGCTTCTGCTATGGCATAATCTATCGTCTGAATAAAACTTCTCATGGTTTGACTGGTTTAGTATTTATAAAGTTCCATTATGAGGATGAAATAATGTAAATTTCAGTTTAAAATTTTGAAAAATAAATCTATTAAAACACTTATGACAACTAACCTAAAGTTTAAATTATTAACGAAAATGTTTACTTTTGTAAAGCCCATGCATGTGTTGTTCACATACTTCACCTACCTGCCCGTAACTTTGAATGTTGCGTCTATAAGATAAGATTTCAGTGACTCGCAGCATTGTCATCTTTTCTCCCATGAACCATACATCACACGATTACAGAGTGTGGCGTAAATTACAGATTGTATAGAATATAAAGTGTATAGTGTATAGTGCATGTCCGCTCCCACTCGAGCTTGCAATCTTTAATAACGTAATTAATGGATACTATTTCCCTAGAGTTTGTATACCGACGATAATTTTATCTTAAGTAACGATATAAATTGTGTTGGAAAGATCTATAGTCCAGCGACGTAAATAATAGTCTCTGTTATTAAAATAGAAATTTACTGTGTTTGGTACAGAACTCTTTTCATGAAAATTAAAATCTTTATTTCCATTCGAACATGGTCATATGGTGAGCTTTCTTGCAGGAACTTCGTAACAATCAATCAATTGTCAATAAAGTTGCAGGTAGACAGCACAATAACCGACGTAACACACCAACTACAACAAAAACGTATGCAAGTTTTGTCGTACTACGGCCATACCACGGTCGAGCCAAAAGCAACTGCTCGTGAGCAGTTCGCAATGTTGTCCGAAGTGGAAATCCACTCGTATAACGGCCTTTTTTTCGAAAGATAGAAAATTTATATTCTAAATGAAATTCGATAAATTATAAAAAAATCGTAATCATACCTGAATATAATTTTCTTAAAAACAACTACATAATAACTACCCTTTTATTGTGAAATGTAAAAATATAGTCATATTAGTAAGCGATTGCCAAGCTGAATACGATTTTAATTTTTTTTTTGCTAATCGTTGTTTTAATCTCAGAAGCAAAAATTAACTTTGAAACGTGATTCAAAGCGATACCACAAAATCTTTTGATTATATTAGCTTTTTTATAATATATATTTAGTAAGTTAATTTAATAACATAACATATTTAACGATTAGCACAAATTTACCTTTTTTTTTAATGATAAGGATTTTATGATGTAATTATGATTCCTACGAGATTTTACCCTGTTCTTTGCAGAGAGCACCCTCTGTTGAAGCGTGTATGAATACCCTTTATAATTTCAACCATTCTCATCCCATTATTTATTGAGAAGATACTGAAATTCATAAAGCTAATATGTGTTCTCGTTTATGACAGCCGGCTAACGAAATATGTTCTGCCATTGAACTCAAAATGTCGTGTAAACATATTTTTTCCCTTTTCCGTTCCGGAACAGGGTTGCACATTAACCCCAAAAATATTTAAGGGACGTAGGTAGAAATAATAACAGATAAATTACTCGGAAATAGAAATAAATCTGATTTTTTCTTAATAGACGCCAAACTAATTACTGAAAAAATAAAACATTTTTTATACTGTTGCTATTAAAAAACTGCCGGTGTTAACATTAGATTGTTTATATTTGTATTTATGAACATTCCTGTTTTTTCTTGTTTGGAAGCAATAACTACATTGAAATAACCCCGTTTTGTGCTTTATCAAGATTTATTTCAATTTATTGTACATAATATATTTAATTATTTTCAATCGTTTCAGAATTATGGTTGAAAGTATCTCAAATATCAATTTTTTTTCGGAAATATTAAAATACTTCTTGAAAGACAATCCTGAATAAAAATATCATTTAGATTTCAAAGGTTTGTAAACAGACTAATTGAAGCTGAATTTATTTTAATTAATTTGCAGCGTCGAAGTTCACAGGATTAAATGGAAATTTGCAAATTAATTAAAAAAGCTTTTTTAATTTTCTTTTGTGTTTTGGAGACATTTAAAATATTTCGAGTTTATTTAAAACTGGAATGATTTTCATGAAATGCAAATATACTTTTATAAAACTGATAATTTTTAATCGCATACCATTGTGAATATTAAACGTACCCTCGCAAAATAAGCATCTGTTTCTAATTATGTGATACAATTTTGAACGCTTTATCAATATATTTGGAGTTAAAATATATATATTTGATGAGAGAACCTCATCTTAAGATATTAATTTATGTTGGAGTTAGTGGAGAATGTCTGTACACATAGGTTTATTTTGAAAGTGAAGAAGACTACCTGTTTTTTCCTATGCCTTTTGTGTTGCTTATGAAATATTTTTCTAAGCTTTTTCCCATTATTTATCAGCATTTAAGATAAAAAGTAACTAATGAAAATATAACAAAATCTTGTGATATTTTGTCGACAAAAATTTCCATACATTTCATTTTTAAGAGACAGAGGACCTCAAAAAAGGCTTGTGATTTTCTAAATAAATTGACTTCTTATCTTGTTCCGTTGATCTATCAATCCTGCCTCCATTATGGGATTGTTATGATCTTGATATTTGTTCAAACATTATTAGAAACATCCACAGTGCCTATGATTTTGTGGATAATAGAAATATTATTTATTATTGATATCCTTCTTTAACTTTTGAACCTTTATCTACTTGAATTTCTTTTAGTGTCATTCATGAGCAGCTTTTTTTTAAATTAAAAAAACACAGCGCTCTAGAAGTGAAATTTAATGACCAAATATCATTGTACAAGTCATCCATGCTGTAGCTCAGTGGTTTGCATGTTACTTTGCACCCAGGTGCCTTTTATTTGATTATAGGTGATTTCCCAGACTGGTTTCACTTGGATTCCTATGAATGAAGGCTATGGATGCTATATTTATTTCCATATATCTATTACGAAGTATTACCAGTATTTCATGTTACGATTTTTCTGCCCATTATTTTATAACATTAAAACAGTTAAGTCTAATAACATAGGTTAACCCTTATCTTTATTAGTTGGTTTTCTTTTATGTGATTTTTAACAAAAGGTAAAATAATATGCATAAAAAATATATACCTATGAATGTACTAAAGGCGCCACTGTTACCATCGGTAAGATCTTGATTTTAAACAAAATATATTTAAAAAACTTGAAAAAATGTTGTAAACTATTGATGAGTAACTTAATAGACAAATGGCATAACTCTTTGCCAATAACACGTGATCTTATCAGAATCCTTCAATAGCCATATAACTCATAAGGCGATGTTAGCAACTCACAACGGAATGATCAGGATCGAATTCAGGGTCATTATTATACAAATAATTACCAAACGAGTCTGTAGGGACGAAGTAAATGAATGATAATATTTTAAAATCGTTTTTTTATTGTTCATCTATAAATATTTAGTTAACACGTATACGAGTATGTAGCCAAAAACTACTTGTCAAATACCATCGCAGGTTCACGTGTCGTGAATGAGAAAAGTTCAAGCAGTGTCTGATAATATGGAAAATGTATTATATAATGTTAAAACACCACGTTACATAATAGTACAATGTGCTAGGTATATTCCTTCTGAGATTTTTAGTAAATTGAGGTTGATAGAATTTTTAATTGTGAATCGGTAAATTAAGTTTATTTTTTTCTACGTCTAGTAATTTTCATCGGTTATACAGTGAGGCCTCACTTATCACATGAAATACTCGGAAACATCCGCTGGAGGATCAGCATGCACGGTCTTTTAAAAGTTTGTACAGTTATAATTTTTTTAGAGATGAATTCCGAACTGAAGCACGCTTGGTGTGATATCAGTAATTATAAAATTGTACTTAAACGTAAGTATATGAATTTTGTGCACAATTGACGATTTCGAAAAATAATTAAAACATACCCCAAATTTATCCGCATCTAATAATTAAAAAGCAGAAATTTTCGTCAGACTCTTTATGGATACTTTTAAATGTACTTGAAAATATTTTAATATTACTTTGTCTAATTACAGTCCGACTTGGTTCGACAAGTCAATAATTGCGACTGATCAACTAAAAAGTAACACTAGATTTATTATATGACACATGAATTATTTTGTAAGAAAGTGTCAAAATAAAAATATTCATTCATTTCATCCTTCAAAAGCCCTAAAGCTAAGATTTTTATCTTCAGGATTGAAAATAATAAAAATTTCATAACTGAATAAAATAATATTTACGTAAGGAAAAGTAAATGTGACATATTGGTGAGTAATGAATATACCAGCAAGTTGAAGAATGCTTTTTAAAGAGTATTTTATCAGGTGATGGAAAAGTTACGAGAGATATCGAACGACGTGTACTAGCAGGAAAAAATTCAATCGAGCACTAAAACACATAAACTCGAACCGGATGGCGTCAAAATCTGCTAAGATGATAGTCCACAATAGAACTTAATACCTACCTAAGTTGATGAGTAAGAGTGAAACATGGACGTGGAAAAAGACTGTAAAGAGACGAACAATGCTTTTGAAAGTGTGTACTAAGAAGAATAGGGGGACAATGTATGACAGAATACGGAATTACATGATTAGGGATGAACGTAAACCTGAGACTGATATGTTGAGTAAGATGATGAAAAGCACTTTGAGATGGTTTGACCACATTGAAAAAATGATTGATCAATAATTAACAAAACAAATAAACAGTGTTAATGTGAGTAGAAGGCGTGGTAGAGTAAGACCAAGGAAAATATGTTTGGATCAAATAAATGGTTTTGAAAAAAAAAACAGAAGTATGAGAAATCGTAGGAGCTGTATTAGGAGGTGTATGGATGTGGTAGAGGTAAACTTTGTATATCGAGATAGAAAAATATGGAACTCCGTCCTCTCTGCCTACCTCTGTTGGGAAACCACGTTATGGTATGTATGTAAAATAAAATATTATCTACGAGTATGCCACAACTTCTTACTGTTCATAAAAAACAAATTTTGAACAACTTTAGATTGTCCTGGGGATGGACCTGGAATACCAACACACTTGGTTTTTATTGGTTTATTATGAGAAAGTTGTTATGTTTTAAAGAGCACATAGTCTTGTTAGATATATTTTGATAGTGATAAATAAAGTATCAAGTTTCGAGACAATTATTGGAAGGTTCAAACTGCAGCTGTTTTTAGTCTGCCATATTTATGTAACGTATATTTTTTAGGTTTCTTCTTTCATCTGGTACCCTTCGTATATCTGAATTGGAGATTCGGACATATTAAAGAGCATGGCCGAGAGACTATTTTTTTCGACCCCGTAAAGAGGCTTTTTCGTAGTTCGTTATAACGCATGTTGGAAATATTACCCCGCACGTAAAGAGGCAACAATATTCGCACTGCTTGGTGTGTATTGCTATCAGACTCATATGTGCTTATTTTACTAGATTAGGACCCTTTTTTATTAGGTATCATCGGGAGTTCAACTTAAAATTCTAGATGGAAGTTAAGTGTCTTCACAAATAGATCACGTAGGCCGTCAGAGATTAGTCGGAAAATGCTTTTATTTAAAAAATGGAATCTTCCTAAAACAAAACAAGGACACTAACTTGCTTTTTACGAAATCATGTTTTTACAATTGAAGCTTTGATGTTTTCTTTGGGGAGAAGTGTCAAAAAACATCTACATATTTTCAACAGATTCTTGCGTCCTTTTTTGTTTCGAATACGCCGCTGGGAGTGTGCTGTCGCAACTGACAATATAATATGATAATGCGCCTAAGAATAGGTTGATGTTTCACGTAACATAACTCACTAGCAATTGCCGTGAAAAATTGACAATGCAAACATTACCTTACATTATGCGAATTTTAACATTTCAAAGAGCAGTCATATATTATACGCATTAGTTTATGATTTTTATCTTTTCAAGTATTATTTGCGTAATAGTTTTCTCATTTCACTCCAAGTATATAACATACTTCCAACAATATTGATTCGAGTCAAGATACTTTGATATTTACGGACAAATGTATAATTTTAAAATAAAAAAAATACGGCCCAAAATCTTAAGATATTCTTTTAAGAAAATTTTTATTTACAAAAGGCGCTAACCTTTAAAGTATTTCAACATATAATGGCAAATAATTCCTAGGGGCTATACTTGAGCGAGAGAGGCGCCAAATGTAAACGGCCCATATCATCATCACCGATTAATTTTGGTTGATCTTAAAGTTATAAAATCATTTGTGTTAAATCAAGAATCTTGTTTGTTAATGACATCTGGACTGGACCACTTTTAAAAAAATGGGTACCAATGGGAATCAAACCCACAATCCCCGAGTTGGAAGACAAGCGTCTTATTAGCTAAATCACAAGTTGATTATGATACTTTGATTTGCTAGAATAGTCATGTTTTTTAAAGTCATGGAATATTAAGGATTCTTTTAGTTTTATGTCTCGATAATAAAAGGAGATATATCTATTGTTATTATCATTATCAGGCCAAGGTTGGCAGCATAGCATTATCTGAGAGTTAACGAGAAACCCTCCGCAGTTTATCTCTCAAGAGACGTCCTACGATAATTATATTGTCTTGGTAATTAAAGGTCACAACCCCTATCACATATTTTTATTTTGGGCCGAACATTTGTCAGGGTCGTTGAACGACAAATTTATTTTGAAAATAATGGGTGACATTTAATGATTTCATAGCTTATATATTTTTTTTGAAAAAAAAAAACAGCTGGAAAAAGAGTATTTAGAGTTTGAAGACAAATTTGAGGAAAATATATTTTGATAAGAGTCGAAATTTTTTATAAACATTGATAAGAAGTTAATATTTGATTGTAAAAACATTTAATTTTTTTCTGAATGCACTAAGTGAGTGAGTGAGACTCTGAGTGACTCTTTGTTGAATTTAAAATTTCACTTAAAAAAAATCAGATACTACAATAAATATACTGATATTATTTTTAAACATAATTTATAGCTTCTTCCGAAAAAAAGGGTAGTATACTATAAGAGATAAATATGACAATACAAAATATTTGTGAAAAATATTATTTATAAATGTAAAAGTTGTGCAATATATCGATATTTTTCATAACTTATTTAATGACTGTGTAAAATACCTCATCGATATTTTTTCTAAGCTTATTTAATGTAAATGAGTATAGCGCATGCTAAAACTGATCTCTACATACGAGTGTCCAAGTTATTTAAAATGTTGGACGTCCCGAAACTTGAACTTAGGAAAAGCAAGATACTCGTAAAACTAGTTTTTAAGCTTCCTGTGAACTCTTGAATTGTGCCCACTCAACTTAAACTTCCAACGATATTTAGTGTTGATCGACTAATTTTATCATAAACCTTTATTTCTTTATACATTTAGGTTC
Organism: Odontocerum albicorne; assembly: GCA_949825065.1. Classification (NCBI taxonomy): domain Eukaryota; kingdom Metazoa; phylum Arthropoda; class Insecta; order Trichoptera; family Odontoceridae; genus Odontocerum; species Odontocerum albicorne. Next base: position 34,341,090 of record OX463839.1, on the reverse strand, counting down.
TTTCTTTTATATTTTAGAGAGCTGGTGTGTTGAATAATAAAAACATGTTTTTTTTTCATTAACGATGATAATGTTCATACAAGAACTCACTTCGAGACATATCTTGGAAATGTATGAGAACTCTGGAGAAAATAAAGTCTTTTTATGTTTAAGTTTCATGTATTAAATAAATTTATTGCATCCGTAAGAGCTGCTATTGAATTTAGTTACCGTTTAGTTTTAATATAGCTCTCGATTATTGAAAACGTTTTCTTTCGGTGCTTCAATTTAACATTCAACTTAATGATATGTTCAAGATATTTTCATAAATGAAAATTGTTTTTATATGTTTATGAAAAACTATAAGCTTATTTGAAGAATAAGGATGAAAATTCTTAACGTCTCTGTTATATGAAGTATTGATTTAATGAAAATGTGATTAATTTCTTGTGCCATAATTGCGTCAAATCTTTGGAGTCAGATGATTTTTAAGACCAACTGTTAAACTTGACATTAAATATGGTATACAAGATTCTTACAATAAGTAGATTTTTTCCTAACAAAAATAAATTCTAAGGGTTTTGTCATGAAATCAAAACTATTATAGAATTTATCAGCCAAATATTCAAGAGAAAGAAGGTGAAGATTTAAGTACAATTAGACCAAGTGAATAAGATTTTTTAAAAAGGCTTAGTAGGCTGTATAAAATAGTACCAAACTGTTTTTTTTTTATTTGGGATCATTATTGCATTAGTCCCTTTATTTAAAATTTATATTTTTCTATTTTTAAGTCACTGACTATGAAGAAATAAATATTCCGTAAAATATATTATAATCAAATATACTTGAATACAGTATCTGTACTCAAGTCAAGTGAGTCATCAAAATATCTCATAAGTAAAGATGCTTTAATACAGTGTCTGTACTCAAGTCAAGTGAGTCATCAAAATATATCGTAAGCAAATATGCTTGAATACCGATCTGTACTCAAGTCAAGTGAGTTATCAAAATATCTCGTAAGCAAAGATGCTTGAATACCGTATCTGTACTCAAGTCAAGTGAGTTATCAAAATATCTCGTAAGCAAAGATGCTTGAATACCGTATCTGTACTCAAGTCAAGTGAGTAATCAAAATATGTCATAAGCAAATATGGTTCACAACAGTATATGTACTCAAGCCAAGTAAGTATCAAAATATGTCATAAGCGAAGATGTTTGAATACAGTATCTGTACTCAAGTCAAGTGAGTAATCAAAATTATTATTTTCAAACTTAAAAAAAATACGAATGAATAAAATTACTCATTAATATTTAAAAACAATGTTTTATTTTCTCCGATATTAGAACAAGAGGTTGATCCAAAGAATGGTTAGAAAATACATTCGGTTAACCTGTATATATAAGCTGTGTAAAATAAATAAATAATTACAATTTTTTTTTGTTGAATTAAGAACCACTTAGCTCTTGAAAATATGTGAGAATGTGGACAGTTAAGACCAAGGATAAGGCGATGTACGAGTATAGTAACCATGGGGTAGTCCTGTATTTACTGTAAGACCGAAAGAGGCTGAAGATGATGATAATTGTGATAAGTGTGTGAACGTAGAGTAGCCGAAGGTCTTGAAGAAAATGTCTGGTGTTGTGTTATTTCCATTAATTCTGATACTAACAGCAGGTATTTAGTATTAAGGCATATGAAAATCTAATACATTTAAAATGTGTTGAGTTTGTAAAAGTTTCCGGTTTTAAAAATATTTTGAATACCTTTATAAAAGCAAATGATAGTGGCAGAACTCAAAACTTTTACAATAAAAAGCATATTTGAAGCACAAATGAGGTTTCTTTTAATATTTTTATAAAAAGTACATATTTGAGATGGAGGAGATAAAAAGTAACGGTTCTCTTCATTGATTTAAAGTGAAATTCCTTTTACCGGAGCAACTTTCCATCGACGTTATCTCGTATTGTTATCATCTAATCATTGAAATAATCGATATCCATTAATATGCATAAAAACTCTAAAATAAACTGTCATTAAAATTTGGTCATTGTACATATATCTTGTTAATAGATCTTATGAAAATCCAAGGCAAATTTTCTTAAATTTAGATTCATACGTTATATAGTTTTTGAAGAATAGAGACTAAATTTAAAAAAATATTAGTAGACAGATATACTCGTATGCATAGCGTGCATACTGTATGAAACACAGTTGATGACAAATGTACATTTGAAGGAAGAATGAATTGCAAATGTAATTACTACATAGTTTCATTTGAAATTTGTATTGCGTTTTCGTTTTATACTCTCTGGAGGGTGTATTGACATATGTCAATCTCTTCCAACCAACCAGAAAGGTATTAAAGAGGCCTTGAGTAAAAACTGGGCTAAAACCTTTACTAAAATAAATTGGATTCCAATGTTTTTGAATTCGTGAATCAGTGAGAAAAATGTTGATATGAAATGGTGTATATTATTTACTTTTAAATATTATTTTTTGATTTTTTTCTATATTGTTGAAAACTAACTAAGATATTAATCTCACAAAATTACAAGCAAAGGAATATAGTCATATTTCTTTGCTACACTCAGATTTTCTAAATTTTATGGTTAGAATCCGGGTTATTTTAATGATTGAATTATTTTAAGCTTAATAAATGGTTTAATTTCAAAACAAGAGTTACAAGTTATACTCCTCAACTCGAAAAAGAAGTTGACAAAATGGCTTACATTACGAGTATTATAGTTCAAAACCATTCGAGGGTATACATACTGTCGTGCATTTATCAAGAGAAATTTAAGAATTTTCTTTAATTCTAGAGGAAAAAAGTGTTTTTTAATGTTAAGATTTAGATGAAAAAACTTGTTTTGCTTGGACATGTGCTTTAAATTAGTTATATGTTTTTGTTCAAGTTACTCAACATTAAGTGCGGAATTCATAGGATGATAATATTTTGTTTGTAGTTAAGGCATTAACGTTGTGGAGGTTTAAAGACATTGTAATTTATTTTATCAAACACTGTTTATTCCACGTTTTTGTAACGGTATAACCCTACCGGTTTCAAGGCTTTCACCTCATCTTCAAGGGACCACAAACAAGTCTTGTTTGTGCTCCCCTGAAGATGAGGTGTGCACCTTGAAACCGGTAGGGTTATACCGTTACAAAAAAGTGGAATAAACAGTGTTTGATAAAATAAATTACGATGGTAATATTGTATTAAAATGTTATTGTATTACAGATGTTTCGTATATCAATTTTGAATAGGGAGCTCAATGAAAACTGTTATACATATATGTATTTCTCGATGGATATATTTTCATCGAATTATATTCAAAAACCTTAAAATTTTCAGACATTGACAGTTAAGAGCATGTAAAAACATAAACTTCATATTTTTTCTCAAAGGCGCTCTAACTCGGGATTCAAACACTATGAATGAGAGATTAAAAATATTATCAAATAAATATACATAAGTTGAGTGTAAGGACAGGAAGGTGGTCGCTGTGGTCATTTGATAAGGTACTGTACAAACTAAGGTAGGTTATGGGAGAAAAAATTATATTTTTCGTTAAAAGAGTTTTAAACTCGGTTTATTTTTGTAAAGTAGATAAATGTTGAAATGTAAAATCGATTCAAATTTGTTTTCTGTATCAGAACCGTTTTCTAAACTTTATTTTTAATTGTTGTATTGCATAATTTTAGGGGGGAATGGCAACGACTGCTGGAGGAGGCCGGGGCCCACAATGGGCTGTAGTGCCATTGATGATGATGATGATGATTGCATAATTTTTATTAAGGAATCAATAGCCTTTATATGAATAGAAATACTTACGTTATTTGATATTTTTCACAAATTATCACAAACACCAAATAGAGTTTTAAATCAATTTACCGCTTTTTGTCATTGATATAAACAATTATCACATGAAATATGATGTGTTATGACCACAGCACTGTTTACTTGTCGGAATGAATCACATGGCCGAAGTATAGCAATTACTGCGAGGCGACCGGGTCCGTGGAGGCGCGCGTACCTGTCGTGTTCGAAGTTGCGATTACGTTTGGTCGGCCGGTTCGAGTTCCAGTGAGTACTATCACATCACCATTTTTACTCCGTGTAATAGGGGTCGACAACGCCATTTACATACGTCGTAATTAGGTTTCAATGATTCATTTACTGAATATGTCACTGGATTTTTTTATAAATATTTATTTCTCTATGAATAAATCTGAGACGATCTCGTTTATAAGTCGTCTATCTTTCAGCCTAGATTAGCGAGTTGTAGATTTGATATCCGTTGGAACTCAGGTTAAAAAGAAAAGATTTACCATCTTTCTGGTTTTTAGAAGAGATTATCACATGGCACTAAGCCCGACAGGTTGTACTGTGAAAATCGAAAGTGTAATATAATACAAGAATAAAAAATTACCCCAGTGTAAGATTATTTTGTACCAAAGAATTTTTGTGTTTAAGATATTGTAGATAAAGGCTACGATATTAAAATCTTTATGAATAAAAATACTAACATTAGAACAACGTATATTTTATGGCACTATTTAAAATTATATCTGTAATGGCGTAACCCGTATCATGGATAAGACTCTTTAATTGTCGAAACTGAAAACATTGTAACATGTTTTATCATCAAATTCACATTTTTCCATATTAGAATTATTGGATTGGGGAATTTAAAAATTCACAAACCCATGTACTCGTAGTTTATATTCGATGCTTCTCTATATTATTAAATTATGATTCTGAATGTCGTTATGAATATTTATTTATGTAAATAAAAAAACAAAATTTGTTAATGTTTTTTTGAAATTTGGAAAACAAGATCTGTACAAGTGATCAGTAAATCAGTCAATTGTTGGATATTTCATTTGACATGTTCCATACAAAATGTTTAAACAAATTGAAATCCAATACATTTAGACAGCTTCAACTTTTTAAGATAATTGCATACCAAAAATAATGTAATAAGATCTTGGTCTAATTTTCTTTTATTTGGCAGGCATTTCTTGACCACACAAACAATGGATTAATATCGAACAGTTGACGACACCTTCTTCGCTGGGACTCTTAGCACCGCACGTGATATTGAAACTGCCGCATAGGTGAGATGCAAGGTGCTGGTGTAGTGAATGACCAGAAAAAACGTTGATATTCAATTTAATTTATTATACAATTATTTATTTGTAAGAATGGTTACTGAACTCGAAAAACGTTCAATTGGTCTATATTTTAACAATCTATTCAATGCATATGGCTATACGTAATTTGAGTACATCCGTGTGAAAAAGATCCAAGCAAATTTTGGTGCATTTAAAAAAAGTAGTAAAAAGATCTCTATATTTTATTTGAAAAAAGATCAATTAAGCATAATATATATATTTCATATTTGAATCTCTACGTGTTTATTTAAGTGATGTAAAATTTCTTTGATATTTGAAAAAATAGGTAATATACGAGTTTGATCCTTTGATATATTGTCTTCCATAAATATTTTATTGTACTCGTATTAATGTATTCCGTTTTCCTTGTATACAGTTAAACCCGACCAACTATAAAAATGTTAAAGATGATAACTTAACCGATATTTAAAAAAAAGGGTACAAACGGGAACTGAACCCGCAACTTCTGGGTCAAGAGAGAGGCCTCTTACCAACTAAACCACGAAAGTCGTTATGAACAGATATTCTGCCATAAATAAAAATAACCAAAAAATATAGCCCAAAATTTAAAACTTTGATATCACCAATCAATTACAAGTCTAACATTAAATAAGTATTGTTCAAATGTCAATACATTTCCAAAATAGAAAATGTAAAAATAAAATGGAAATACTAAAAATATCAGTTTGAGAATGTATGTCAGGAAACATGAAAATGAATACATTAATTTTATCACAGAATATCACCCGCATTAACTGTCCGAATGACAGTTACTGTTCATACCATTGTGTGGGCTCACCCTGTATTTCCACTTTCATATGTAGGATTAATTCGTCAGTGCGTCTCGGGTTAGTGGAAGAGGAACTGGGACCTGAGGATTCTGTACTGGACTAAACGAGAGAAGGGGGAGGCATTCAGGTGTATTGGTGCGAAGGAGACCAGTTTTGTACAAGTTCGCAGAGTAAAAAAATAAGAGCACAGGTGTATATTATGAACACTACGTAAAAAGAGATTTGCAAACAAAAGGGTTAAGATAAGTGAGGTAAATGCTGTGATGTAAGACGACTTTACATCGGCTTAAAACTGATAAAGTTTTAATGTAATTGTAATTATTAAAGAGAGCGTCAAAGTGAGCAATACAATGTTTTTCTGGGTGAGTAAATAACCTGTAACAATTGACATTACTTACGCAAGCAAAAATGTGACGTGCACGATAGATTAGGTTGCGATGAAATCATATTTTGTAACATGAACTAATATTTTATAAAAAATAATACATTTTCGATAGAATTAAACTCTCTTCGAGTATCTAACACATGTGAAGAAATGAGTAATATTGTCAAAATCAAATAATCAAAAGAAAAGTCACTGGATCTGTGACGTTAAGAAGCTAATTATACATAAAAAAATATAATTTGTAAAAAAATACAATATTCGTTTGCATTTTCCAATTATGGCACCGACTTTTGTAAGTTTAAAATCGGTTTAAATATTTAAATTTCATTTAAACTATTGTTTTTCATTTAAATAAAATTTCCGACATTTACAAATAAAAATAATGCTGCTCGTATTACAAATATTCAAATGTTTTTCTTCTTGACGCATTCCTTATGGCTGAGGGTCGTGATCTCTCCGTTCCACCTGCCCAACTCTCTCTCCTCTCCCTACTTTGGACTTCTCGGTGTACTGTCGTCACATGTTAGGACCCTATTGCGTTCCAGACTTGGTCAGTTCATCGGATCGATGGTATACTTCTGCTTCGTCTCCCTTCCACACTGCCCGTTAGCACGATTTTTTTTTCAAACTTACATCTCCTCTGGGTGTTGTATGACCAAATATTTGGACTACTCGTTGCAGAAAAATCGTGGACAGCCTGTCCCAATTACCAAGTTTAAGTACATTTCAGTTTTTTTTTTTTCAAAAATATTTTTACATCGTTATTTTAAAAACTACTTGTTCTGGTTAACAATGAACGAGTTATTAATAAATTAAAACCGACATATCACCAGAAGTTTCAAGCTCAAGAATTATTTAATTCTTTACTATAAGAAAACTTTAGGTTTTTTACGTGAAAATATTAAAACAAATGTTATTCCTTGCATACAATCCAGAATTAAGTATTATAGAATATTGTAATTTATTTTTAACAAACACTGTTTATTCCACTTTTTTATGACGGTATAACCCTACCGGTTTCAAGGCTTTCACCTCATCTTCAGGGGAGCGCAAACAAGACTAAATGCTGTTCGAACTGGTACCGATATAGACACTTCAACGGTTGGAGGCGGGAGGGGTGAGGGGAAGGCTAGGTATTATTTCGGCCAAGAGCGGGGAGATTTTGGGGAAATAACTATTCAACAGATGCTCTGATCGGTATATTGACTTAGAAATTTCTAGGGCCTCCAATCTGTCCAATCTATTTCCGTTGTCGCTAATATGTAAGAATTTGGCATCATTGATAGAAAAAGTATGATTCTCACGGTGACAATGATTAGCCATTTCAGAATAAATTAGAGGATTTGTTAAGGCAGATTGGTGTTCACGAAATCTCTTTTCAAAAGATCTTCCTGTCTTTCCTATATAGAAATTATCACAGTCAGCACATAAAAGTTTATACACACCGCTGTTGTTAAGTATTCCATTTTTGCCTTTCCCATTAAATAAGAGTTTCCGGAGATTAAAGTTAGTGTAAAAAGCTGGCTTTATGTGACTTGGAATATTTTTGGTTATTTCATTTGATATATTTTTTATAAATAGGACTTTGCTCCATTTATAGGTTTGCTTATAGGTGTCGTTAAATATATAATCTTTTATAAGTTTCTTTTTTGTTTTGTTTTTTAAAAGTGAATCAATGAGGCTTCCAGGATAGCCATTATTTGTAGCAATTTTTTTTATGGTTATTAATTCCTTTTTAAAATTGTCGTCGGTTAATGGGACACTGAGCAATCTATGAAGCATACAGTTAAAGGCGGCGAATTTATGATTATTAGGATGGTTAGAAGTTGCTGGAATTATGGAGTCTGAATAAGTATTTTTCCTATATATATCAAAGTCAAATGTGCCTTTTTTCCGAGATAATGTTAGGTCCAAGAAATTTAATTTTCCGTCCTGTTCTGTTTCTAATGTAAATTTTATAAAACTTTCTATAGAATTTAAATATTTAAGAAAATGGTGTAATTGTCTATCGGTAGCCGTCCAAACACAAAGAATGTCATCTGCATACCTAAACCAGCACAAAACATTTTTGGTTAGCTTAAACTTACTCCTAAAGATACATTTTTCAAAATAGTTCATAAATATTTCACTGAGAAGGGGAGACAACGGCGAGCCAATAGCTAAACCATTCGTTTGTTTATATATTTTATTGTTGAAGTTAAAATAATTTTGTTTGATGCATAAGTCCATTAGTGAAATCAATTCTGAATTTTTAACAAGGTCCTTACTTTTGTCATTTATGATGTTTTTTGCGAGCTCTAAGGATCTCCAACCTGGTATGCTTGGATATAGGTTAGTGACATCAAAGGATACCAGTTTTGCATTATGAGGCATTTCTATGTTTTTTAATTTATCAATTAATTCCAATGAGTTTTTGATTGAGTATTCAGCTTTAAATTGGGTTAGATTATAAAACTGTTCTTTGACAAACTTACATATTTTATAGGTTGGTGCCTGGTTATATGAGACTACAGGTCTTATAGGTATAATGTTTTTGTGTAATTTGGCTAAGCCATATAATTGCGGTATTTGTGGATTCATTATACACAAATTCTTTTTAAAATTTTGGTTCATGATGGAGCTACAATTTTTAAGGACGGATTTTACTTTAGTCTGCAGAGAATTTAAAGGGCTGGTTTTTATTACTTGAAATTTATTGTTATTCAGAAAATCTAGGACTTTGTCACCGTGAGAATCATACTTTTTCTATCAATGATGCCAAATTCTTACATATTAGCGACAACGGAAATAGATTGGACAGATTGGAGGCCCTAGAAATTTCTAAGTCAATATACCGATCAGAGCATCTGTTGAATAGTTATTTCCCCAAAATCTCCCCGCTCTTGGCCGAAATAATACCTAGCCTTCCCCTCACCCCTCCCGCCTCCAACCGTTGAAGTGTCTATATCGGTACCAGTTCGAACAGCATTTAGTCTTGTTTGCGCTCCCCTGAAGATGAGGTGAAAGCCTTGAAACCGGTAGGGTTATACCGTCATAAAAAAGTGGAATAAACAGTGTTTGTTAAAAATAAATTACAATGTCTTTAAACCTCCACAACGTTAATGCCTTAACTATAAACAACATATTATAGAATATTTTAATAGCTTCATACGTTCTTGCTTTTTGACGAGTTGATAAGTTGCGCATTAGGAATGAAATTCTAAATATTGTATAAGACGCTCGTTGTTATCGCATTGTGATAAAACTTTCGAAAAACAACATACCATACATAAAATATTTGCTCTATTACTATATTTGTAGTTCCCAAATTAAATGTACTAAAACAGTGAGAATGAATTTCGATGAAAGCAACAAAAATAAAAATACTTAATGAAATAGTTAGATGTAGAAGGCACATCATTAAAATATCAGTGAAAGGCATTTTTTGTGGAATTTATTATGAAAATTTGCATAATACAAGGGTAAAAATCTACTTATTCAAAATATTGTAGAAAGACATTTAATCATATTAATTTTACCAACGATAAAAAATAGTTAGTAATAATTGCCAGTAATGTTCTGGGATTCGTAATATGACTCTATAGCATTAAGCGCTATTCTGAGATATCTTTACAACTCACAGGTTCGCAGTAGATTTGAGTGCGGGTCAATCGTATGGAACCCAAGAGGAATTAAGAACTCCTTCTGTACTGACTAAAAAATAACTTTTTTTGTACTAACTTATAGCTGAGCAAGTTTTGAGATTTCCACAATGCATTTGTTTCAAGAAATATAGATTAAAACAATGACTCAATGTCACATTGTTTAAGAGGTATGCTTGGCTAGTATCCATTACGCATGAAGATCTACATAGCTGTTTGTAAATATAAAAATTACTAACAGGAAAAATGGTAAAATTCTTGTTGACAACCTTTTGTTTTATGTTCCTGACGATAATTAACGACATCGTGAATTAAGATTGTTTTCGGAGTCATATTCAACAACTGAGTTATACAGAGCGTCACCAAATGGTATGACCTTGTTGAATGAATTTTCCGATATTGATATCTTCCATGCCTTGGTGAGTAAATTGAGCTCTTTAATTAACTTTATAGGCATAACTGATCTACATCACAGGTACGCACGAGTAATTACTGTACTTTGTTTTTGTTTTTATCATGCGTTATGTTAGATGTTATTGGGTAAAACCATTATTCAATTAAAAATAAAATTAAGAAAAATAATTTATAGAAATAGTAAAATGAAGGAAAGAGGGAGCTTTGCGGATTTTTTTACTGCGCATGAAATGATATTGTAGTACCAAGAAAACTTATTGGGATGGAATTTTTTATGATAAGAGATGTACGAGTATGTCTCTTTAGCAACTCCTTGTTATTTGAGGTTCTCAACTTGACACATGAATCAATGTTGCTATTAATTTTAAAATGTTCTATCCTTAATGCATATTTATATCTTTAAACATGTTAAATATACGTAAATATGTTTATGATAAGGATTAGAAAAAAGATCAGTTTCAATCAATCGAAAAACTGGAATGGTTTGCTAATTGGGTTCAAAATGACTGTTAGTCTTACCTGTACAATAAAACTATATGTAGTTTCTTTGTATTTTCATACTTTGGTTTATTTGGACAACCTAATGTTCTGCAGCCTTCGTCGGACAAATTTACTCAGCGATAGTTTTTGTATCCTTATAGCGCGTCTAGATTTTATTTAAGACTGCTAATAATGTATATAAAAACACTTAATCTGTATTCACCAAAATTAGAATTCACTGGATATTAAAACGAAAGTAAAAGGTTCCTGTATATAGGAATATTTTTCTGAGATATGGAGTTTTAAGAAGATTTAAATAATTCAGGCCAAACTTTATTATCAAGTTAACCTTGTTTATTTGAGATGATATAAGATCAGTTTTGACAAATAGTGAAATTTACCCCTAGCGTCAACCCTGAAAAACGAAGTAAGCTAAAGAGGTATTTTATTGATATCGTCCTATTTGTTTAGTGGAAAATTTCGTTCAGCCTATTTCTTATATTACGTACGCATTATAGTCCCGTCCCGCTTCTGAAGATCAAGTATCAAGATAAATGAAGCGAGTGCTGTATGTTACCACATTATAGCTTAATGATTGGCGTAAAAACTCTGTTTACACTCCATATACGATAAGTTTTACTACCACACTTTCTGTCTTGGTATTGTTGACATTTCTATTATTGAAGTTACAGCCTGGGCCTCTTACATGGCAAGATAGGCAATGGAATGCTGCTGTATTCACTTCACGCAATTCATATTCTACAATTTATTAAAGGTTTTGGCATTGACTTTGTGGAATTCCATATAAGAATATTTAACATTTAATTAGTGGAATAAAAAAGTAATTGATTGATAAATATTCTCATATTCTACAATTTGACGAACATAATGTGATATGAAAACATAAAAATTAGATAAATAAGAAATACGAAAGATTAAGATTGAATTACAAATAAATATTCTAAAGAATAATTGATAATTTCAATTTATTTTAGTCATCTTCTCGTGTTCTATGAGTTGAAAAAAAATGTGCGTGTTATTTAAAATTATTTTGGATGCCTAGCAAATCATTTAGTACGCAGACGAAATAAACAGAGCGAAGGCACCTTTGAAGAAAGCTGCAGCTTGAACTTTTGAAGGTCACACTGTGGAATGCTGTTACTCTGGTCTGAGGAGAACCAAATCACCATCAGTACGTAAGTAAATTGGTACGTTATACAGCAGTCGAGCAGCCAGTACCTGTACCTATCAGCAAGAGAGACCGGGAAGTGAACCATATTAATAATGGAATTTGATTTCAGCTTCGCAACTACGTCTCATGTTAGCCATGTAATAATGATATACTTTTATTTATAATAAATTGTATTCAATAAAAGTTAATAAATTCACTGAATATACAAGAAACATGATTTGTTAAATAGTATTATATAATATTAAAGAAGATAAGATATTCATCTATACTTACAGGAAACAAAGAATCACAGATTATATTCATTAACTTTCATATTAATTCTATCACAGCTAGAGTATCAAAAACACGTTATTTAATGTACGTATATATTAACAATTTTTCTTCATAAATAGAATTTACGTAAAGAAAATCACAACATATACAAATATGTCATAAAGGTATATTTATTTCTGGGGAAACAAATATTTATCTATCAGTTAGGTAGTCACGTGCTAATGAGTCTAGTATGTATAATAAATATTATATAATGTATTCCAATAGCTAAAAAAACATAATAAGAATTTAAACATATATCCACAAATATATTAATATAACCTATTCTCTTATGTGTTATTTTGATAATTTATCTAGAAACACACAAAAATATTTATATCGTGTATTTGGAGATCAAATGTAAAATTTATTGCTCTTTTTATTCAAGGAGATTCCAATAGAATTAATATATGCATGTCACATTTTAAATTTAGCAGGATAGCGATAGTAAGATTCAAAGATTTTTTGGTGAATTTTGATAATATTCACTTTTAATATACTATGATTTTGTTGAAAAAAAAAAATCAAATTATACTTTGGATAGGCTGTCAACTTTTGACTTGTCATGTTCTTCCCCTGGTGAGTTTTTCAATGGTTACAGAAAAGTGTTAGAAAATATGGTGACGAACAGAATATCTAAATTCCGCCCTATTTTAAATTAAATAAATGGCATACGAGTAGATATTTACTTACTTTGAAAGCATACAAAACTAAAATGAAAACTTCATCTTTAATTTTTTTTAATAATTCGTTGAGTAAAAGTTAAAAATTTCTCCAATGAATTTTTTTTAAACAAGATAAATATTTTTCTCAATTAAAACATAAAGAAACGATAAATTACTAGAATCAAGATAAATTCCGGACAAATGACGAATACGCTAGAAATCCGATCAGTTTCGACATTCGAAAAGTTTAAAACAATTTTTTGACCTTATGCAAGGCTAAGTACGGTGCTTTCAAATCAGCCGAAACTTCTCATTATCTAGCGATTAGCAAACAAATACTTTTGTTAATCTCGTGGAGAAAGGATTATTTGGTTCAGCTGGAAATCTGAAACATTTGGATCGATAATGATTTGAATAAAAAGTACCTACTAGAATTTGTCAATGTACATATCTATTTACTGCAATCATGTTTCTACTACGTAAACGTGTGAAATCTAAAAAAAGCTTGTGAATGAAATCGATTTTTAGCTAGAAAAAAGAAAACGGAAATTAAAAATTACAACTGGTTATTTTATTTTGTTATAGGGATTAGAGATTGCGAAAATACTTGCGAAAATCTAAACAAATGTACGCATCATGGTTTTTTTTAATAATCATGGATTATTTAAACCAAAACATACAATATTTATGGAAAGATTTTTTTTGTTTGATACGTTTTGTGAATATTTTTCACAATAAAAATGATGGAAACGAAGCAGAGAAATATTTTCCCCAAAAAAATCCGAGCTGACAAAAAAGGGCAAGAATTAGTGTTCGTCCATCTGAGAAAATGCGAGGCATTTTATTTGTCCATCGTTACCAGAACTTGGATGAAATGAAGAGAATAATATATCATATTTGGACACCATTGTGTATTTTTTCCATACGTTAAAATTATAACCACTCAAGTACTAACAAAGACATCATTTCTACTTTTTTTATTCATGAATTTCTTCCAAAATTTATTCTGGATTTTCAGAACAGACTTTTTTTATTCCCGATTCATCATTTTTTTATTGTAGTAATATACGAAATAGTAAGTTAGGTGTTAGTATTACTAGATGAGAGCCTGTAGAAACTTATATTCGGCAGGGGTCACTTGTAGTGATTAGCAGCCTCTATGGTTTATTTGGTAAGTCTTCTTTTGTATTCCACCCGGGGGTTTCGGGTTCGATTCCTGATAACACTCAAAAAAGGCTCCCAGCCTGATAAAATATAACGTATGCAAATATTATTACCCCTTCACGTTCGTTATTGCTGATTAACTGCGATTACCACGTTTATTTTAGTGGTTCTTAATCCGAATGTTAGATTAATGAGGCCGAAGTTCATGCTACAGTTTTCAATACTACAGTCTATATCGCCAATTCGAATATATTGAGGGGCGCCATACGAATGATTGAATGAATTGGCAGGGTCAATGGGCCAAATAGAAGAAAACATCACCATGATACTGGATTCATTAAGTCAGGATTGCAGTAAGATCCTCAGTGGTATCAGTACTTAACTAAGCCGAGTGTAAGCTAATTGGAGGAGAATCGAGAGCAGATTTGGATCTCACTAATGATAAGTCAACGATTCAGAAAAAGATTATAAGAGTATATTTAAGGGTTAAGGCATGTTTATAAAAGTATGTTTAAAGGTTCAGTCATGCTTATAAGAATATATTTAAGACGATTTTCTTAATCGGAATGTTTTCTCAATAATAAAGTATTGCAATAATTTGTTAGATTCGTAATTTTTTACAATTTATTATTATCTTATTAATGTTTGTATTTGTGATTTTATTATATAATTGAACTAATTTCTCAAATTACGATTCTTTTTTCGAATAAAATTAAAAAATAATACACCAATAAATTCAATAGTTTATATATGTTTATTTTTCTTTAATAAAAATAAGTTTTGTTTTTCTAATTTTTTTTATTGATTTTAGTTTTACCATGTTATTTATTCTCAAGCCCTCAAAAGAAGTGCACTCAAAAAGTGCAATTATGCGAATTTCGAATTGATGATTTCTTCCATAAAAGTTAGGTATATTAACCACACGAAGAAGCTTCTCCCTCAAGATTATTTTGTGACTTCATTTTTTTTTTCTTTAGTTGCAATTTTAAAAATGAGGAGACTGTCAAAAAAATGTCAAAAATGAGGAGACCTCAGTTCTTTGTGCGTTTTCGTATCGCTATGTCATCAGTTAAACTCAAATGTATGACGTACAATAGATCAGATTATATACTAGTAAATACGAGTACCATTACGTCATATCGCTTCTGGGGTAGGCCGAGAGAACTCACTTCACACAGCTCTCACCTCTTTCAAACCCATACATCTCGTCAGGCAAGCTTTCTTTTTTTCATACTTCCCTCAATCAAAATTTTCTCCAGCTAACATATTTACATTCACTGTTTCTTCGGTCTACTTTTTCCTCACTCTTCATTCATTTCAGTCATATATTATATATTTGTTTTATAAGTCTTTCCCAACTCATTCTTTAGATCATATTGCTACCATATAGTCGCATAATATGCACTCAGTGAGAATCTTGATTCCTAAGTAGCTCATAATATAAACCTTAGAGTTTTTTATCCGTCAAGCGTACGTTGTTGATAACCACCTAAGAGCTTCCTAGTTGTCTTGTCAAATTACTGTCACACTTAAGATATTGGAAAATTTTGACCGTATGAGATAATAATTCTTTCTTTTAAAAAACACGGTTTATATATCTTTCCAATCAGTTCTATTGAAGTGTCATAATTTATCGTAAAGTGGTTCTGCTAATTTTAGAGATTACAAAAAATAAAAATATACCATATTGGCTACAATAATCTAGTTGTTTTGTCATAATAATAAGGATATAATTTTTCACGTGTGTCTTCTCGAAAGCAAGTTTACATTACTATGGAGGAGAAATTTGCTTACATTATATACTTCCGCCTACTTTATTGTATCATTGAGAATATTACTATATTATTTATTGTTAATAGTAAAATGAGCATTTACATAAAATCAATGGCACTGAAAGTGGTCGAGCGGCAAAAGCTACCCAGAGGTAGCCTTACAACTTTTACTTTCCGCGAGCTGCTCGACGATTCCTGCGTTAATTTAAGCGCGTAACCACTCAAGGCTGTATAAGGTCATATCTGCAATGGATCAACGTACTCTGCTCTTACTTGAACATGGAAATGGACTGTGTTTCTCAAACTATCTGAAATCTCAATCCTGTCTTAAAAAAATCATTTTCTTAATAATATATTTTTTAATATCGAATTTCGAGGTTCGGTAGCATGTATTTTTACGGACTTATTCCGTAATAACCCTTTTTACGGACTTATTCCGTAAGTAACCGTATATAATTTCATGACGCGAGTTTAAAATTGAGTGCTTATCATAAATACTAGTTTTGCTTATTGTCATATATTTGAACAAAGCAGTTTATATATTGATACATAAAATGAAAACCAGTACGACCTGAAATACTGCATAAACTTGGACAGTAATTTTAGTGTTTTTCTATTGTAAGAGAAACAACAAAAGGAGCTGTTTAAGAAGATATATAGATGTGGAGGAGGTGAAGGAAGCATGTCGTAATATAATAAGTTTGCGTCCTGCCTTCTCTGCCTATTTCAACAGGGAAATTATGTGATGGCATATGTGTATACACGAGTATGTTATGTGGCAAAATTTCAAATCACTGTTATCTCTTAATGAAAATAAATATTTTTTTTTCTATTCAGGTAGTCGACTCAATAACAATAATGTTATAGGAAATGAATCAAGTAATTTATTTAAATTCTACGTTTTGGATATAAAATTATTTCAACAAGTCTTGTTTGTGCTCCTCTGATGATGAGGTGAAAGCCTTGAAACCGGTAGGGTTATACCGTTACAAAAAGTGGAATAAACAGTGTTTGATAAAACAAATTACAAAATTATTTCATTTAGAGCATGCGATTTTTTTAGTTTGTCAGTCCTTTTTGTTAAGGAATACATTTAAATATTCCACCTCGGTTCAGGAGTTATTTTAACCAGAGAATTTGTTTTGTTGATGTATTTAGATAATGTTCTTCGTGGCCTAGTTGGTAAGGCACCTGTCTACCAACCAGAGGGTTAAATGTTCGGTTTTCGTTACAACTTTGTTTTTTTTTTAATATTGCAGTCTGGTTTTCTGTTTATGCCTCTTTGATATCTTTCTGGTTAGCTGGAAGATATTTCTATACGGCAATATATCCACCACATTGCACTCTATAAAATGAATGTTTCATGAAATACAATATCCGTCAAAAAATTGGTATCCCTTTATTCAGTATGTACAAAATTTTCATTTTAGTCAAATTGATACATCTAAAACATATTAAATATTTTAATTTCTTATTGAAAATTGTTTTTTGTCTCTGAGTGGTAATTCTGTTAAGGTAGCGGATGAATTTCTAATTCTACAAAGAGTAAAATTTAGAGAAGGTCAAAAGTACATAACAAGGAGATGGGCAAACCTCTAAGCTGGTCTTAGTCAAATGGAAAGAGAGATTGGAAACTTACGGGACAATTATTGATTGATCAGATTCAGGAATACGGAATCATTGCTGGAGGCTGCTGCTAAATTATGCCGGGTTGGGGTATTTATTTTAACTTAACAAGGTAACTTATTTACATAGATATAGATTTTGGTAAAGGTAAGGCAGCATTTATTAAGAGATTGTTGGACAAATTGGGTTGACAGATAGAAGTTTATATCCTCTCTTAAATTAAAAGTCGACGCCGTCAATCAGCACAGCTTATATTGAATGAATAAGGGTAAAATACATATTTTTTCTCATGACTTACACTATTCAATGTGTCATATCTGAATAAATTGTTTGATGAAAGTTTGACGATTAACTTGGAACCCACATTTAAAAAAAAAAGGTTTTAGTCTGGTTTTATTTTAAGGTCTCTTTAACATCTTTCTGGTTGGTTGGAAGAGATTGCCGCGTATCAAAGAGCTCACCAAATAGTACTTTATACTACAAAACAGAAATACAAAACAATTTTTTTTTTAATGTTTTAAGACAAATAACGTCAGCAAAAATAAATTAATATTATTTTACAGTAACTTAACACTTGATATATTCAAAGCTTTTTATTTTATTTTTAAAAAGTCATATAAATTAAGATTAAACAAAAACGTGATTAGTAAACTTTATTTTGTAAACAAAATATTCATAAAATTGTTTTATTGGAACAAGAAAGTTTTAAAAAAAGGTTAAATGTTTTTTCTTGGTCAGTTAGCTGTGGTGGCGAACTGCGTGGCCTTGTTGGTGTGATGAGTGTCTTCCACTGAGGATTTTGAGATCTAATTCTAGTCTAGTTAAAGTATTTTTATCGTAACAAAATACACACATGATACTCGTATATACGTGCCAATGGTATTGCCTCTCAACGTAAGGTAGATTTGCCAAGGTGAAAGTTTAAATTTGTCTAGTTAATAAAACCTATTTCTTTTACAAATTGAGGATATCGAATTTGATTTCCGATGTATATATTTTTTTGTATATGTTATAGGCTGGAATATACTGCCATAAGGCAATAAACACAGGTTGCATTGTTTACAATAGAACACTTTGTATAATACTATACAAAGTTTTCTATTCAATCATCGTAAGATTGTTGGAAACATTTAGGAGAAGTGTAATAGAAACTTGAACATTTGTAATTGCCTATATTGGGCAATTATTACAGAATCAGATGTAAGGTCTGGAGTAACTTAGTGACCTTAAAGAGGGGCCAAATAGTTGGTAAAGATCTTACCGAGTCACGTTCCCCAGATTGTAGATGTTAAGTATCATTACGCTTCTACGTCATTTAACTTAACAAGCTAATTGAGATTTGTTTTAGTTATTCCCTTTATACTATATAGACTATATCTAAATATTATCCGTGGTCTAGTTGATAAATTCTTGTTTTCAAACCTGAGTATGTCGTTGTATCCCTGATGGTACCCGTAAATAATAAAATATTCTCAATATTGTTTTCCACTTCAGGCTTTCCAAACATATTTTCTGTTAATTGGAAGAAATTGCTATATGGTAATAATATTTTCACCAAGTTGTCCTATAATACATAAATGTAGTATAAAACAATATATCTAGAATATATTTAATAAACAAATTCAGAAAATTGTAAAAAAGCTTACACTTAAAGTTTTACTTTTATATTTTAAACAATCTAATGCTAATTTAAAGGTTTATATTTGTAATGTCAACAATCGTAAATTAATCGTTTATAGGGGTTATAGTATTAACATATTTATTTTGAAACGTGAACTATGATTGAGATAAGGTTTTTTTAATTGTACATACATTATTCTGTTAATTGATAAATCATATAAAATTTAAAAAAATATATAATAAGTATAAAGTATTTTGATTAATATCTCAAGTACGATTCATTTCATATTCATCAGTATATTGAAATAAATTTACTGATAGTTAAAACAACTAATAAAATAGACTAAGATATCTTAATTTTAAGTGAACTTAAAACTAGTTCTAAAGGGTGACATGTTTTAAATTTTTAATACTAAATGAAAATATACTTTGAATCGACACAACCAAAAAATGTTATATTACAAAATTTCAAAAATGATTGAAAAAGGGTCAAGGATATCTGAATATCATAAAATTTAGTTTTGACAAATTATCTTTATTTTTTTTTCTATTTTACCAAGTCCACAAAGGTTTGGAAAGAAAACTATGTTAATTTTTTACATGGTTTCTTCTATTACAATATATTCTGTTCTATCCATATATCGCATCGATTACCGATCACACGGGACATTTCAAAGCCAAATTAAAAAAACTTACAGAGTAAATGACACATAAAAAATGTATTTGTATCAAATGTATCTTATATAATTTTCGAACCATTAAAACCGTCAGTATAAATGAAGGTTGTTTTTATAAGTCTTCACATGACGTGTTGTCACATTTAACGTGCGATATAAATCATGCGTGAAGATGTGAAAACATTTCATGAGCTACTTTTTGGTAAATGTTTTATATCTTCTGTCACAATTCTATGATATTTTTAACGTTAAAAAATAGAACACGATGTAAATAAAGTCTATAATTTGAAGCGTGAGTACTGGGAGATTTTGGCATATTTCAAGCGTGAGTACTGGGAGATTTCAAGCGTGAGTACTGGGAGATTTTTGCATATTTGAAGCGTGAGTACTGGGAGATTTTGGCATATTTTTTAATTGTAATACAGTAATGTATTTTAATTCGTGATCTGGAAATTGTGTTTGATACTCAGTTGTTCTTTGTTGACCATATTAATGATATGTGTGATAAGTTATTAGAATGCTGGGATTTATTCTAAAGATATCCAAGATTTTTTCTTTAACAAAGACATAAACACTATCGTATACTTCACGAATGCGTATTCAGCTTAAATATAATACCTCTGTTAGATCCCCTTGCTTGTGATGTTCATATAATCGTGGTTGAAAAAGGGCAACATAAGTTTTTGAGATTTATTAACTTTGAATTGGGCATTCCCATAATTGATATTTATTATACTCGTAAGCACGAGTATCTCTAATGAACATTGAATTTATTACCTTTTAATGAAAGAAGATTACTGAAAATTTCCTTTTTTACATAAAATCCCCATCTCTCACTTAAATTGTCCTAAATTGTTATATATATATATATATATATATATATATATATATATATATATATATATATATATATATATATATATATATATATATATATATATATATATATATATATATATATATATATATATATATATATATATATATATATATATATATATATATATATATATATATATATATATATATATATATATATATATATATATATATATATATATATATATATATATATATATATATATATATATATATATATATATATATATATATATATATATATATATATATATATATATATATATATTATAGTTCCATCAGTATATACTCGCATATAGGGTTCTTTTCCGTTGTACACTAAGTACCTCTTGTTATCAACAAAACTCCTCTGTATATATAATGTATCTTTTGAGAAATTAATTTGCTGAGATTGCCGATATATTCTTTCATAATCTGTTGAGCTACAAAAGATGGCTGATTGAATCATTCCAAAAAATGTTGAATTTGTACTGAATTTTCCTTTTCGCATGAATGTCAAGACTGAAGCTCATCGTGGTTAGGTGCAGCCAAACTCAAAACGGTTCCGTACTGTATAATCAAGTGTGTATATCGTTCAAGTTTATATTTTTTAAATCATTTTGTCTTGTGTACTTGCTTACTTATGTGTTGTTTGAATTGTTTTATTGTGTATTTTTATAAATATATGGTTTTAATGTAATCGTTAAAAATTGTTTTTATTTTATTTTAGGATTATTTTTCTTTGTAATTAATGAAATACTCACTACCTTTAATTATTTTTAAATATTGTTGTAAGGAATATAACATAGTTGATAGAAATAATAAAATAATTTCGAATATGTGTGGTATATACGATATCGTGATTTCTTCCTTCTGGAATTTTCTCATACTTATGAAATAATTGAAAATGGACAGTTTTTCAACATATTTTCTTATAATTATACTTTTAATTTATGAAATTTTCATGTCACAAACTGTAAAATTTGTTTTAACTTTCTATTTCACAATGTTAATACAAGTACACCAAAGCCTGAAATGCTTTCTGACCGAATGTGGATTTCTTTGCGCATACATTCCACCTTTAACCTTCCATCAGCCCATGTACGAGTATATCGTGCAAACATTACACTCATCGGAAACTTCGGTTAAACTACGTCTCTTCTTCACCTTTCAGGAAATTCTCTAATTTCTGGAAATAATTCTCAAAGAATTTTATAATCATTTTACTTTTCAAATGTGTCTGTGTGATGAATTTAGATAAAAGAGAATACTCTAGTTATTATAAGAATGAAATGAGCACAAATAGCATATTACGTCGAAAAGTGGTTACCATAATGAAGTTTATAAAATACATGTCGTATAGATAAGATCCAATAAGATAAAATGAATTATACAAGGTTCTGAGAGTACGATGAATATAGCGAAGGAAAATGGTAAAAGGAAAGTGAATACACAGAATAAACCTTATTCGGCAAGGTATCACATCAAACTTGAGCTAACTAGATGGTAAACATCCTTTGTTTTGTTCAAGAAGTATTCGTTTATCTCCAAAATGTTTAGATCTTGTTAATTTTATTTATGCATGGACACTTTTCGCCAATGAAGTCGCCTTCAAACTGTTTTTGTGTGTCTCATAATTTTCATACTAGTTTGTCTTGGTCTATTTTTTTTAATACACTTGTGAAAATGTTTATTTCTATATACCAGTTTTAGTTTTAGTAATAAGGTGTCAATATATAACGTTAAATTTACTTTTACGAGTATTCTATAATAACCTAAAAAATATAACAAAAAATTTGTTTTGAATGCTGTCGGCTTATGTAAAATAAAAATTCAATTGAAAACCAAATGAATTAATAACTCTCTGAGATATTTTATACACCAAAAGTAAATCTGAATTGTTTCAAGAAACAATTACGTTTATAATTGTGTTTTTAATAATCACAATGAAGTTTTTTTAGTATCAGAAAAAGTTGAATGGTACTTTATGAAAAAAAATAACAAAAAGCATCTTTTAATTTTATTCGTTATGTTTTCATGGCTCATGAACGATAATATATTTTTTCCATTTTAATACATTTAGAAATGATGAAATTATTTCCTGAGACGATAAATACGTTATAAATAAAGCATTAACGTTTATTGGATTTCTTAAATGATAATTCTTTAAAAACATAATTAAAATCTCGTTAGCGCCATAGGCTAGTGATAAAAATCAGGGATGTGGAGTCAGAATCAGGAGTCGGAGTCGGTTGAGTTTTTTGTGTCGGAGTCGGAAGATGCTTCTCGAAATTCGACTACGACTTAGTTTTTTTTTAAACTTATTGAATACATAAGTTATATTATGAAATTATAAAATATGTACCATTTAGTACAAATAGAGTATAGTATGGTGATAAATCTTCGTA
Source organism: Odontocerum albicorne (assembly GCA_949825065.1). Lineage (NCBI taxonomy): Eukaryota > Metazoa > Arthropoda > Insecta > Trichoptera > Odontoceridae > Odontocerum > Odontocerum albicorne. Next base: position 34,317,930 of record OX463839.1, on the reverse strand, counting down.
TACATTATTAAAAAAAACTATATTTATGTAGTTACGCCACGTAAAAGTATAACTTATTGTTAGCTATATTTATACTATACTTGGAGTTGGAGTCAAACAGATTTTTTTGCCGTATCCACAAACTTGATAAAAATGCATGATTATCCCCCAGACACCCAGATTTCGATTCTCGACATGATGAGTATCTCCGTTTTGTTCGGAGGCTGGGTTTCAACTGAATTTATTGTTGCCCTGGCACTTAGTAGCTAATTTAAAACATAGTATGGGATAACCGGTGTCATGTGATAGCGCTTAATACATTAATTTTATTTTATGTACATGTATTTAAAAGAAAATTTAATTTGGTTGACTCTTAAATTGTGGTTTGAAAATTGCATGGAACACATTTATTTTTGCCATTCGTGCCACGGTATTAATTTTCTCATGTAGGAAGTATCTGTGTAGTTTGTCATCTTTGAATTTATTTTTTGCTTTTATTTGACTAGTCATGTTTTTATCAATTTATCATCTCATTTAATTTAAAACATTGAAGCATAATATAAAACTAATTTCATTATTTTACTATTCATTTAAACAAAGTGTGACCGTCCTTGTTTTTACAAGTTCAACCCAAAAACTTGTTTTCCTTTTATTTTTTACGAAAAAGTTCTTTCACTGCTAACAAGTCCATTTTATAAAAATCATACTGAAATATCTCCAAAAGCAATGAAAATGAAATAACTTTGTTATTCACCTTGGAATGAACTCCATATTAGATATAACAGTTATATTTTTCATTATTTATCTCTAACTAATCAAATTGCTTTCTTTAAAATGTTATTACAATATTAATTTGAAATGTTTCTACTTTAGCCGTCAGTTTTAAGATACCCTTAGGCCAAAAACATTGCAAAGGATCAAATAAAATACATATTTAATTAAATAAATTGTATAAAAAGATGACTGATAAAAGTTTAAAGCGATTGTAAAGCTCTCTGAGATGGTGCGCTGCCGATTGGAAGAATTTTATTGGATTGCGAAAGTACGTCTATACGTACTTTAACCAGTTTATGTTCTTAGCGCCTTGGGCGGTGAGTGAATGAAGCTGCAAACCCTCGTAAGAAATTATTTTTTAAATCAATGGCGTGAAGAAAAAGGACAAATTCTTTTATACTGAGCACGAATCTTCAAGTGATCTCAAACTTGACCTTACTTAAGACGCTAAGTAACCAATAGACACGATTTAAGTAAAATATTTTCTACAATATTTCATAGGCACGCCCAAGTTGCATTACTAACTTATGTTACTAATGTTAGATACAAAAATCAATTTCTCATGGTTGAACTCAACTACTGTTTGTATTTAACTTTTTGATTAAGTAGTCATATTTAACAGTGCATCGAAGTTTTATTTAGGATATCCAATGAAAGTGTGGAAAATACGGATAAAAGTTTATAACATCATATAAGCGTTCATTAATCACTTTTTTGCGAGATTATATCATGTAATAGCAAGTGACTAATTTGCCATGATAAATTAGGGCACTTATTTTTATTTAAAAAGAAAACCTTTTTTCAAAATGTATTTATCACGACTTCAGTAAACTGTGTGAGATAAATTGGTTGTTTAAAAACATTGATAATTTTTTTATTTGTAAATTTTGATTAAAAATGAAAAATTATACGTGAGATTAAAAATACCAACGAACTGTTATTATGTACCTCATTATTAAAAAAAACTATTTGATATTTCAGTTTTTACAGAAACAAGGATTATCTGATAAAAAAACCTTCCGTCATTATCACTTAAATTAGGATGACTTCCACGTTTATGAATATATACACGTGTTATTTATTTACTTTATTTTACATTTGATACAGGTTTGATTCAATAACATCAAATAAAGTGCATATTACAGGTTAAAAAATAAATTTATTGAAGTAAATATAATACAAACAGGAATAAATGAACCCATGCCTCCCTGTGAAGTAACTAAGCGATGACTACAAAGTTTATACACCGAGATATGGAAGATATCGATATTGGTAAATTAATTCAACAAGGTCATTCAATGTGCGAGTGGTAACGCTCTTAATAGCTCAGTTCATGAATACGGTACTAAAACAGTCTTATTTCACGATGGTGTTAATAACTGTCCAGTTATCAATACTGAATAAACGGAACAAATACTTGATAATTAAATCGGAACATAGATTGCATAAAAGATATAAAAAAATAAGAAATGATTTTAAGTATTCACGAATATTGAAATAAGCTCGCAAGAAAATCTCATCAGCACGTTTTTCATATGAAATTTACTAAAATCATCTTTCTCAAAAACGTGAATCATGTTTTTAGTAGTAAATGGTATTTTCATGAAATAATAGTAGGTTTAGGTTAAAGTATGCTAAACAAGTATCACATTTAATAACATTGTAACACATTTCTCTCGTGTCATCTAAAAACTCACATATTTAGTATAATCTTGTCAATAATTTAATTTTTATTGTAACTTATGACATATCGTTATTTCTTTTAAAGATATTCATATACATTTTATAAAAAAATCATCAAATGTCTTTAAGTTTTGAATTATTTGAAATATATTTTTTTGTTTATTTTTTTTTACTTGTTGATATGTTTTTTCATTGGACGAATTAGTGAAATCAGTTGTGTGCTTGAAAGACTTGAAAAATAAAATAAATAAGGAATTCAAATGACAAAATTGTGCATGTGATATACTTAGTGCGGTAAGAACCTTCTGATTAGAGAAAATTAAATCTAGTTTCAACTCGTTTCTTGTAGATTCTCCTTCTAAGGAATACTCGTATATTAATTTAAACATTTTACTCTCAAGCTCACTATCACATAATTTAGATTAAAACAGAGATTTCTAAGATGAAACCTGCAAAAGCGTAATACAACACACCCTAAGATTAATATATTGGATAATTCTTATGTTGTATGCAGTATAACCTACATTGTGTATTATCATGTGACAATCTCTTCCTATCAGCCAGAAAGTTCGCGGGCTAAGGCGTCAAATCAACTATACCACGGAGGTTGTCTCATCTAATAGATGGTTGGTCGGTGAGATGGATGGTCTATAGGTCATAGGGGTCGATGATTGGAGAGAGGTGGTAGACGACAGACCACCAGGAAGACAACAGTCAAGTTGATTTAAGATTTTTATGATCACGAAGAGAGGGAAGAGAAAATGCAGAATATGTTTCCTTTTATGTGTTACAAATCCAAATATTAAGAACAGTAGCATTTTTTCATTGAAATATTAAAGAACGTGTTCCAATAAAACTATTTTCATTCTTATTATAAGGTTAACCGCTTTCCAATACTATACAATTTTAATTTTTTTATACTTTGTAATGAAAATAATATTCTTCGATTTTTTATATGAAATTTCAAAACAATAAAAAATTTGACATTTTTTTAAAAGTTCAAAGTGCCACTTAAATCGAATTAAAAGTAAATCTTTCTCGTAGTTTCATATAATTTATAATTATATAAATTTCTTCCCGGGAAATATTTAGAAAAATACCTGCAAAATTATGTTGTTAAATTCGAAGCCAAAGTGATTGAAAAGGGCGAAAAGAAAAGTAAATTCAATATTTGAGTGAATAATGAAAGAAATGAAGCGAGTTGTCGAAATGTGCTATCGATAAGAACGAGTATGTTATCGGTCGACGGAAAGATGGAAAAAATATATTAAACAAAGGAAATATACTTAAACCAAGCGACATTGAGATGTACCAAAAATAAAGGTTGATAACAGCGTATTAATGTTAATATTATTTAATATGTGGAAATGAACCGTGGAAGTGGAAAATAAATAAAAGGAGCTGAGAAAATGTGGTGGAAATGCGTGCACTGGGAATAACATGTGGTGTTTCAGTGTATGATTAAATAAGAAATGTACACCAAGGATGGATGTTAGTTAAAAATTGTAGTGTTATAAAAACGCACTTTGAGGAGGTTTGGAAAAGTTGAACAAATAGGTAACGAAAGATTAAAAAATTTCAGAACAAGCAGGAGTGAGTGTTATGGTAAAGATTGGTCGAGAAATATTTGGTTGGATTAGGCGAATTAAATTTTAAAAGAAAGAAAGGTAAGGAGCAAGAGAAACAGAAGAAACTGTATAAGAAAACTAAAATTCCTTATACCTTCAGCCTATTAAACATTTTTATAAATATGATAAGTTAAGATGCATTCTCGCAGGGCGAATGAGCGAAAATAATGGCAAATATTTACTCACTAGTTTCATATTTGGACGTGATTTGTATGTTATTTAAACGACATTCGTTTGCAGGCGCTTCATGTTCTCTTGTTTAAATAAATAAATCGCTCACTCGCCCGGTGAAAACGCACCCACAGAGATAACAAGATAAAACCATTATTCAACGTTGAAACAAATTGAAAATTCACTGTTTTTGTTAATAAATATAAATAAGTGTCATGTTTGAAAATATTATATTCTGAAAAAAAACAGGCATCTCGTCTACGCAGCGTTATCAAAATAGTGAAGAAAAAGGATCATCAATTGAAATAAATATTGAAAAAAAAAGACGGCTTTATTGAAGAATACAACTTTTCATTGTTCGATACCCGGCGGACCTTAAAAATATTTTTTTGTCTACGAATATAAGACAAGCTTAATAGTCTAGTTGGTAAAAATTCGAATGTCTCCATTCTATCTTTCGAATCTATGTCTGAGAGATGTTCCTTTGGAGAGGAATAGAACGTTGAGGTCGATTTCATCTTCGTCTAATAAATGTATTGTTCGATCATTTAGGGCGGGGTATTATGATAGAGCTTTTGGCTGGTCCTGTGGTGGTGAGTGCCTCTAAGTGTTAGATATATGAGTGGCGTATGCAGATTTAGGAAGCACTTGAATGCAACTCTTTTGGAGAGGCCATATGAAAATTTATGATTATATATATAAACACTACATACATTTACTTCACTACATATAAAACCGAATGTATTACTAAACATTTGCAGATACGGGAAAATTCCCAATCTATTACCCCAAGCATTATCTATCTTCCTATGTTTACACTCAACTTAGTTATATATTATTTCGTTATATTTTAATCTGTCAATAACAGTGGGTATGAGCTCTGAGTTGGAGCATCATTGAGGAGAGTTTGCTTTTTTATGTTCTTTTATTTTTATTACAAGATATTGCCACATGGAAACATACCCGCCTGGTTGTACTGTTTACAAAAAAAGTATTACACAATACAAAAGTACAAATAATATTGCCACATATCAATAAGTCCGCCAGGTTATACTGTACGAGTATATCACTAACCAATGAAAGATGAATGTATCGAAGGAAGATTCCGAGGATTTCATTATTATATGATATAATGGGTCCATTATTATGATGAATTTATACCTCTTATCGCTTCTCACAATGATTCTCGTAATTACTTAATGTATTTCCTTTCACACGGAGTGGATACTTTATGAATTAAAATATTTATTTTAAAAAAATAACAAGATATGTATTACATAACAGTAATATCTATCGATAATTTTATTTTAAGCACTCAAAGCTTCAAACAAAAAGAAAACATATCTTTCATGAAGACTTTCATCTACCTTTTGATATTTCAAGTATTGAAAAAGGTGCCTCGGCCAAAGCATGGCAAAATCAATTTTTCTTATCATTTCACCAGCTGTTGCCAAATGTGTAATATATTATCGGTGCAAATTGTTATTGAACACACGGAGCCTGGCTAAATAGCTTCGGCAGGGAGGAAGACATTCCATACAAAAGAAAATATTGTAGGAGAGAAAAAGATGAAGGAAAAAATATATTTAGTATATGTACTCGTAAATTAAGAATCAGTGAAATTTAATATTTTTCTGCTATTATGTTAATCATATTAAAGTAACGGAAAATATTTTTTTCTCTTGACGTAAGTAGTAAATGCAATTGTAGATGGTTATATTTCAAATTTCATTTATTTAAAAAAAAAAAGGTATTTTTTTACATTTCAATTCTTGCAGTTATTATTATTCTAGCTGAGTTGATTTACTTCTTAAATTGACACTTTAAGACCCGATTAAAATTAAAACAATCTTTCCTAGTGCCCGGCTTGTTATTATTATATTTTGGTGAAGGGTTTACAAAAATTGCTACATCTAAGTAAATTTAAAGAATATTGTAATGAAACTGTTTATTTGTTTGCATTATTTAAATAATTAAGTTAAGTATGGTTACTCTGCCAAAGTTGTAATTTATGAAGAGCAACATCACACTCCTTACACCGGGTCTCATTTTTCTTCTTGTGCTTAGCGCATACCTTGCAGGTTTTTTTCGTCCGTTGATGGAATACTTATCAATACGTCATGTTTAGGCACGTTCCTTGACAATCTATTTAGAGGATCCTGCAAGTCTCTTATTTTATTTAGACCCCGAGACTAGTAGTTGGCCTTAAGATTCATATGTCAAAAGCTTCATGATCACTGCACATTGATGACGTAACATCAGATTTGCCATCATATATCAATTCATGTATATTTTAATTATCTAGGGTTTTGTCCTTGTAAGAAATCAAGAAACTGTCGTTTCAAGGTTAAATTGTTAGCAAAAATACTAGCCAGATGTCAGCAGTATGTCCTTTTTTTAAAGCGGTATCGATCACGTATAAACACGAGATGGGACTCAACGCAATCTAGTTTATCCCTTTAAAACATGGGATCGGAATACAAAGTGTTAAAACACTTTATATTCAACATTGTTGTCAGTTTTAGTGAATAACTAATCTCATTTTGTTTTAAAAGCATGGAAATTAATTAATTGGTGTCGATATTCCTAACATATAATTACCGCGATGAGCTTGACCGGAATACATTAGGATTTACATTATTTTCGGTCCAATTTATTGAAACTTCAGATTTCGTATCACTGGAGTAACATAGGAGAGTAACTCGCAGTTTGCTGTCGTACGTGTTGGTAATACTATATGTCGCATACAAGAAAGTCGTCTTCTTATTTTATGGTTCACGTAATAACTCTACTTTACGAATACTTCGAAGTTTCTTAACTAGTTGCCATGTATTTTTTACATAATGTATATCAAATTATAATACACAACATATTTTGTTGTGTGGTGTACATCACAAAGTATCAATTACCTTGCTGACATTCTAAAACATACTAGAACCATTTTTTTAATACCATCGGAAATCGAACACAAAATAACAATCATCACATATGTGTAAACTAACAACTATGTAAATCACATGAAAAATAACGTGGAGTTTTTTTATTTTTTTAATTTTTTTTTTATTAAACAAGTAAATTATTATACAAACATTTGTCAAGGCTATACCTATATACAAATTTATTACTTAACTAATCTTAATTATATGTTATAATTTATGAACTTATTTTATCTTATTTTCCTACATATCATTCTATTTTATTTATTCAATCTTAATATATGAGATCTTAGAAATAATTAACACCTACATACTACTTATAACTAGATAACAATTCTTACACTAATTATTCAGCAAAAACAAGTCCACTCGTTCAGGCTACTTGTATTCCATCCCATTCACTCAGACCTTGGTCGTCCCAGCTAATACTGAAGGTGGACTAGTCAGGCAACAGATAATGCTTCGGGAGCTTGTGCTTATAACGGAAGGGTAGGTCGGATTTACTCTCGTAAGCCCCCAGGGCAGCGACTAAGGGATTTCTGTGATTTTGTTGGCTTTTTTAGAACTTCACGGTCCAAGCGAGGATGTGGTGTTGTAGGGTTTCTTCTCGCTGTTCAGCGTGAAGTCGGGTAAGATTTGTTCTGGGATGGGTGTTAAAAGATATCTTGAATGCCTTGTTCTGCACTCTCTGGAGTTTCAGGTGATCCGTGTTGCTCACACTACCCCAAATGGGTGCAGCATAGGTCAAGATAGGACGAATAAGGGTTTTATAGAGGAGGAGCTTATTTTTGGGTGAAAGGAAGCTGCGTCGATGAAATATCGAACTGATAGCCCCTATGCCCTTGTGACCCTTCTGTTTGATGGTATTCAAATGGGTTTTCTACGTCAGTCGCCGGTCAAGGTGCAGGCCGAGGTATTTAACCACGTCCTGCCACTCAACCAGGCAACCACCGATGAATAAGGGCATCGACGGCACTCTTTCCTTGATTTTTCGGGAGAACATGATGGCCTCAGTTTTGGCGTCATTGATTTTGAGTCTCCAGTCCTGGTAGTATTTCTCAAGGATCTCAAGAGCAATCTGAAGACGGCGACCAGCTCGATCCACCTTGAGTGACAATGCGTAGCATGCCGCATCGTCAGCAAATAGTGCGAGTTTACAGTTTGGGGGAGTAGGAATGTCGTGTGTGTAAATGTTAAATAGACATGGTCCAAGTATACTGCCTTGGGGGACACCCATAGGGATGGGCCTGGCGGATGACGTAGAATGATGAGTGGTGACTGTGAAACTTCTATTGGAAAGGTAGGATTGAAGTAGTTTCACGAGATAGAGTGGAGTGCCAGTGAGGAGAAGTTTGTGAAGAAGGCCATCATGCCAGACAGTATCAAAAACCTTCTCGAGGTCCAGCAGTACCATGCCAGTACTTCTGTTCCTATTGAAGCCCATCGACACGTCTTCCACGACACGGGTAAGTTGCTGGACCGTGTTGTGTCTTGTTCTAAATACAAATTGCTCATGAGGGAATGTATTATTTGATTCGTGATGGGACACTAACCTTGAGGCAACCACTCTCTCAAGGATCTTGCCAAGACCTGGAAGAAGGCTGATGGGCCTGTAGCTAGTTGGATTTTCGGTAGGTTTATTTGGCTTGTGGATAGGAACAATATTGGCTACTTTCCAAATACTCGGAAAATAGCCATTAAGGAGTGAGGCATTTATTATTTTAGTAAGAAAAATCCTCGCTTTGAGTGGTAACTGTTTAAGAAGGCTATTGTGTATATTGTCGGGACCGGGTGCTTTTCGTGTTTTAAGTCTGTCAAGGATACGACCAATTTCGGACGGGGTGCAAAGTTGCACCTCGTTTTAGTTGGTCGGGGAGTAAGCAAAGCTGGTGAGAGTGTCCTCGATAGCTTTGTTGACATCAACATTTCCAAGGTCGGAAGTGATTGAGTACGTATTCTCATAAGCGTCCGCCAAGGCATTAGCCTTGTCAATGCCAGAAACAGCCAACCCTGAGGCTGTGCGCAGAGGTGGTATGCTTTGAGACGAGCACTTGATACACTTGACGACTCGCCAGAGAGTACCGTTACCCGGTTCTAGAGCTGCCAATTTTCTCTGCCATAGCTGGTTTTTAAGTAGGCGGATTTCTTTTTTGATTTCATCTTGGAGGACGTTTAGAAGTGTTTTGTCACGTTTGTCTAGTGTACGTCTGTAGGTCTGTCTTTGTTTGTTTTTTAGAGATATAAGAAGTTTGATATGAGGAGTAAGAGTTATTTTGTATGGAGTGACAATTTTGAGGGGAACATTTTCATCACGGGCATTATGAATGAAGGTGGAGATGGTATCTATCGCGGTATCGATGTCCTGTGGGCTCACCAGAGTTTCTGGTGATAGGCAGAGCTGGTTGTGGAGGTAGGCTTTGTAACCCTTCCAGTCAGCATTGACGTAGTCGTACTGCTCCCTGAGGCTAGCAATTGGCCTCACTCCCAATGTGAAGTAGACTGGTAGGTGGTCTGACGAGAGAGCTTCTAGAGCAGTCAAGCCAGAGATGTTAGGGTAGTTTTTGACTACGGCAATGTCCAGTGTAGAAGGGCTACGGGGGTTGGTGAAACAGGTATGTTGATTTGGATAGAGTATTTGACAGTTGTGGTTTTCCATATAATTGTACAGCGTCGTTCCGTTCGGGTTAGCTCTCAAGCAGTTCCAGTAACGGTGCTTGGCATTGAAGTCCCCGGCCATGATGACCTTGGGCCCCAAGGCCAGCACTGCCTCGATGTCCTTTTCCAGAAGTGAACGATAGCCGGTACAATATGCTGCCACAATTGTGACTGTCTCCCTGTCAACCTTGAGGCTGATGGCAGTAGCCTCCAAGTTTGTCAGGACGGGCGTGAGGAGTTGGGTATGATGAATAGTGTCTCGGATGTGAATCGCGGTGCCTCCACCTCTACCGGAAACGCGATCCGATCTATAGACGGTGAAGCAACCGGTGCCTCTCACACGAGATTCAGGTTTTAACCAAGTTTCCGTAACAAGCACAATATCTATACCTGAATTGTTCACCAACAGCATCAGCTCCTCGATCTTCTGCTGCATGCTGTAAGCATTACAGCAGAGCACTTTCATTCCAGAGAAACTCGTCATCACGCTTATCCTACGAGCTGCTCAATGATTTCGAGGTAGATCATAGTCTTCTCGAGCTTAGTGGTGCAAGAAGCGAGCCTGCTCCGGGCTCCGATGACAAGGCGCATGATGGCGAGTAACTCGCTCTATCCGTTTGTGAACGTGTTAATCGGGGGCGGGGGCAGGGGCTGAGCACGAGGAGGGTTTGAGTAGAAAGGGGGGCTATAGGAGAGGCTGGTAGGTGAAGTGGGGAGGCTGGAGTACCGCTGGCTACCTGGCTCCACGAGCGGTGGTCCATCCGGGAAGCCGGTACGCTGCGTCTCTTATGTAGGCTGGATATGTATTGTTGGCGGCGGGGGCAACCACCATAGTTGGCCGGATGAGCACCCTCGCAGTTACAGCAGGCCGCAGGGGTGTCCCGCTCTTTCTTGGGGCAGTCGGTAGTGGCATGCGCCATCAGGCACTTCACGCATCGGACTGTGTGGTTACAGTTCGCCGATGCGTGGCCAAAGTTTTGACAGCGGTAGCACTGGGTGCCTACCCTGCCACCGTTTTTGTATTTTTCCAGGCGGACGCGACAGTAATTAATCACTGTCACTTCCGTCCGAAGAGCCTCAATGTTTGTGGCATTTGGGAAGAGTGCCGTATAGAGCGGGGCACCCTTGGTCTTCATCCTGAAAACCCAGAGAGGCTTGTACCCTTGGGCGGCCAGATCAGCCGCGATGTCCTCTACCGGGAGCTCTGGGAGGCCCCTGATGACGGATCGCTTGCTGCGCTCCACCTCCGCGGTGAACGTGTGGAAGGCTGCCTGGGTCTCTCTCAGGCCAGCCACGAGAGTTTTGTGGTCCTCCAACGTTGAACAGTTGACAGCTGCACGGTCTCTGCCTCTGTAGGAGAGCGTGATACCCGCCTTTGTAAAAGATTTGGCCAGATTTATTATCTGGCCATGTGTTTTGTCCCCTAACGTAATGATTACCGGTGGGATCTTCGAGGTAATCCTCTTTACTGGCGCTCGGAAGCCAGGTGTTCCAGAGGCGTCTCCGACCTCCGGGAGTGCCTCGAATCGGTTTTGGTTCGGTAGCGGTTGAGTCGGGACTGGAGTTGATTGTTTAACTCCATTGCGTGGAGTGATCCACGCACTGGAGTTGCTAGTGCTGGTGCTTGCAGCTACACCAGGACAGGAGAGGGTGGAATTCTTCCTCATGGGGGTGGCTCGTGACTTGGCGTCCATGATGCGGCTCGAGTTTGTTCCCGAGGATTTCGGGACTTTTGTTCTAAGAACCACCATGTGTGTTAACAGTTAAAAGTTAAGCACTAAAATTAACATTTCAAACGACATTTTAAATAATATAATGGAAAGAGCACTCGTAATTAGAATTAGGAGTAAAATTAGTAAACCTTACATGTTCATTATGTTTAACTGAAGACTGTTTGCAACATTTAATTTTATTTATTTATTTGTACATGTCAAGACATTTTATAAATATATAATTTATGAAGACACAACAGGTAATTAAAAGTGAACACACAATTTATATATGTTTTATCTGGGTTTGTTGCCTTTTATTTGCCTTGTCGCCAGTAAACTTGACTTTTGCCTGTATCATACTGAGGTCATATAATATGGAAAAATAAGTTTATGTTTTGTTCCGATTGTTGATTATACAATACCCCGTTGCAAACTCTCATCAACTAGATAAACAATGAGACTCGATAACATATACATATGTATCACGCGAGTCGAACCCTGCATACTTCATCATTCCGGACAGACCAAAAAGTTCATCCAACAATGTCCAGTACACAATTATCAAAATACACCACACTCAAGAGATCACACAAACCTTTGTTACAAATCATCCCTCCTGCAGCCCCAAGTACTCAAACTCCTGTCGCAATAACAACCACGCTCCGATACACTGCCGGAATTGTTGGCCCCGTTTTGCCTTCATTGAATTCGGCAACCTATTGTATGCCACGGGAATTAAATAGGCTTTTGGACAAAAAAATGTTCTATTCTAGGAATGGTGAAAATTTGATCAGTTGTCATGTGTCTCTGCTGACTTAACATTTTTTTAATGATGGATTTGAAGAAAACGTTGGCTACGTTAAGGCCCCGATGCTGACTGAGATACAGGGAGTGCCAGAGAATGGATTTGAAGTGTACGTTGGATACGTTAAGGACCCGATACTAACTGAGATACAGGGTAAGAATTTCATTAATTATTTTCTTGATTATTTTTTAAGAAAGCTGAAGTATGTGCTTCTGTGTAATCAAATGATTTAATATAAAAATATGTTGACACTGCGTTAGTGTCATATTTTATGTATTGAGTATGTCTGATCTATTTTATTTTGAGAAAAAAAACTGATAACTATATAATGTTGATTAATACATAATAAATCCAATTTTCAATAAATGTGTCACACTACCACTATCACTATCATTGACATTCCAGATTGGAAAATAAGACTCATCTATCAAGTTCGTATAAGTATTGTTAACATATCTAACGGATTCTTTAACCAGATTGGTAACCTTTTTTATTTTTTAAATACCATCAAAAATTGTTGACAGCTCTTCATTTTCATGTCGTCTTTGACTTTCCATGCTTTTAGAGTTTAGAACCAGCTACCAACTAATATAAGATTAGCACCATCGTTGACATGCTTCAAAAACTGAATTAAAACATGACATCTTCTTTCAGTGACAAAGCGTATAATTCCTGGTTTTCCACCGTCTTTTTTTCAATCTCCTTTCCATGTTCTGAATATTGTTGACCTGATTAAAATTGTATTATTTTTTAGAAGTGTTATTATACCTGATTTTTTTTGGTATATTTTTAAATCAATAGTGGAAATCCATAACCTTTTAATTAAAACACTTTGTAAAATGGTTGTATGTTTGGTTGAAAGAGATTGCCTCTTCGAAATAAACCCACCATATTAGATACTAAAATATAAATAATGTACTATCTAATAAATTTAAAATAAATAAATCGAACCCCAAACTTCCGAAGATAAACGTTTAATGAAAGATCGAAGGAAAACGTTTAAAAAAAAGGCCAAGGAGGTCATTAAGGTCGGTAGTACATATTTTTTCAAATCAATTCCATATATTATATATATACAAATAAATATATGATTGTAAATTTGTGTTATGAGAACTAGTTTAGTGATCTAGTTAACAGTTATTATTATCTACTAGAAATTTGGATTGACGGTTCCGTTTACAACGTGAACCAAATTATCATTCATTGCTTGGGGCATTTTTATGTTGAAAATGGTAGTTTAATAGTCTAAAATCCCGAGAAGGAAGCCTTCTCTTGGATTGTGGTTTATTTTGTTTCAGCTATCAACTTGATTGTGACCTCTTTAAATTGATTGCGTAGTCCAAATTCTTTAATTTGGATATGTTGGCTATACTTTCTCACTTTCGTCTTGCAACTTGACATAGTCTCAACCTATATCATATGATTTCATCATGAAGGAATGGTAAGTCTATGAATCTATTTTGAAAATCGTTAAATTGAGTTATTTCCTTAATGAGAAATAAGGATAGAAACTAAGGTCCAGGACATTATCAAGCATCAAGATCAAGTGAAGGCCAGGACTGGACTATCAGGTAAATCATTACAGGTTGTGATGCAAGTGGCATTATGATTAAAATTGTATTATTTTATAATATTATGGCATAATCAATTATGGCAGAGATTATTTAATCAAAGTTGCTGACTCGACCTAAATGCTGAGTGACGTTTGAAAACATAGCCTTCTTCAGTAGTGAATGAACACAGGCTGATAGAAATAGTAAAATATAGTAATTTATGCTTTAATTGTCGTTTTATGCAAAAAATATCTTTGAGTATCTTATATATTTTTTTTATTTATTGAACACTTTTATTGCAAATACAATTTGGCAGGCTTGTTGTCAGGCGGTAATCTCTTTCAACCAACCAGACAAAAGTAAATGAAGCAAGTTACATGGTTGCATAAATCATTCAAATGACTATCCATCCCCACGAAATACATAAACATACGTGACACGTGAGTTTATGCCCATAAACCCCACAAAGACGGACGATCACCCGAACATTCTTTTTCATATAAAGTCGATACATTTTTTTTATCTTAACAGATAAAAAAAACTGACCGACAGAAGTTTGGTATGTTCTCAAGTAGCTTATAGAAAATTCATCATTCTTATCATGTTATAGTTAAAAATTATTTACAAGCTTTGATTTCAATATATTTTTTTTTGAAAACTTTAACAAAACATTAATTTTACAGTTTTTGACTAATTTTAGTCTTTAAATTTTGGCAAACCAATATTTTTATAATTTTTTATTTACTAATAATTCTCAACCATCACGTTATTCATAAATATTTTAATAATATTATTGACTTTTCCTTTTAACGATACTAAAAGCAGATGTTATAATAACACATTTGCCAAAACTCACCGCGCATAGCTAATAGGAAAAATATAGAAAATAAACTTTATTACCATTTTAATAATTGCGAGTGAAAGTTGACATTTAAATTACACACGTAGGTATGAGTAATATGTAATATTTCTCAATAAAAACATCTCTTTCTGACTTCTTGTCAGATAATCAATTTATTATTTTAATAAATGTTTCCATATTTTTATGACGTTCTCACTAAAAACAATGAATCAGTCAAAATTAGCTTTGGATTAATTCATTTGTTTTTGTGATATATCCAAATTGTTAATGCGGGCATATTGAAAAGCGTGGCCAGAAGAAAACACTGTTTTCAACCTTAACAATCGAGCCTTCGAATGACTTGGACTAGGCAAACACTCAGAACTCACAAACCCACATGTTGGAAATACTACCGCAAGTAGAAAAGTAACAACACTCGCAAACGTCTAGCGCATTCGAGTATTGTTATCAGATTGGTGCTCTTTTTGACAAACAATTTTTAAAATACTAATGCTATATGACACTATAAAAAATCATTTAAAATTGTATAATATGACAAATTGAATATATTTTTACGGCACTTTTTAATTTCATACATTTTTTATGCAATAAATCAATAAAAGTTTTCGATTAATCTATTGGTTCTGACCATTTCCCGAACCCGATTGGTTCTAACTTTTTACTGTTGAGCTAATAAAATATTTTCTTGCATTCAGTTTTCTATCATTGTCTGATCGGTGAACCGCTTTTAAAACGAGATGCTTCAACAGTATTTAGAAAACCGCCAACAAATCTGTCGATTCATCATATTCATATTTATAAAACAAAATTAGCCCACACCTATGTAAAAACATAATATTCAAAATGACGTGATTATAAAGAAACGATGCAAAAATCTGCTATAGGAAATATTTTGTTGCCTTTTACGGAAAGTAGTTGCATTGACTATCTTTTGGCATATCTTCTTTTAATTTCCATGCCGCTAGGCTCTGGAACCAGTCACCGACTACCGTTAAACTTTCATCCTCGTTGATTTGCTTCAAACAGGGACTTAAATATTACATTTATCTTCAACGAAGAAATTACTCCTATTTTTATGCCATTTTCCATCTTCTTTCTGTTTTCCTAATCTTTGGAGACATTTGGAAATATTTTGTTTCATTGTTTTTGTAAATTTGTTTTCTCAATGCTTTGAGTGTGTTCTATTTTCTTTTGAATACAACGTTATAACCATTTATTCAGCAACTGGCACCAATCTGCACAACTCTATCATATACTGGTAAGTTGGAAGAGATTGCCGTTTAGCAATATAATCACCACTTGTTTATTCTAATAAAGTGAATAAATAAATTAATGAGGGAATTTAAAACTTCGTGTTATTCATATAATGTTTTATGTACGAAACGAAATATATCGCTATTTTTAGCCACTGATGTTTTAGATAAAATGTATCATTCATCAAATTTAGGGCCCCAAGAAAATACATAAATTTTGTAGTAAATTTTGTAGAAAAATTATTCTTTAGGACATTCGATGAACATTCCGATTCATGTATAAAGCCTTCCCAGGATAATCTCTATATAAAATGTGGTGAGTAATGACAAAATATTAAATTGTAATGATATTTAAATAGCAATATAATGAAAATAATTATCAATCAAGAAAATCTTTTGTGCGAATTTAATTATTAAAAAAACTAATATACTTTGAATTATATACAAAACATGATAAATTTAATAAAGATTGCGTGTACATAAAGTTATCGTGGACACTTAACGATTTCTAAAAGCCATTAATAAAGGCTTCAGGAGGGTCTTTCATTATCATCCCCGGTAGGGTGCCTTTTATGCTTAAGCGCTTTGTCATGTAAAATCAGTTGGAGGAAAATCGCCTTCGAAATTGGAAAGCTCTTGAACATCTTGGGTGTGGTCCTCCGCTGCCATTTATCATACAGATCGATCGATTTTCTAAAATAAGAGTAAAGAATAAAATTATCCGATTTATGTTATCGTAGCAAAATTAAATCAGCAACAAAATACTTTGCTAATTTTAAAAGGTAGCTGAAAATGTTGTAACAACACAATAGACGCATCCCTACTTGACGAATTATAATATTTGAGTATGTATAAAATTAAACTGAAGAATATTATAACTCTTTTTATTTACCAAAGTAATATATAGTACAAACATTTGCCAAAGGAAAATTTATACAAATTTATATCTTAAGAACTAAATTAATTTATGTACTCGTATCATAATTATGAACTTACTTAATTTTAATTTCCTACATGTATTTTTAATAATCTTAACATATAATATAATTTCTTAGAAATAGTCAACACCTACATAATACTTATAACTTTTACAACAATTTTTACAACTAATAGTTGAGCAAGTACATGCCCACTCGTTCAGGCTACTTGAAGTCCATCACATTCACTCAGACCTACGTCCTTCCAGCTAATAATGTAGGTGGACTTGTCAGGCAACAGATGATGGTTTGACCGTTAAGTAAAATATTATTGCTGAGTTTCAACATTTTAAAACTTGAAAAAAATGAGTGAAATTTGAAAAGGGCGATTCTCCTACGTCATATAAACAAACTAGGTATCCAGCCCTGTAGGTATCCAAACTAGGTATCCAACCCTGAGTGTAGATCTAATTCGTACTGTTGTGACATGAAAGATTTTTTTGACTTTTTATAACTTGAGTCATAATAATATATGACATAACAGTTGAATTTATTCTGACGAGGAATCAATTTTGAGGTGAAATATACAACACATAATTAATTTTGTAAAAAATATTTATATTTGTTTGATTTTTTATACATTGGATTGGTAAATTATTTATATTTAATTCGTTGATTATTTTCAGAAAAATATTATTTTAAAAACCCTATTATTTTGTATCATGGTATGATTAATTTTCTTAGTAAACATGCATTAAAATAACGTTAAAAATTTAAATCCAATACTTGGTTCATTATTTCTTCATTATAATAGGTAAAGCGGAAAGTAATGACAATTTTTTTTGATGCGACAAAAAATGGATTTAAACAAAAACTGTACAATATTATTCCGTTAAATAATTACCGTTGTTACCGATGATCTTCCTCCACAGAATAGGCAGTTTTTTAATACCTTATTCGTATAATTCTGGCGGTTTTTCGGTAAAATATGACTCCAAGTGATTTTGGACTAGTTCGAAATTCGTAGATTTTTTGTCTCGAAGGGAATGTTCCATCGACCTAAAAAGACGGTAATCCAAAGGTGCAATATCAGGTGAATATGGTGGATGCTGCAGAACTTCTAAATCTAGCTCTCTTATTTTGTCCTGCGTAATCCTTGCTGCGTGTGGTCTTACATTATCATGTTGTAGAATTCTTCTCTGATTCTTTACTAAAACTGATAATTTTTTAAGCAGTTCTGCCTTTAATCTTTCGATTTGGGCACAATACACATCTGCTGTAACAGTCTGACCAGATTTTAGTAATTTATAATGAATAACTTCCAAAATATCCAACTTCCAAAATATCCAAAAGTCAATATCGGCTGAGGGGTAGACACAGCTACCTGATTTGTCGAAAACCAATGTTTTTGGTTTTTTTTTCTCCTCGGATTGGTGTAAAGGACCCACTTCTCATCCCCAGTAATAAATTTTCTAAGAAATGGATCAGTTTCATATCTGAAGAGTGAAGATGAACAGATTGTTATTCGTTGTTCCATGGCCGTTGAAGAAAGTTCGTGCGGCTCCCAATTTCCTTGTCTATTTTGTTTTCCGAGCCTTTTCAAATAGTTCTTCACTGTTTTTCATGGACAACCGATATCTTGTGACAATTGCTTGATGGTTTACGCGGATCGGACCTCACTAATGAATTTAAAGTGTCATCATCGATTTTAAGAGGTCTTCCTATTTTTGGTTTGTCCTTCGATTCCCTTTCACAACTTTCAATTTTTTGAAACCATCTTTGGCACTTCCGAGGATTCAAGATGTCTCTATAAATATCGCAGATAGTCTGGGTAGCTTATTTTGACTTCAATCCTTTATCGAATAAAAACAGCATAAAATACCGCAAATTTGTCTCTTCAATCTCTGGCTTTTGCAGTTTGTACTTTGGACCAAAACCAAAAAAAACATCAAAACAGAAAGGATATTAATCGAGCTTCAAAACGATACCAAC
Organism: Odontocerum albicorne; assembly: GCA_949825065.1. Lineage (NCBI taxonomy): Eukaryota > Metazoa > Arthropoda > Insecta > Trichoptera > Odontoceridae > Odontocerum > Odontocerum albicorne. The sequence continues at coordinate 34,299,010 of OX463839.1, read as the reverse complement.
CACGACGTATTAACCCAACGGTAATTGGTGGCAAACTGGTTTCAACGTGACGCCTAATGAAAATTGTCATTACTTTCCGCTTTACCTATTATGTAATTTATCCGGGGAAAACATTGCGCCAAATATATTAGTTGCTTTCGTTCTCAGACTACTTACGAATGCGTGCATTTAAAATTTGATAATTTTCATTTATGTTTTTGAAGGATAAAAATGCTAAATTAAAAAATGGAAAACATGAGTTTCCTATTTTTTGTAAACTTTCAAGATCAGCAATACACATTGCAAAGGTTCATAAATTATTTATAGTGTTTAGCTAAAAATTTGCTTTATCGGTATATTACTACCTCATTTTGGTTTAATTCAATTATAATATATCATATTTGACAGTCGAGCAATATAAACGTATAACATTTGTTATTGAATCATTCAGAGCTCAACAAAGCGTTGGAATTGTTAAGATGTACTACAAAAATCAGTCTCCATTTTTCTATTACAAAATCATAATAAACGACGAATTTATTTTGGCCTCATTGGCTTTGTTAACAAACAAAATAGTCACTATTGGAGTGCTGAAAATTTACAAGAGATTCATCAGTGACCATTTCAACCTTACGAAGTGGCTGTGTGGTCTGGAATTTTACAAGGAGCTGTGATTGGGCTTAATTTCTTCGAAGACGTTATGGGTAACGGAACCACTTTGAAAAATGACCCCTACCGTGCCATTACCAAGGTCTTTCTGCTACATCTGAACACGATCCACAATCGTAATTTTTAATATTATTTTTTCAGACCGATTTATGTCGAGAAGCGTAGACATCGACTGATCAACATAACGATCCAGAGATTAACCGCTCTAGACTTTTTTTACAGGGTTAATTTGCGTAAATGGTACGAGTATGAGAAATTCATTTTGTGTAGACGTTATGATAAATAACATACTTTGAAAAGAGCTCGCATTCGTGGATTTGAATAACATTTTTGAAAAAAATCGTGAACTCAATCTATAAAAACTTCATCTAAATTTAACACCAAAAATTATAGTCAAAATGTAAGTATTACGTGATACTCGTACATAATTGTTAATTTATTTGTATTGTTCCACAATATTTTATTTTATTTAAATGTATGAAAACTTGAATAATGCTTCAAGTAATATGATACTCGTAGATACATTATAGGTTTGGTTGTTCAATACTCGTAGATACATTATAGGTTTGGGTGTTCAATACTCGTAGATACATTATAGGTTTGGTTGTTCAATACTCGTAGATACATTATAGGTTTGGTTGTTCAATACTCGTAGATACATTATAGGTTTGGTTGTTCAATACTCGTAGATACATTATAGGTTTGGTTGTTCAATACTCGTAGATACATTATAGGTTTGGTTGTTCAATACGCTAAATAGTGTTCAATCTTAGTTTTAGGTGAGAATTATTTATCACCTTTTTTCAACAGCTTGAATTTGGTTTAGAATACAACAGAAGGAAATATCTTCAATCACACTGCTTTTCCATGTCTGAAAAATAAAGTTATTGAACTTGTGCCTTATTTTATTGTAGTAATATATTTTACACTTTCGTAAAATATAGTTCAACCTGGTGGGCCTATTGCTATTGCTATTTGGCAATCTATTGCTATTGCTATCAACCAGATATATGTTAAAGAGACTCTGGTTAAATACCAGACTGGAATCTTTTATTACAAAGATAGCATTAGCTGAAATCCAATTTACAATATCCAAGCTGGAAAATAGGCGACTTATCAACTAGTTACTTGTATCTTATTTAAGGGCTTAAAATTAACAATGATTAAATGTAACACTTAAACAAACTCAAGTTAGACTAAATCGTTAATGAGTTTAAGTTTTGAAAAGTTTTTTATGTGTGTTGAAATTTATGGAAAATGTTAAAAAAATTTGTCAAGTCGCCAAAACTAACCTGATATAGCATGCATTTTCCATAATGGTTCGATTCGTAAATATTTAATAATTATCAGCACTTTTCACATTTTACTATAATTATTACCAATATAATTGCCATATTTTGATAAGAAGACAAAATTTTAGACAAATCAAAATAAGTGATCATAAAATTATTGATATGCCAAGGAAAATTAGATGATATAAATATTTCATGGGTAAAATTTACTTTTAATTTCAATCAAATTCTCAAATGACACAACGAAATAAATTTTAGTTTGTTATACGATTATATAAAAACATGTATCTATACAGTCATTATCAAAATTATTATAGCATTTCTTATTTATGAAGTTTTTTTATATATCTGGAAACAATAAATGAACTTACGAGTATAATTTTATTACAATTGGTCCTAAAATTATAATGCCATTCCACGTTGCAAAAATAGTATCAAAATATTGCAAAAACACTTCTCGGTTTGTATATTGTGGAATAAGAATGTGAGACAATCATATACGAGTAGCTTTCACAACCCTTTAAACAAATGGACGAGGGAGATATTTCTAGAACTTCAGTGGAGAATCGTTAAAAACTAATCTCGATCGAGAAAAAAAGAGGACGGGGTCGAACAAAGGGATGTTTGTTTGCCAATCATTTAATATCTTCGCTTCTTTTCGTGGATATTCACTGGCCTCATACATATTTTTATCTGACATTGATGGGCTTCCAACGAAAAAGCGTAGGTTATTTATAAAATATGAGATACGAAATAATGCCTCGATAACGAATTGGTTTGTTTCATCAGTTAATAAAAAAGTGAAAAAGCACGATTGTTTTCCATCCATATATTGGCGGAACAATAGAATATTTAATAGGAAGGGAACTTTTTATATTTCAATGTTATTTTTTTTTTTATCCAGGACACCTCAATATCTCCGACATGATCCAATATATGCAGACATGAAGAGCGTAGTCGGGAGACAATATTGTCTTGGGTCTCAGTAATCCATCCTTCGGGCTTAAGCCCACTGGAGAAGATAAGTAAATTATAGTTTGCCATCAAACATGTTAGAAATACTACTACACGTAGACAGGTGATAATACTCATACTTCTAGCGCGTGCAAATATTGTTACCAGAAGAAATTTAAAACCAGACTGGGACCTTATTTTTATTCTTTTAAATTGGATATCATGGGGAATCGAACCTAGGGTGGAAGACAACCATGTTACCAACTAGGCCACACAGATCGTATAATAATAATGTTTTTCCTTCATAACAATATTGTAATCTTCGCCGATTCCCAAAGTACTCGTCATTCAATTTCAGGTTGTTTGAATAACTCATACAAATAAATAACTTGCTCAATCAAAGCCAAGTTATTCCAATTGATGCCAAAAAATAGAGATATTTCTCGTGGTTGGATTCCTTCACGTATTGGTATCACTGGTAATAAATTTGTTGATTCCTTGACAAAGGAAGCATGTTCTACTGGTTGCCACCTATCTGACTTTTAATCAAATTTAACATGATAACATACATGGCACCGAAGGACGTTGGATTGGAATATGACAATTGTACATAAGGACTCTGGATATAAATTAATCCAAAACCTACCCTTTTAAAACCGTGCTTTAATATAATAAGAATGATCAAGATGGAAGTGTCTGTTATGTGTCGTTTGCGGACGAGCTAGTCACCTTTACAGAATGGGTATTGTGGAGAATCCCGACAGCCAGTGTGGCTTGATGACGTTTGCGGACGAGCTAGTCACCTTTACAGAATGGGTATTGTGGAGAATCCCGACAGCCAGTGTGGCTTGATGACGTTTGCGGACGAGCTAGTCACCTTTACAGAATGGGTATTGTGGAGAATCCCGACAGCCAGTGTGGCTTGATGACGTTTGCGGACGAGCTAGTCACCTTTACAGAATGGGTATTGTGGAGAATCCCGACAGCCAGTGTGGCTTGATGACGTTTGCGGACGAGCTAGTCACCTTTACAGAATGGGTATTGTGGAGAATCCCGACAGCCAGTGTGGCTTGATGACGTTTGCGGACGAGCTAGTCACCTTAATAGAATGGGTATTGTGGAGAATCCCGACAGCCAGTGTGACTTAATGACGAAACTTTAGACTATGTATTTTTGGGTTGTACTTTGCAAGACACATATTTTCCTAATTTGGGTGGATTACCTATTTAAAAAAACGGTCACGGTCACATAAATCCTAGTTTATGCTAATGAGAAAAATAACTAAAATTGGATCTTAATTTTAAGGGCGCTTCCCGTTTTTCATTATTTATGTAGTACAGCTCATATTATGAACCGACAAAGGACAAAAATCTCATTGAGTGTATCATAAATGGTAGCGATTTAATTTTGTCGTAAATTTGAGCTTAACTGCTAACATAACGATAAGACAAGATGCACCGAGTTCACAAGACTTCACTTTTGACATATGGCGTGCTATGAATACCAAGGCATGTTTTTTTATAAAAAAAAAAGAAGTCCCAATTCTTAATTCAACTACATTAAAAAAAAAACCCTTATATAAATGCTAATTTTTTACCTTATTCTTTGAAAATGTTTATGAACAAAAAAAAATAACTGGGAAGATTTTTCTCATAAATTAGGATCTTTTATTACAACTAAAATTTTCTTAGAAATAATGGTTGTTATGAAAAGAACATTTTGAAAGATCGATCTTCATATTTCCATATTGCTATTGATGCGCTCCAGAGCTCTATTTTTACGCATCATACTTTATTTTATGGATAAAAACTCAAATTTCGTTTACAAAATTCGATGACATTATATCTAAATCTCATCAGAAAATCTCTCAAGCTTCTATGAAAAACTTACTCATAAAAATCATACTCTTTGAGGATAATCTTAATAATTTAGAATTTAAAGGAAAAATATTAAAAAAGATATTACGAAAATATTAAAAAAGAATGAAATTTATATACCTGACGAATTGTTAAGTATTTTCGAACTGCATAAATCGTTATTTATTTTGTCCATTGGTTTTCAATTAATACCATCACGCTATTTCCGTGTTGAGATATGCAGAGAGGAAAATTCGCCAAAATTTCCTATCACATCATATTATTTCGTTCACCTAATTCACATTCATAAAAAATATAGAATGGCTTCCATAAACTCGTAAACAAACTATTGTAAAGCCGAATCCACAATAAATAAATATGGGTTTATTGAAAATAACATAGTTAATACACATATAAATACATTCCGAAATTGCACGTACATCTCAAGATAAACTGCAGAATATACATTTAAGAAAGAAGCTATCAAAAGGCCTGGGCTCATCTCATAACACACCCCCCTCCCCGGCCGAGATACACCCCACCAATATGGGCTAACCCGATTGCGAGAACAGCAGATGTTTTTCTGCCCACACCTTTAGTTTAAAAATATTTCAAATATACATACATCCATAACATCGTGCCATTCCTCTGTCGGGATTGATAGAGCGCCTATATTTCCTATCACTACGTACTTCCTTCTCCACATCCATACATCTTCGAATACGTTTCCTTCTCTTTCACTTACTCCTTACTTATCCACCTATTAAAATTGCATATACTTTGGTATTACTATGTTTTTCTCGGTCGTTATCTACCACGAATTCCACTTATCCTTGTTTTGAAATTCGTTCAGTCAATATTTCGTCAACCATTCATTCAACATGTCCAAAACACATCAACGCGCTTTCTCTCATTCTACTTAATACAATATTTACTTCTAATAACAACAACAAATGTGATAAATCCCTGAATAAAATTATAAATCTATCTTTCAAGATATATTGTCTTCTTTCTTTTGTTGTGTACACGCAACAAGAAGATGATAAAGTTATCCTGTAT